>CM045743.1:1443739-1481239 GCA_024760905.1 Plotosus lineatus
ATGAGAGGTGCTGACTGGATATTCAACAAGATTTGAAGTGGTTGTCAAAGAAGACATCGATATTTCACATAAGCCACCATCGAGAAGTCAAAATGGCTGCCGAAGGACGCGACATGAGGGTACCGCCATTGTATGCAAGATTGTACGACGAATGATGAGGAGAAAGTGCTTGCAGCAAGATCCAGAACTAGTTGCATCTGCCGATCTTCGTTTTACATCAGAAATGGAGCTGGGTCGCATCGGTATCCTGAGCCATCTATCCCCAAAGCTACAAGAGCTTTTGAAGCTAAAGGTTCTGCTTGGCCAAATCAACTGGGGTCTTACTGAGATAGTTGGAGAACTCGAGGGTCATTTTTATTCACACGGAAGATGACCTGGAAGTACTAAGGAATGAGAGAGATGATCATTATTTTCCAGGCAAAACCACCCCAAATGCTTCAAGTCATGGTTACAATACAAGATTGAACTTGGTCAGATAAGTGTTTAAACCCCATGTCTTGTGACTTTGGAAGCAAACTTAGTTAAAATGACTCAACTTTAACTTGATTCCCCCAGGGATCGGAGGTCCAGATGAGCTGCGTTTTGCTCACATTCGGCGAGCGCTCCACATTTTATTCAACATTTATTCACCCCTTTGTACGAAATCCCCAGATTACGAAAAACATTTTCCTGAGTTTCCGTCCCCAAAATACGAAACAACCCCCTCTTACGAAAAGAAATTCAAAATTTCACACGACGTGGGAGTTGCTCTCTCATTGGCTCTGTCTCAACATTCCTCCCCGCTGGCCTCCCAGATAGAGACAGAAGGAGCTTCACGCTTTAGTTTTTAGTTTAGTTTTTAAAGTTGTTTTAATTCAGTAAATGTTTAATAAATGTGGGCACATTTGAGCTCATCTGGAATTCCGATCCCTCAAGGAATCAAATTAAAGTTGAGTTTGTCAAGCAGGGAATGCGCTTTGAATTCACGTCTTGTGGGCGTGGCTAAACCATACAACATCGCTGGTCTCAACACCGTCTTGTACACTGTTCCTTTCATTCTCGCTGATACCTTCCTATCACACCGGACACTTTTCTCCAACCATTCCAACCAGCCTGCACACGTTTCTTCACCTCTTTTCCACACACTCCATTGCTATGGATTGTTGAGCGTAAGTACTGAAAATCCTCCACTTTCTTTATCTCTGCTCCCTGTAACCTCACCGTTCCTCTTGGTTTCTTGTCGTTCACACATGTATTCTGTTTTACTGAGGCTGATCTTCATTCCTCTCCTTTCCGAGGCATACCTCCATATCTAGAATTTCCTGCACTTGCATCACAATGTCATCCGCAAACACCATAATCCATGGAGATTCTTGTGTAACCTCATCTGTCAGCCTGTCGATCACCATCGCAAACAAGAAGGGGCTCAGAGCTGACCCTTGATGCAGTCCCACCTCCACCTTGAACTTTTCTGTCACACCGACAGCACACCTCACCACTGTCTTACATGTCTCATACATGTCCTTCACCGCTCTAACATACTTCTCTGCCACTCCAGACTTCCTCATGCAATACCACAGGTCCTCTTTCGGCACCCTGTCATATGTTTCTTCCAGATCCACAAAGGCACAATGCAGCTCCCTCTGACCTTTTCTGTACTTGTATATTAACATCCCCAAAGCAAACACTGCACTTATGGTGCTCTTTCTTGGTATGAAACCAAATTGTTCTTCAGAAATGCTGACCTTTGCCCTTAGTCTAGCTTCCACTATTCTTTCCCATAACTTCATCGTATGGCTCATCAACTTTATCCCTCTGTAGTTGCCACAACTCTGCACATCTCCCTTGTTCTGAAAAATCATTTTCTCCCTACGTACTGTCCAGCCTATCATACAAGTCATCATATGCCCTCTGTTTGGTCTTTGACACCGCTACCTTCGTCTTATGCTGTGTCTCCCTGTACTCCTGTTTACTCTCTTTTGTCCTCTCTATGTCCCACTTCTTACGTAACTTCCTTTTTACACTCTCCTGCACTTCCTCATTCCACCACCCAGTCTCCTTATTGCCTGTTCTTACAGAGGACACACAAAGAACTCTCCCACCTGTCTCCCTGATCACAATAGCTATAGTTGTCCAGTCATCTGGAAGCAGTTCCTGACCACCCAAAGCCTGTTTCAACTCCTCCTTGAGGACAACACGACACTCCTCCTTTTTTGTTTCCACCACTTCGTCTTCTGCTCTGCCTTTGCCTTCTTCACCTTTCTCATCATCAGCATCATACTGCACACCACCATCCTATGCTGTTTGGCAACACTCTCACCCGCTACTACTTTGCAGTCACTGACTTCCTTCAGATTACATCGCCTACATAAGATGTAGTCTACCTGTGTGCTCCTACCTCCACTTTTATAAGTCAACCTATGCTCCTTGTGGAAGAAAGTATTCACCACAGCCATTTCCATCCATTTTGCAAAATCTATCATCTGTCCTTCTGTGTTCCTGTCCTGGATACCAAACCTGCCCATCACTTCCTCATCCCCTCTGTTGCCTGCACCAAAAAGTCCATTGAAGTCTGCACCAATGACCACTCTTTCACCTCTGGCGGGTCCTCTGCATCACTTCATCTAACTCACTCCAGAATCTCTCCTCTTCTTGCTCACATCCTGCCTGTGGGGCATAAGCACTTACAACATTGAACAGCACACCTTCAATTTCTAACTTGAGACTCATCACTCTGTCTGACACTCTTTTCACTTCTAGAACATTCCTGACAAACCCATTCTTTAAGATGACTCCTACTCCATTTCTCTTCCCATCCACACAATGATAAAATAGCTCAAATCCAGCTCCTAAGATTCTAGCCTTGCTACCTTTCCATCTGGTCTCCTGAACACATAGTTTGACGGTTCGCATTCTGTATTCTGTGTAAAGTTTTACGCCGGATGCCCTTCCTGTCGCAACCATCGGGAAATTTTAAAAATTAACGAGAGAGAGAGATTATTCAAAATTCTTGCGCACTACATTTAACTACATGGGACCGGTGGCGTAGTGGTTTGAGTGCTGGGTTCATGATCGGGAGGCTGTGAGTTTAAATCACTGTTAGCCCCCCACTGTGCTAAGACTACTGGGCAAGGTCTTGCCCACAAGTGTGCCTCTCTTCACCCAGCAGTATAACTGGGTACCAGTAAAAATATACTGGGAAGGTAACCAGCAATGGACTAGCGTCCCATCCAGGAGGAGTTGAACTCAGAGTTGCTTCACGCTCCGGAAACCAGGGATAAGCACTGGCTTGATGAGCCACTATGGTTCGGGTGTAAAAAGCCCAACATTCAACCACGGTACCCAACATGCTCTGTTCTCTGATTGACTTTGAATCCAGCAAGCTTATTGGTCGAGATTACATTTCCCAACATACAACACATCTTTCCTCTCTTATGAGGAGGAATATAATTTGTTTTCTTGTAGCTCAGGGGAAGCACTGGGGTGCGGGAAAAACAAAAAACAAACTCACTTGGAGAGTATAACATGGAAACTGGTCGAGCACGGAGCTATTTATAGCGCGCTGATGGCCGAGTGGCTTCAGGTGCGCTCTCTGGATTTCGCCTGTGGGTAACAGCCACGCCCCTCACCAACGCATGCGGTTGGAGAGAGGGAGAGCGAGTTAAACGCCTGTGAGTTTGGACACTAACATGATATGTACAAAAGCAAAGGCTCTGGAGGTGCTGAGGAGCCCCAAACCAAGCGCCAGTGCCTCCAGTGATTCTCCTTTTCTGGATGTGTTATTTATAAGGCTTGTTATACAATATTTTTATATATTTGTCATTCTACGGTGCATAATTTTTTAATGTATAATACAGACGCTCCCCGACTTGCGTTCATCCGTTTTACGGGTTTTTTTTTTTTTTTTTAAGTCAAACTTTGAGTTCAGACATACCTACGTAGTACGCTGACGTAATGACGACACGTCCATTGTTTACAAATGACAAGCCCTTATGTATGAGAGATGTAAGACAGTGGTGAGGTGTGCTGTCTGTGTGACAGAAGAGTTCAAGGTGGAGGTGTGACTGCATCAAGGGTCAGCTCTGAGCCCCTTCTTCTTTGCTATTGTGATGGACAGGCTGACAGACGAGGTTAGGCAAGAATTTCCATGGACTATGATGTTTGCAGATGACCTTGTGATCTGCAGTGAGAGCAGAGGACAAGTGCAGGAAAACCTAGAGAGGTGGAGGTATGCCCTGGAAAGGAGGGGAATGAAGGTTAGCCTCAGTAAGACAGAATACATGTGTATGAATGACAAGGACCCAACCGGAACGATGAGGTTACAAGGGGCAGAGATAAGGAAGGTGGAGGATTTTAAGTACTTAGGCTCAACAATCTAGAGCAATGGAGAGTGTGGGAAAGAGGTGAAGCGTGTGCAGGCAGGTTGGAATGGTTGGAGAAAAGTGTCTGGTGTGATGTGCGATAGGAAGGTATCGGCAAAAATGAAAGGAAAAGTGTACAAGACGGTGTTGAGGCCAGCGATGTTGTATGGTTTAGAAACAGTGGCCCTGGGGAAAAGACAGGAGTCAGAGCTGGAGGTAGCAGAGATGAAAATGTTGAGGTTCTCTTTGGGAGTAACGAGGATGGATAGGATCAGGAATGAGCACATCAGAGGGACAGCACATGTAAGACGTTTTGGAGACAAAGTCAGAGAGGCTGGATTTAGATGGTTTGGACATGTACAGAGGAGGGATAGTGAATGCATTGGTAGTAGGATGCTGAGGTTGGAACTACCAGGCAGAAGGCCTAGAGGAAGACCAAAGAGACGATTCATGGATGTGGTGAAGGAGGACATGGAGGCATTTGGTGTAAGAGAAAAAGATGCTGAGGATAGGGTGAGATGGAGGCAGATGATTCGCTGTGGCGACCCCTGAAGGGAACAGCCGAAAGGACAAGATGATTTTTTTAATGTTTAATTATTATAAGCATTTATTGCACTGAATATGTATTTATTTATATTATATACTCATATATATGTACGTATACATAAGTCGGGGGGGGGGGGGGGGGGTTCATCCTACTTTGTGGATTCGGCAGTCACGGGTGGAGTCTCGGTCCCAATTAACCGTGGAAAGTAAGGAATCCCTGTGTGTGTAAATCATAATTTCAGCAAATTTGCTATTAAGACAAAATTATTTCTTGTGCAGAATGGAACCTCTAAAAGTAATGATTCAATGACTCATAGGGATCCCCGATCTCTGCTATTTAGAGGAATTGCGCGATTTTTACTCGCCTATTTATCGGAATTCTGCTATTTTTTTCCTGTGGTCCCTTTGCCCACTACCCACCCCCCCTCCATCTGAAATATTTCAGTTTCCTCTATTTTTTCTAAACCTCACTGGGCCTGCCTAATTTCAGACTGTGTGTGTGTGTGTGTGTGTGTGTGTGTGTGTATGTGTATATATGTGTATATATATATATATATATATATATATATACACACCGTGCACAGGTGCAGAAGAAAGCGGAGTTGGCTGTTGAAATTTCAGACACTCAGAATGTCACTATTATGACAGCTTCTAATGTTAAACATCTGGATGGTAAGTTTGTTGTACTGTGTAATTCTGCATATTTGTATTGTCCAAGCACTGGGATAGTCTGTTGCCCAATATCCAAGGCACTTAATATTCAGCATGAACTGATCTCCCCCTTCCCTTTTCTACATTAGAATCTGAGGTGAATGGCAGGCATGCATGGGGACAGGCTATATCAGAGGAGGAAGAAGTGATGTTGGCTCAGGGTTGCTACACTGATGAAGATTGTGAGAACAAGTGCCACTCCCACTTCCATGACACTGTTGGGCAGTCAGATGACCAGCACCACCATCACCACAACTATCACCATATTCTGCATCACCACCACTCTCAAAACCATCATCCTCACACTCACACACACAGACACACACATTCGTATTCTGTCCAACATTTTGAGAATGCTGGGGTTGCCACCCTGGCCTGGATGGTAATTATGGGAGACGGTCTTCGCAACTTAAGTGATGGACTGGCTATAGGTAAATCACAAACTCGGGTTTGGGTACATTTTAAAACATTTAGTGCTTAATCATGTTGTCAGACCACCTGCCACACCTGAAGAAAAAAATTTTTTTTTGGTCATGATTTCAGTTGGTATATACTAGTCCTTCTCAAAAAATTAGCATATTGTGATAATGTTCATTATTTTCTGTAATGTACTGATAAACATTAGACTTTGATATATTTTAGATTCATTGCACACCAACTGA
The DNA here is from genome assembly GCA_024760905.1 of Plotosus lineatus. NCBI lineage: Eukaryota > Metazoa > Chordata > Actinopteri > Siluriformes > Plotosidae > Plotosus > Plotosus lineatus. Next base: position 1,449,999 of record CM045743.1, read on the forward strand.
AATATTTCAGGTGTTTTATTGTTTTAATACTGATGATTTTGGCATACAGCTCATGAAAACCCAAGATTCCTATCTCAAAAAATTACCATATCATGAAAAGGTACTCTAACGAGCTATTAACCTAATTATCTGAATCAACCAATCAACTCTAAACACCTGCAAAAGATACCTGAGGCTTTTAAAAACTCCCAGCCTGGTTCATTACTCAAAACTGCAATCATGGGTACGACTGCCAACCTGACTGCTGTCCAGAATGCCATCATTGACACCCTCAAGCAAGATATTTCTTACATAAAGAAATCTCTGAGTGAATAGACTGTTCCCAGAGTGCTCGATCAAGTCACCTCAGTGGGACGTCTGTGGGAAGGAAAAAGTGGCAGAAAACACTGTACAACTTGAATAGTTGAATTCTTCCTGAGGAAGATTCTGGAGAAAGGCCGATTCCAGACCTTGGGGGACCTGTGGAAGCAGTGGACTGGGCTACAGGTGCCATATTCCCCAGGTCAAGCCACTTTTGAACCAGAAACAGCGGCAGAAGTACCTGACCTGGGCTACAGAGAAGCAGCACTGGACTGTTGCTCAGTGGTCCAAAGTACTTTTTTCGGATGAAAGCAAATTTTGCATGTCATTCGGTAATCAAGGTGCTTAGAGTATGGAGGAAAACTGGGGAGAAGGAAGTGCCAAAATGCCTGAAGTCCAGTGTCAAGTACCCACAGTCAGTGATGGTCTGGGATGCCATGTCAGCTGCTGGTGTTGGTCCGCTGTGTTAAAACAAGGGTATCAAATCAAGGGTATAGTCAATTCAGCTAGCTATCAGAAGATTTTGGAGCACTTCATGCTTCCTTCTGCTGAAAAGCTTTATGGAGATGATTTTCATTTTTCAGCCCGACCTAGCACCTGCTCACAGTGCCAAAACCACTGGTAAATGGTTTACTGACCATGGTATTACTGTGCTCAATTGGCCTGCCAACTCTCCTGACCTGAACCCCATAGAGAATCTGTGGGATATTGTGAAGAGAAAGTTGAGAGACACCAGACCCAACACCGTGGATGAGCTTAAGGCCGCTATTTAAGCATCCCGGGCCTCCATAACACCTCAGCAGTACCACAGGCTGATTGCCTCCATGCCACGCCGCATTGAAGCAGTCATTTCTGCAAAAGGATTCCCGACCAAGTATTGAGTGCATAACTGAACATAATTATTTGAATGTTGACGTTTTTTGTATTAAAAACACTTTTTTATTGTTTGGATGAATTACGCAAATTTTTTGAGAAGAATTTTTGGTTTTTATCTACTTTTTTGCCAAAATTATCAATATTAAAACAATAAAAGGCTTGACTTACTTCAGTTGTGTGTAATGAATCTAAAATATATGAAAGTCTAAGGTTTATCAGTACATTACAGAAAATAATGAACTTTATCACAATATGCTAATCTTTTGAAGACTAGTAGAGTGGTGCTGAATATATATATATAATGAGAGTGCTATGAAATAAATGGAACAAAAATATACTCGGTCAGTTGCTAACTGAGGAAAATGATTTGCCTTTAAGTGGTAAAAGCATATCAACTTTTGCTTTCAACCTGTGCACTAATAACTGACTGTTTGTTCTATTTACCGTATTCGGTGTAATAAGCCCCCCCCCCCCCCCCCCCGTGTTTTTGACCTTGCGTGTAATAACCGCCCATGCGTACTGGAAGCAAAATGGTAGATCAAACCTACCAATTTTATTCAATCAGTCTCTGTAACCGTAAAATGAGTTCACTGACTGTAAAAGTGAGTTTACATGGTATTTCAAGACCTCCTGCCACTGGGGGTGTCTATAATGTTCATCCGTAACAACATGATTGTTCCGCCGAGCTTTACAAAACAGGAAAATATTTTGCAGTTTTCTCTTGGTAAATGTACAACAACTGATGAACCATTATAAACTGCGACAGCAAAACTATCGGATGCTCTGAATGAATGGAGTGATAAGCCAGATATGGACCTATCAGAAAGTATTTTTAACCCGATTCTCCTGCTCACTGACTTCATAAATTTACAGATGTTCCTGGCCATGACTTTTTGTTTTTGTTCGGGTTGATTGGTTCAACGTGGCATGTACTAAAGTTGACATTCGTGTTGATTTGCTTGATTTTACTTCTGGGAAAATGACACCGGGAGGGAAAAGTAAGGGGTATTATTTATTTATTTATTTATTTATTTTTTATTCGTTTTGGGGTATCAACCAAATTAACTTACATGAAAGCTGAAAATAAACAGAAAACAGCATAACACAAATACCAGTAAAACTCTTTTGTTTTATTATTCATGTTTTCCACCTCAATGTTAATAAGCACTTACCGTTCCACTCCGCTAGTAAATATTTTAATAAGCGCTCACCCTCTCCAATGTTTTAAGCGCCCTGGGCGCTTATCATGTCGAATACGGTATTTTATACATCAAATTTAAAGGATTTTACACAACAGAGCAGTATCATCCATGTGCTGTTGGTAGGTTTTCCTCACAAGACCTACTCACAGAATATCAGATTAAGGTCAGGACTTTCACTTGGCCAATTCAGAACTTTAAATGTATTTATTTTTTGAAACATTCTTTGTTAGAAAGACTTGTGCCTCCAAGGTCATTGTCTTGCTACTAGACCATTGATAAATCCAGAAATAAGACACATACTCTGCAAGGTCTCAAAAGAAATTAGTACAATTTTTAATGAACCAAGTGCCTTTCTATAAGCTAATGTTTCTAAGTCCCCTATTAGAAGAGAAATGACTCCAAACACGTATGTCTGATCAGTGGTTACCAGAAATGTGTAATTTGTTCAATTTTTAATTTCAGTTTTCAGATACAGTCGGCCCCCAACTTACAAAATTAATCCGTTCCAGAGCCCTTTTCGTAACGCAGGGATTTCGTAAGTAGGGATCGCATCTTACATGTTAAACGCCTAATTCGTTCCAAGGCTCCAGTCTTTGGAATGGATAAACCATTAAAAAATGATAAAAGTACACCAATTTTGTATGAAATGTGTGTTAAAAGTAAAAGAAAATTATTTATTGAACCATTTAAACATTTTATTAACATATTAAACTATTTTAGGAACATATTTATTAATTAAACCATTATAGCCCCTTTTTTTATTAACACACACACACACACCTCTCTCTCTCTTTTTTTTTTTCCTCTTTCTCTCGCATGCACACTACGTGCCACGCTGACAAGATGTGGAATTCAAAGCCGCATTTCCTGCTTGACAAACTCAAGTTTAATTTGATTCCTTGAGGGATCGGAATTCCAGATAAGCTCAAATGTGCCCACATTTATTAAATATTTACTGAATTAAACAACTTTAAAAACTAAAGCGTTATTCCTTCTCTCTCTCTCTCTGTGTCTCTCTCGTGGGTGCGCTGCGGGCCATGCCCACAAGACTTGAATTCAAAGCGCATTCCCTGCTTGACCATTTACTGAATTAAAACAACTTAAAAAACTAAACTAAAGCGTTATTCCTGCTCTCTCGTACGTGCTGCGGGCCACGCCCACAAGATGTGGAATTCAAAGCACATTCCCTGCTTGACAAACTCAACTTTAATTTGATTCCTTGAGGGATCGGAATTCCAGATGAGCTCAAATGCGCCCACATTTATTCAGCATGTACTGAATTAAACAACTTAAAAACTAAACTGAAAACTAAAGAGTCAAGCTTCCTTCTGTCTCTATCTGGGAGGCCAGCGGGCGGGATGTTGAGAGACAGCCAATGAGAGAGCAACTCGCGCGTCGTGTGAAATTTTGATTGGCGAATTTGAATTTTGAATTTCTTTTCATAAGAGGGGGTTGTTTCGTATCTCGGGGACAGAAACTCAAGAAAATATTTTTCATAACCCGGGGATTTCGTACACAGGGGTCTTCGTAAGTTGGGGGCCGACTGTATTCAATACTGGAATATTTCTCCAATTAATAGTTGTCGTACTTTTGTTCCTGTAATATGGGACAATTATGTTAAGATATTTATAGGTTCCTCACTAGAGGGAGACATTTCATTATACATATATCAATTTGTAATTTTAGCTGCTGATTTTTTTGGGGGCTAATCAGTGCATTACTATTATCCATGTATGCCTTATAGAGTAACCTTGTACTAGACACAAGTCAGTGATGACGTGGAAGTGATTAGTTCATGCAAAGTTTTGCAATATACTTGGTTGAATTTCAACTCTTCAAAAATATAGCTCCTCATTTATTTGTGAGTTTTTGGGAAATTCCATGTCAAGTAATCTACTACTCCATATAAAGTTTGCTGTAAAATTTTTCTTTTCAGACATGTATATGTCAGTCAAAAGTTAGTGCTCACTTCTTAATTCTGTGTGTGTGTGTGTGTGTGTGTGTGTATAGACCTTTGACTGGTCCTGGATGTGAAACTGACTGTTATTAACAATTATCTCACCAAGTTTGCTTTATTATTTATCCTTTTCCAGAAGTTATGTTGCAATGCATTATACTCATAACTCTGAAAAACCTTCTGCTCTCAATATTGTCATGTGTGCAATGGGACAGTCATTCAACTTGGAATTTGGAAAATCAGGAACTTGGTCAACATACAACTTGTGTGATGTTATTTCATGTTACTTCCTTGAGTCGAGATAATTCGAGATCTTGACTTAAAACCCTCCAGCATGGCAACTGAACAAGCTATTAAACAGTGTTTAAACAGCAAGGCTCCATGAGCAGACTGCAGACATGCAGAATTTTACAAGTATGACGGTCCATCCCCAACTTGAAAGTTGCATGAGCTATTCACCCATTTCTTGGTTAAGAGTCCAAGTTTCTGCAGGACTACAAAGATGTCACTATTGTACACATCAACAAGCAGAATAGCAACAGCTTTGAGAATCACAGGGGTGTTTCCCGACTTTTCCAGGCCAGATACTTGCTCGGGTATTTCTGAACTGACCAGTCAAACACCTTCAAAAACTGACCACTACCTGAAAGCCAGTGTGGCTTCCCTGTTGGATGTGGCACAGTTGACATGATACTCGCTGCTCACCAACTCCAGGAGAAATGCCGAGAACAGCACCAAGATCTGTATACTAACTTTGGTGAGCATTTAACATGGTCAGCCTGAAGGTTGTGTGGACAATGTTGTCAAAATATGGCTGTCCGGACAACTTCATCTCACTCATCAGACAGATTCATGATATAATTCATTCAAAACATTAATTTATAATGGCCCAAGTTATTGATGATGGCAGGCTAGTCCCTGCTTTCCCTGTTAGTAACATGTTAAACAAGTCTGGGTCTTGGCACTCTTCAGTGTCATGTTCTCAGCAATGTTGACTGATGTCTTTGAATAAAATGACTGAAGTTAAAATCAAGTGCAGAACTGCTTTTCGATCTGCGCAGATTAGAGGCCAAACCAAAGCCCAAGACTGCCGCACTTGGGGACCTCCTCTTTGTCAATGACCAATCCAAATGCCACATCAGAGGCCGACATGCAACACAGCATGGGGAAATTTTCTAAAGCTTGTAATAGCTTCGGATTGACAATTAGTATTGAGATGACTGCGTTGTTGTGTCAGCCTGCAAAAGGTAAAGAGTACCAAACACCCACTGTAAAAGTTCATGATACCCGACTAAATATGGTCGACAAATTCAAGTACCTTGGAAAAACACTATCCAATATTGCTTACTTACATCAAAGATAAAATAGTCTGCAGGATAGCAACTCCAGTCCAGCATTCAGCAGGCTCAGGCCAAAGGTTTGGGAACATCAAGGCATCCATGTGCCAACCATGATCTAGATCTATCGGTCAGTTGTCATACCATCAGATTGTGAAACATAAACTCTGTATGCTTGACACTTCAAAACTAAACCAGTTCCACTACAGCTGCTTATGAAAACCTTTTAGAATAAAATGGCAAGACGTAACCATCCTCGCGAAGATGGGCTGATCTGTTGTATGGCCATCTGCCGAATCAACTTTTACATATGTGGCTTGCTGCAGCATGGATTAAGTAGGAGTTTAATACATATGAAAATGAGGTGTAGTACATGATTATAGCACTGTTATAGCTAGACTGTTTTCTCTTAACAAGGGAAAAATGCATGTAAACTTGTTCTGGCTCCAAGGTGGTGGAATGAATTTACAGACAACTGACTACTGGGTGTCTTCAAACGATGGCTGAAAACTTACCTTTTTCGGCAGTATTTAGATTAGCACCATGTCCCAAAGACATGCACTGTAGGTTAATTGGCCGTTCTAAATTAGGGACTACAGATGGAAACTCGCTATAAGCTATAATCTGGTACAGTACATCTCTGTCTCTATGAGCTTAATGTTCCTGTACATTGTCCCTTAAATAAATAAATAAATAAAATGTTATACACACACACACACACACACTATTTGGTGGGAATGAGCCTGAACGATTGCATGAGGGGGAGAGATACTGCCGGGATATAGTTGGACTCACCTCAAAAATCCAGAACCACCCATCTCGAGAGGGACTGGACCTTATTCCATTCTGGAGTTGCTCATGCTCATGCATTCTTTCCCCCCACCCTCACGCGCACTTTGGTGCCCACACAGTGGGGTTCTCCCCAGTTGAAGAAAGGGTGTGGGGACTGGTCCTGACTGTTGTTTGTGCTTAGGGGAGATGTTAAGAGAGCCTATCGGGTCTTATTGACCTGTGGGACTTCAAGGGCAGCAGTCAGGTATTGGCAGTCCAAACATGTTGCAGCCTGAGCTGTCAACAATGCAAAATCTTGGGCAATGGAGGAGTTTGGTGAGGGCCTGGAAAGTGATTATTGGTTGGCCTCAAAAAGGTTCTCGACCATCATCCGATGCCTCAGGAGGGGGTAAGCAATTCTCCACAAATACTGTTTACAGTGGAAGTGGGGAGCTGCTCACCTCGACTGGGGATGTCATCAGGAGGTGGAAGGAATACTTTGAGAACATGCCCATGGTGGAGGAGGACGACCATGGGTTTTTTTTTGTGGCAGTCCACCCATCACTGGAGCTGAGGTAGTTAAAAAGTTCCTCAGTGGTCGATCTCCAGGGGTGGATGAGATCTTCCCTCAGCGATCTAGATGTCTTGGTTGACACATCTCTGCAATATTGCGTGGACATTGGGGACTGTGCCTCTGGATAGGCAAAATGGCATGGTATTTCCTCTTTGACAAAAGAGAGACTGGATGGTGTGTTCCAATTATCATAGAATCACACATCCTTCCCAGGAAAGTCTATGCAAGGGTACTGAAAGAGGAGGATCCATCCAATAGCTGAATCTCAGATTCAGGAGGTACAATTTGGTTTTCGTCCTGGCCACGGTACTCTTGACCAACTCTACAGGGTCCTGGAGGGGGCAGTGGGAGTTTGCCCAATTTGTCTACATATATTTTGTGGATTTAGAGAAGGCTTTCTACTGTATCCCTTGGGCTATCTTGTGGGGCGTGCTCCGGGAGTATGGCATAACAAACCCGTGATTACAGGCCATTCAGCTGTCTGTATCACTGGAGCCAGAGCCGCATCCATATTGTGAACAACAGGTTGAATTTGTTTCTGGTGAGGGGTTGGAGTCCGCCAAGGCTGTACTTTGTCACCGGTTCTGTTCATAAATTTTATGAAGAGATTTTCTAGGCACAGCCGAGGTGTTGGTGGGGGGCGGGTCATTTAGTGGCCATCCGTTCGCACCTCTGCTTTTTGAGGATGACATTGTCCTTTTGGCTCCATCAATCCAGGACCTCCAGCTCTCATTGTACCGATTCACAATCAAGTGCGAAGCCACCAGGATGAAAATCAGTTTGAAGCCATTGTTTTCAGTCGGAGAAGGGTGGAATACACCCCCTGGGTCTGGACTGAGGTCTTGCCCCAAGTGGAGGAGCTCAAGTATCTCAAGGTCTTGTTCATGAGTGAGGGAAAGATGGAGTGGGAGATGGACAGGTGGATTGCTGCAGCCTCTGCTGTGAAGTGCTTCTTGTACCGGTCCGTCATGGTGAAGATTGAGCTGAGCTGCAAGACAAAGTTCTCAATTTACTGGTCATTTTGCGTCTCGATCCTCACCTATGGTCATGGGCTTTGGGTTGTGACTGAAGGAACAAGATCACAGATACAAGTAGCTGAAATGACCTTCGTTTGCTGGGTAGTGGGGCTCTCCATTAGAGATAAGGTGAGAGCTTATCCGGGAGGATCTTGGAGTAGAGCTGCTGCTTCTCTGCATTGAGAGGAGCCAGTTGAGGTTTCTTGGGCATTTGGTTAGAATGCCTCCTGAATGTCTCCCTGGTGTGGTGTTTTGGGCATGTCCAACCGGGAAGAGACCTCGACTTTGAACACGCTTGAGGGATTCTGTCTCTTGGCCTCATCTGGGAACACCTCAATGTACCCCCGGAAGAGCTGGAAGAAGTGGCTGGGAAGAGACACATCTAGACCTCATTGCTGAGGCTGCTGCCCCCACGACCCAACCTCAGATTAAGCAGACGAAGATGGGGTGTGTGTGTGTGTGTGTGTGTGTCTAAATAGTATTTTTTTTTTTTTCAGAAAAATCTGAGATCAGCAGCATGGAGGTTGCATGATTATTGGTCAAGTTGGAATGGAATAACGTTTTTATTTAATCATTTTTAGGAGCATCCTTTACCGATTGTTTGTCTAGTGGTCTCAGTACTTCAGTCGCAGTGTTGTGCCATGAACTTCCTCATGAACTAGGTAAGATCGTCTTTAGCATTATCATTAATGAACTTTAGCAATCAGCTTTTAAGATGTAACCCCCCCCCCCCCCGTTTGTGTAATGTACATCTACCTGTGAATAATACCTAAGGAAACACATTTATTGTTTTGCTTTTCCTTTGATCTACTTGTGTACGTGCACCACTGCTGATGAAAGTAGGCAATAATGGAAATTATGATGTGGAAATGATGTTTTTATGATTAATAAATTTAAATCAAGCTAATTATCTTGCAATCTCCTTGGACAACTCTGATCTCTCCTTCAGGCACTTGTGTGAAACCTTGGAGTCTTCTTTTCCTTTCGGCTGTTCCCTTCAGGGGACGGCACAGCGAATGATCTGCCTCCATCTCACCCTGTCCTCTGCATCTTTTTCTCTTACACCAACTACCTTTATGTCCTCCTTCACCACAGCCATAAATCTTTTCTTTGGTCTTCCTCTAGGCCTTCTGCCTGATAGTTCCAATCTCGGCATCCTACTACCAATATACTCACTATCCCTCCTCTGTACATGTCCAAACCATCTCAATTTAGCCTCTCTGACTTTGTCTCCAAAACCTCTTACATGTGCTGTCCCTCTGATGTACTCATTCCTGATCCTATCCATCCTCATTACTCCCAAAGAGAACCTCAACATTTTCATCTCTGCTACCTCCAGCTCTGCCTCTTGTCTTTTCCCCAGGGCCACTGTTTCTAAACCACAGGTGTCAAACTCATGCCACAAAGAGCCATGTGACTGCAGGTTTTTGTTTCAACCAAGCAGTAGAACACCTGAGTTGGCTCATTTAAAGAACTGATCTGAGACTTCAGGCAGTTTCAGTTCAGGTCAGTCTCTGTAAAAAGCACACAGATTGACCAATCAACTTCCTGAAGACTCAAACCGTTAGTTTAAATCCGCAAAGTTAGGTGTGCTGTTGCTTGGTTGAAACAAAAACCTGCTGCCACATGGCCCTTTGTGGCATGAGTTTGACACCCCTGTTCTAAACCATACAACATCGCTGGCCTTAACATTGTGTTCTACACTTTTCCTTTCCTTCTTGCCGATACCTTCCGATCACACCGGACACTTTTCTCCAACCATTCCAACCTGCCTGAACACACTTCTTCACCTCTTTTCTACACTCGCCATTGCTTTGGATTGTTGAGCCTAAGTACTTAAAATCCTCCACTTTCTTTATTTCTACTCCCTGTAACCTCACTGTTCCTCTTGGGTCCTTGTCGTTTACACACAAGTATTCTGTCTTACTGAGGCTAACCTTCATTCCCCTCCTTTCCAGGGCATACCTCCACCTCTCTAGATTTTCCTGCACTTGTTCTCTGCTCTCACTACAGATCACAATGTCATCTGCAAACATCATAGTCCATGGGGAATCTTGTCTAACCTCGTCTGTCAGCCTGTCCATCACCATAGCAAACAAGAAGGGGCTCAGAGCTGACAGCACATCTCTCATACATGTCCTGCACCACTCTAACATACTTCTCGGCCACTCCAGACTTCTTCATGCAATACCACAGTTCCTCTCTCGGCACCCTCTCATATGCTTTCTTTAGATCCAGTGTGAAACCTTGGAGACTTTCCTCCAATGGATGGATAATTGCCTGTCCTTCACTTCTCACATGGCTAATCTTTCTCGATCATGTTGGTTTGTCCTTTTGAACATCTGATGGATTTGTCCATTTCTTTCCACTAAGGCCACTCAGATACTTGTCCATTCCTGTGTCATCTAGGAGACAACAGAGTGTAGCCTTCTGCAACTCACTTCTGGCAGGTCTATCTTTGAGTGCTGCTACGCAACTTGTTTTCAAATTTTCCCACACCACTGCTATGATCACTCTATTGGCTTCCTGTAGCTGATGCATGAGACTAAAATACTAACACTTACTTACAAAGCCAAAAATGGACCTGCAACCTCCTACCTCAAAGGACTTGTAGCACAACCTGCACTGCACTTCATTCTTTCAGATCCTGCTAGCACTGTTAGACTGGTCCCTCCTACCAAGACAAGGGAAAAATGTATCTAATCTCTTCTGTTCTGGCAGATGTCCAGACAACCGAGTTGTCTTCAAATGATGGCTGATAATCTTATCTTTTTCAGCAATACAGGGATCGATTGCTGCTTCAGTGCATCGCGGGTTTTTTTTTTTGTTTGTTTGTTTGGTTTTTTTATATAATATATATATATATATATATATATATTGAATTTAAAAATAAGGAAATTAAGGACGAATAAGGGGGAAAGTTACGGGAAATGCTTCAAAAACAAGGCCAATTATGCAACATCAAAAAAACCCTAAACCAACTCAAGACAACCCAAAATTTCCCATCAAAACTAGTTACATTGTTGTGAGGTGCGCATTTGAGTGTATACAGCGCATCTGCGTGCACGTCTGTGTGTGTGTATTTATATTTTATTTACACTTTATACATTTTTTTTTAATGTTTAATTGTTATTATAAGCATTTATAGCATTGAATATATACAATATATTGATAATTATATATGCACATATACATGTATGTATACGTCAGTTAGGGGGGTGATCCTACTTAATGGAATTCGATAGTTCACGGGGATCTCGGTCCCAATTAATCGAAAGTGAGGGATCCCTGTAGTAGTGTTATGCCTATATCTAAATGTCTTTAGTCAAATGATTTTGGAACCAGTTTTATGAGCCAATTTATGACTTACCGCACAAAACAGATGTTACTGTATCATGTTTCCCCCTATCCTTACTCTGTAGTGTCTGTAAATAAAATCTATCATCTTAGTGAAACAGTCTTAAAAACTTAAATTCTTTACCTTTAGGGGATTTTGCAGTTCTCCAGAAGGCTGGAATGACTGTGAAACAAGCAATTCTTTATAATTTGCTCTCAGCAGTGATGGGCTATCTGGGAATGGCTACAGGCATTCTGATTGGTCATTATGCTGAGAATGTGGTCATGTGGATCTTTGCTCTCACAGCTGGACTGTTCATGTACATGGCACTGGTGGACATGGTGAGTAATATAGTTATGAGAATTTTTTATTTATTTATTTTTTACTTCCACCAACATTTCTGAAAATGATTTTACACGCTGATCCAATGGCCATAGGTAAGGGAGTGTTATTGAACACAACATGCAACAAATAATTTATACTTGTATTCATAAAAAAAAAATCAGCACCAAAAAAGTGGACCCTTACATTTACCACTCAAGTGCTTACAAATAAAACAGTCAGGGAACATTTCATTTTCCAGTGTCGGTACAAAAGAAACCATATAATATATAAAAAAAAATCTCTTAATCATTTGAAATAAGTAATTCCATGGCACATATAAAGAAAAATCCTGGCACAGTTTTAAACTGACTACTGGCCAGTCCAAAAGTTGGTCACCCCTTCAAATTCAGCCTGAGAGCAGGCTATTGGATGTGTGAAGAATTGTGCAGGTAAATTGTACAATTGTTTGTGAAAATGTTTTCTATTATAAAATGTTAAAATCCCAGGGTTTTGTGACAATAAAAAAAGTAAAAAAAATAAGACTTTAAATGGGACTGATCCAAAGCTTTTCAGCGATGTCACAAGATGTCCAGTATGCAACAATTTTGGAGGGGTTTAATGTTGATCGGTCGCATTAAATGACATATAGTCAGTGATTTGGTGGAGCAGTGGTGGTCTAGTGGTCTCGGGCGCTGGATCGCTGATCCAAAGGTTTGGGGGTTCGAGTCCCACTCTCCACAAGGTTGTCACTGTCCCCCCCAGTGCAGCTAACTGGGTTATCAAAGGCGGGCCATGTCTTTCACTGTCTATGGTGAGAGGCATGTAAAAGAACCATTGCTGACTTTTGTAAAGAGTAGGCTGCAAAGTCGTCAGCGTGTTTCTGTCCCTTGCTATAAAGGGTTGTGACAGGAAGGGCATCCGGCGTAAAAATCTCTGCCAAATCAAACGTGCGAATCAGATGATTCGCTGTGGCGACTCCCGAGTTTTTCCGAGGGAAAAAGCCAAAAGGAAGGCAGACAGACAGTCAGTGATTTGGTTTGTGTTGTTGGTTGTAGTAACAATGCAAAGAAGAATAATTTGTCTTTCTACTGACTACTGGTAGTCAATAAACACCAAGGACAAGAACGAAGAGAAAATGGAATGTGTATTGGCCATCCTACATCAGTGTGTTTGGATCATTTTGCATCAGGTAATATTAATACAAAAGTAATTGTTTGCAAACTGTCGTTTTATAACACAATATCATAATGAATTATAGTCTCAAAATTTGTAAGCCATTGAAATTCATGACCCGACCCCGGAATAAGCAGAAGATGCTGATGATGAAATTCATGATATTAAAAGCTTTAAAGAAAACAATTATAAAATAACTCCCAATGCACTAACTGGGTTATCAAAGGCTGGCCATGTCTCTCACTATCTGTGGTGTGAGGTTCATGTAAAAAAACCATTGCTAACTTTTGACAAGAGTAGGCTGCATTGCCGTCAGCATGTTTCTGCCCTGCGATGGCCTGGCGAGCTGTCAAGGGTGTACTTTGCCCTTTCCCAGAGTTGGCTGGGATGGGCACCACCCTCCCCACAACCGTAATTATGATTAAGCGGTTACAGAAAATGAATGAACAGATGATAAAATAAGTTTTTGGATCGGTGTTTTAAAAAAGAAAAAATAATTATTTTATTTTATGGTTCAGAATCAGAATACAGTACAGTGGTACTGCCCCTTATGATAGTCCCAGCAAATGAAAAATCCAGGTTACGAAAAACATTTTCCAAATCTGCATACAAGTTATCCTTACGAAACGGGCCATTCAATCACGCCATTCAAACAATGCACAAGTTGCTCTCCATTGACTATCTCTCAACATCCCGCCCCGCTGGCCTCCCATTGGCCTGTAGGGATGACACAGCTCCCTCCCATTGGCTATCTCCCAACATCCCATCCCGCTGGCCTCCCATTGGCTAGGAGGGATGACGCAGCTCCCTTGAGCAGTTTCATGGAGTTTTTCCGAGTGTGCGCATTGCAACTTTATTTTTTGGCTCAGGCTTTTAACCTTGCATAAACATTTGGAAGATTATAACTTTGATAAGAAGACATGGTCAATTAAAAAATTCAAACAATGCACGAGTTGCTCTCCATTGACTATCTCCCAACATCCCACCCCGCTGGCCTCCCATTGGCTATCTCCCAACATCCCACCCTGCTGGCCTCCCAGTGACTAAAAGGGATGACGCAGCTCCCTTGAGCAGTTTCATGGAGTTTTTCGAGTGTGCTCATTGCAACTTCATTTTTTGGCTCAGGCTTTTAACCTTGCACACACATTTGTAAGATTATAACTCTGCTAAGAAAACATAGTCAACACGAAGAAGTACCTTAAAAGGTATGCTTTTTATAATTTTTAAAGGGTAGTATTGGGGTCCTGGGAACGAATCGCACGTTAAATGCGTATGTAAAATGCGGTTCTACTTAGGAAAAATCCAGGTTACAAAAAAGGCTGTGGTACGGATTAATTTTGTAAAGTGAGGTACCACTGTACTTTGTCCCAGAGGAAATTGTGTACATACACTTGTTTCATATCAAATAAATGTGTGTGTGTGTGTGCCACTGCTTCGTGCTTCAATTCATGCGGCTTCAGTGCATTGCGTTTTTTTTTTTTTTTTAATATTCAATATTTATAAATTCAATGTTTAATTAAAAAAGGAAGAATAGGGGGAAAAGTTGAGGAAAATGCCAGCGTGCGTTCATTTGCACGCGTATGTATATATGTCGTCTTCTCATCCAATACCATCTGTATGTGTACAGTCAGCCCCCTACTTACGAAACCCCTGGGTACGAAAATTATGGGTTAGGAAAAACATTTTCCTAAGTTTTCGTCCCCAGGATACGAAAACAACCTCTTACGAAAATTGCCAAATGCGCCATTCAGAATTAAAAAGCGCCAATCAAAATTTCACACGATGCGCAAGTTGCTCGCCCCGCTGGCCTCCCATTGGATAGGGGGGATGACTTACCCAAACTTCCTGTTTTGTCACACATGTGAAGGAGAGTTGACTGTTGGCTTGTTTTGAGATTGATCATGCAGCATTATATTTTGTTATCGCCGAAACCCCTCTACAATCGGGACGATATTGAACCAGAAGGAGACCTTAAGGCGGAAATACAGTGACGGGGTGATTATTTCGGCATGATAGTAAAACACAGTGGTCGAGGGAGAAGACATCCGATCTCCCAAGGAAGCAAGTTAATATTGAATGAGGACCTCCGATCTTTCAAACAGGTACTGTAATTCAGCTTTAAATAAAACACCCCATCCATTTAAACATTTAAATAGAATTGTTCCATCAGCTGCCTGAGTTTTGTGTGTCTGTGTGTGTCTGTGTGAGATAGATAGAGACAGAAGGAGGTTTAAGTGTTTAGTTTTTAGTTTAGTTTTTCATTCATTTATTTATTAATGACCACACAACCAAGTTGGTGGAATTTGCTGTCGGTACAGCACTCAGCTATGACAAAAGTTACAAAGGACATTAACAACACACATCATACAACAAAGACAGCACACATGAAAACAAATGATTACAAACATATCCATAACAACTACAGTAATAACGGACAACAAAAAGACAAACAAGGCTGTAATGTACATTCAGTGCAAAGAGTTCAGAGTCCTTATGACTGTAGGGAAGAAACTGTTCTTGAAACGGGATGTTCTGGTGGGTAGAGATCGATATCGCCTCCTAGAGGGCAGCGGTTGAAACAAATGATGGGCAGGGTGAGAGGGATCAGAGATGATTTTTTTGTGCTCTTAAGATTGAGCGTTTATGATATATTGATTGGACTGATGGAAGGGGGGTGCCAATGATCCTAGATGATTTATTGACAATGCGCTGTAGTTTTTTCTGTGATTTGCTGTCTAGGCTGCCATACCAAACCGTTATGGATGAAGTGAGAGTGCTCTCAATGATGGCGGAGTAGAAACAGAGGAGGAGATTTGGTTTCACTCTAAATTTCTTGAGCGGTCTCAGGAAAAACAGTCTTTGGTGGACTTTTTTGTGAATGTAATCTGTGTTAGTGTTTCATTTTAGTGTATTGTTAATGTGAGTGCCAAGAAATTTGAAAGAGTCAGTTATGGCTATGGGTTCATTAGAGATGTGAATGGGAGTTTTGAGTGAGGCTGTGTGCCTGAAGTCAATTATTAGTTCTTGTGTTTTGGATGGGTTGAGCTGGAGATTGTTTTCTTGGCACCAGGAGACAGCTTGGGCTACTTGTTGGCGGTACTGGTGTTCATTATCCATAGTTATGAGTCCAATGATAGTAGTGTCGTCTGCATATTTAAAAATGGAAACTGAACTGTGATGGGATGTCATATGGTTTGTGTACAGAGAAAAAAGCCATGGTGAGAGGACGCAACCCTGGGGGACACCTGTGCTGAGGGTCAGAGGTCGAGATGAGAGGTTACCCATCTTAACCCTTTGTTGCCTTTTCCATAGGAAGCTCCATAACCAATGGCGTAGACAGGGGTCAATGTTCATGTCCGTCAGTTTATTGAAGAGGTTGACCAGGTTTATTGTGTTAAAAGCAGAACTGAAGTCAATGAAAAGGATACGAGCATAGCTGTTAGGAGACTCAAGGTGCTGTAAGATGTGGTAGAGGGCTAGGTTGACGGCATCCTCAACAGACCTGTTGTCACGGTAAGCAAATTGATGAGGGTCGAGCAGGGGGGGTAGTGGATGCCTTCAGATGATTGAGGATGATGCGTTCAAACGACTTCATGACCACGGATGTTATGTCTGTAGTCGTTGAGACATGAGATCTTTGATGATTTTGGGACAGGGATTATGGATGAAACCTTGAAACATAGTGGAACTGTACAGTGGCGGAGGGACGTATTAAAGATGGAGGTGAATATTGGGGCCAGTTGAGCTGCGCAGTACTTAAGAACAGCAGGGGTGATCCCGTCTGGGCCAGCTGCTTTCCTCTTGTTATTTTTCTTAAAGATGTTCCTGACCTCTTCCTCCTGGATGTGAAATGAGGGGTGTGGGAGGGGGGTGAGAGAGGGGATAGGGGGGGACTGGGGACTGGGGACTGTTCAAACCTCCCATAGAACTCATTGAGTGTGTTTGGAAGGTCCATATCAATGTCAGATGAAATGGAGGGTTTTTTTTTGTAATCAGTCATGTCCTTTAGTTTTTTCCATACATATCGGGTATTGTTTGATGTGATCTGATGTTCCAGCTTTATTGCATAGTTTGATTTAGCTTTCCTGATTGCAGACCTCAATTGATATTTGGCAGTGGTGTATGACTCCTTGTCTCCGCTGAGGAAAGCAGAGTTCTTTTTCTTACGTATGAGTAAGATATCTTTTGTAAACCAAGGTTTGTTATTACTGTATGCCTCCACAGTTTTTGTTGGGACACAGATCCACGCAGAAGTTGATGTATGACGTCACCACGTCCGTGAGCACGTCGAGGCAGTTCTCACCTGCACTGAATACATCCCAATCAGTGCATTCAAAGCAGCCTCTCAAAGTCTCAACGGCTGCCTTGGACCAGGACTTAACTGTTTTGGATGTGGAGTTTGTGGATTTAAGTTTTTGTTTGTATTTCGGGATGAGGAGCAGCATGGCGTGGGCGGACGTTCGAGCGGAGCCCTCGGGAAAGCTTCGGTAAGCATCGCTGATGGTGACGTAGCAATGGTCCAGTGTGTTCGTGCCTCTGCTAGGACATGTGACCTGTTGAATATAGTTGGGGAGTTCAGTGGACAAGTTGGTATGATTAAAGTCACCGAGCACAGTAACTACTGCATCGGGATGAGAGTTTTCAACGGTTGATATGTAGGTTGCAAGCTCCGTGATGGCGAAGTTGGCGTTAGCCGATGGCGGGATGTAAACGCCAATCAGTATAACGGAGGCAAATTCTCTCGGGAGGTAGGTGGGTCTGCATTTCACGCTGATGTATTCCAATTGTGGTGAACAAGTAGTGTTTAATACAGTCGTGTTGCTACACCAGCGTTGGTTAATCAAGAAACAAATTCCACCACCTTTAGTTTTTGTAGATAGCTTGACTGACCTGTCGGCACGGTAGAGTGAGAAGCCGGCGGGGTTACCGCCTGGTCTGGCACGCTGTGGTCGAGCCAGGTCTCGGTCAGGCAGATGGCAGAACAGTCTTTGTAATCCTTCTTATTTTGAAGAAGAAGGAAGAGTTCGTCAATTTTATTTCTGATAGATCTCACGTTTGTCAGCAGCAGAGCCGGTAAAGGTGGCCGGTACGGCCGCTTCCTGAACCTGGAAAGGACGCCGGCTCGTCGCTTCCGCCTGTCTCGCTTGCGTCTCCAGGAGGTCGGATATCCAGATGAGTTGTTCATGTCTAGAATTTCCGCAGGTAGCGATGAGATCATGGATGAAACAGTCGCTGCTGAGTTAGCTCTAAGGGATAGTAACTCCTAACGAGTGTATGTGAGAAGACATTCCGACAGTGCAAGACATAGAAGCAGAGCTTGTACCGGGGCGAGCCTCATGGCCGCCATCTTGACTCTTGACTTTTTAAGTTGTGTAATTCAGTAAATGTTTAATAAATGCGGCGCACCCCTCAAGGAATCAAGTTAAAGTTGAGTTTGGACCTCCGATCTGTCAAGCAGGAAATCCGCTTTGAATTCCACGTCTTGAAGTGCTCCGGGGTCCTGCTTGTGGGCGAGGCCTGCAGCGCCATAATAAACATTTAATGTGTGTACTGTATTGTATGTGTGTGAGAGAGAGAGAGATAGAGAGCGAGATGGAGATAGGTGTGTGTGTGCTAATAAAAAATGTTTAATAATGGTTTAATTAATAAATATGTTCATAAAATGGTTTAATATTTTAATAAAATGTTTAAACGGTTTAATAAATATTTTTTTTTACTTTTAACCCATATTTCATACAAGATTGATGTACTTTTAAAGGGTTTATGGGGTAGTCTTGGGAGCCTTGTAATGAATCAGGTGTTTAACATGTAAAATGCGCCTCCTACTTACGAAAAAGGCTCTGGAATGGATTAATTTCGTAAGTAGGGGGCCGACTGTATATTTTATTTACATAATTTTTTAATGCTTAATTATTGTTATAAGCATTTATAGCATTGAATGTGTATTTTTATATGTATTATACACACACGTCCGTTTACGTCAGTCAGGGAGGGTTGGGGGTAATACTACTTCGTGGATTTCGATGGTCGAGTGGGGAGCTCGGACAGTGAGGGATCCCTGTGTGTGTGTGTGTGTGTGTGTATAAATATATATATATATATATATATATATATATATATATATATAATGTACTAGTCCTCAAAAAATGAGCATATTGTCATCATCATCATCTTCCACTTAGTCCAGGGTCGGGTCGCAGGGGCAGCAACCTTAGCAAAGAGGTCCAGACGTCCCTCTCCTGAGCCACTTCCTCCAACTCTCACGGGGGGACACCGAGGCAGTCCCAGACAAGCCGAGAGACATAGTCCCTCCAGCGTGTTCTAGGTCGACCCCGGGGTCTCTTCCCGGTTGGACATGCCCGAAACACCACACCAGGGAGGTGTCCGGGGGGCATTCTGACCAGATGCCCGAGTCACCTCAACTGGCCCCTCTCAATGCGGAGGAGCAGCGGATCTACTCCGAGCTCTTCACGGATGAC
This sequence comes from Plotosus lineatus, assembly GCA_024760905.1. NCBI lineage: Eukaryota > Metazoa > Chordata > Actinopteri > Siluriformes > Plotosidae > Plotosus > Plotosus lineatus. The sequence continues at coordinate 1,469,345 of CM045743.1, forward strand.
GGAGCTTCTCACCCTATCTCTAAGGGAGAACCCCGCCACCCGGCGAAGGAAGCTCATTTCAGCCGCTTGTATCCATGATCTTGTTCTTTCGGTCATTACCCAAAGCTCGTGACCATAGGTGAGGGTTGGAACGTAGATCGACTGGTAAATTGAGAGCTTCGCCTTGCGGCTCAGCTCCTTTTTCACCACGATGGACCGGTACAGGCACCGCTTAACAGCAGAGGCTGCAGCGATCCGTCTGTCGATCTCTCGCTCCATCCTTCCCTCACTTGTAAACAAGATCCCAAGATACTTAAACTCCTCCACTTGGGGCAGGACCTCATTCCCGACCCGGAGGGTGCATTCCACCCTTGTCCGACTGAGAACCATGGCCTCGGACTTGGAGGTACTGATCTTCATCCCGGCATCCATCCTTCGCACTCAGCTGCGAATTGCTCCAATGAGAGCTGGAGGGCCCGACTTGATAAAGCCAAAAGGACAACATCAATCCTCGACTGCGGCTCGAAATTCTGTCCATAAAAATTATGAACAGAATCGGTGACAAAGGACAGCCTTGGCGGACTCCAACTCCCACTAGAAACGAATCCGACCTGCTGTTACCAATACGAACCAAACTCTGGCTCCGGTGATACAGCGACCGAATAGCTCGTAGCAACGGATCCGGAACGCCGTACTCTCGGAGCACGCCCCACAAGATCTTTCGAGGGACACGGTCGAAAGCCTTCTCCAAATCCACAAAGCACATGTGGACAGATTGGGCAAACTCCCATGCCCCCTCCAGAATCCTGTGGAGCGTATAGAGTTGGTCAAGAGTGCTGCGGCCAGGACGAAAACCACATTGTTCCTCCTGAATCCGAGGTTCGACTATCGGTCGGATCCTCCTCTCCAGTACTCACCGAACTCCTCCCACGCCCGAGATTTTGCATCTGCGACAGCCTCGGCTGCAGTACGTGTGCCCTGCCGGTACCCGTTTGCTGCCTCAGGAGTCCCACAGGCTAATAAAACCCCACAGGCCTCCTTCTTCAGCTGTACGGCCCCCTTCACCGCAGGTGTCCACCACCGGGTTCGGGGATTACCGCCACATCACGCACCGACGACCTTACGGCCACAGCTATGGGCTGCCGCCTCAGCAATGGAGGCACGAAACATGGCCCATTCGGATTCCATGTCCCCCGCCTCCTCCGGAACGTGGTTGTAGCTCTGCCGGAGGTGGGAGTTAAAGGCCTCGCGGACGGGGGGCTCCGCCAAACGTTCCCAGCATATTGTGATAAAGTTCATTATTTTCTGTAATGTACTGATAAACATTAGACTTTCATATATTTTAGATTCATTACACCACATCTGAAGTAGTTCAAGCCTTTTATTGTTTTAATATTGATAATTTTGGCAAAAAAGTAAAGAAAATCCAAAAATCCCTATCTCAAAAAATTTGAATATTTCACCCGACCAATAAAAAAAAAAGTATTTTTTTTAATCTAAAAAAAAAAAAAGGCAACCTTCAAATAATTATGTTCAGTTATGCATTCAATACTTGGTCAGGAATTCTTTTGCAGAAATGACTGTTTCAATGCGGCGTGACATGGAGGAAATCAGCCTGTGGTACTGCTGAGGTGTTATGGAGTAGTCTCTCAACTTTCTCTTCACAATATCCCACAGATTCTCTATGGGTTTCAGGTCAGGAGAGTTGGCAGGCCAATTGAGCACAGTAATACCATGGTCAGTAAACCATTTACCAGTGGTTTTGGCACTGTGAGCAGGTGCCAAGTCGTGCTAAAAAATGAAAATCTTCATCTCCATAAAGCTTTTCAGCAGATGGAAGCATGAAGTGCTCCAAAATCTCCTGATAGCTAGCTGCATTGACCCTGCCCTTGATAAAAACCCAGTGGACCAACACCAGCAGCTGACATGGCACCCCAGACCATCAGTGACTGTGGGTACTTGACACTGGACTTCAGGCATTTCCTTCTCCCCAGTTTTCCTCCATACTCTAGCACCTTGATTGCTGAATGACATGCAAAATTTGCTGTTATCCGAAAAAAGTACTTTGGACCACTGAGCAACAGTCCAGTGCTGCTTCTCTGTCGCCCCGTTCAGGCGCTTCTGCCGCTGTTTCTGGTTAAAAAGTGGCTTGACCTGGGGAATACGGCACCTTTAGCCCATTTACTGCACACCTGTGCACGGTGGCTCTGGATTTTTCTACTCCAGACTCAGTCCACTTCTTCCACAGGTCCCCCAAAGTCTGAAATCGGCCCTTCTTTCACTTTTTCCTTCCCACAGATGTCCAACTGAGGTGCCTTGATCCAGCACTCTGGGAACAGCATATTCGCTCAGAGATTGCATTCTTTCTTAAACTCTTGCTTGAAGGCGTCAATGATGCCCTTCTGGACAGCAGTCAGGTCGGCAGTCTGAAAAGAAAAAGAAAAGAAAATATCTTCTTTTACTTTCGGCTGCTCCCTTCAGGGGTCGCCACAGAAAATCATCCGCCTCCATCTCACCCTATCCTCTGCATCTTCTTTTCTGACTACAACGACCTTCATGTCCGCATTTACCACATCCATAAATCTCTTCTTTGGTCTTCCTCGAGGCCTTCTTCCTGATAGTTCCAACCTCAGCATCCTACGACCAATATGCTCACTATCCCTCCTCTGTACATGTCCAAACCATCTCAATCTAGCCTCTCTGACTTTGTCTCCAAAACATCTTACATGGGCTGTCCCTCTGATATACTCATTTCTGATCCTAACCATCCTCGTTACTCCCAGAGAGAACCTCAACATTTGCATCTCCGCTACCTCCAGCTCTGCCTCCTGCCTTTTCCTCAGCGCCACTGTTTCTCAACCATACAACATCGCTGGCCTCACCACCGTCATGTACACTTTTCCCTTCATTCTTGCTGACACTCTCCTATCGCACATCACACCGGACACTTTTCTCCAACCATTCCAGCCTGCCTGCACACGCTTCTTCACCTCTTTTTCACACTCTCCATTGCTCTGGATTGTTGAGCCTAAGTACTTAAAATCCTCCACCTTCTTTATCTCTGCTCCCTGTAACATCACCATTCCTCCTAGGTCCTTCTCATTCACACACATGTATTCTGATTTTCTGAGGCTAACCTTCATTCCTCTCCTTTCCAGGGCATACCTCCACCTCTCTAGATTTTCCTGCACTTGCTCTCTGCTCTCACTACAGATCACAATGTCATCTGCAAACATCATAGTCCATGGAGATTCTTGTCCAACCTCGTCTGTCAGCCTGTCCATCACCATAGCAAACAAGAAGGGGCTCAGAGCTGACCCTTGATGCAGTCCTACCTCCACCTTGAATTCGTCGGTCACACCGACAGCACACCTCACCACTGTCTTACATCTCTCATACATGTCCTGCACCACTCTAACATACTTCTCTGCCATTCCAGACTTCCTCATGCAATACCACAGTTCTTCTCTTGGCACCCTGTCATATGCTTTGACAGGGTGCCAAGAGAAGAACTGTGGTATTGCATGAGGAAGTCTGGAGTGGCAGAGAAGTATGAATGAATCTAAAATATATGAAAGTTTAATTTTTATCAGTACATTACAGAAAATAATTAACTATCACAATATGCTCATTTTTTTTTTTAGAAGGACTAGTATACACACGCACACACACACACACACAGCACACAGACAGTGGTACCTCACTTCATGAAAGTCTCAGCAAATGAAAAATTCAGGTTACAAATTGCATTTTCCTAAATTTTTTGTCTCTGGATACGAAACAAGTTGACGTTACGAAAGCGCCGTCTTAATAATTAAAACGCGCCATTCAAACAATGTGCGTGTTTCTTTCCTATTGGTTGTCTCATAACACCCTGTTCCACTGACCTCCCATTGGCTAGGAGGGAGCTGAATTTCCATAATACAGTACTGTGCCCATAATGCTTTTTGTGTGCCTTCGACCCATTGTTCGACACATGCGGGAAGGAGAGTTATCCTGTTGGTTCGTAAGGGTTTTTTGAGTCTGCTTATTGCTGCGTTATTTTTCATTATTAATCATGAGCCCTAAGAAAGTGATTTCCAGTGAGGCTGAAAAGAAGAAGCGGGCTTCGTTATCAATAAAAGTAAAACAGGAGATGGTGATAAAAAAAAAAATATGAAAGGAGGATTCGGTTGAGTGAAATCGCAAATGAGTATGCCCAAAACCACTCTACAATTGGGACGATATTGAAGCAGAAGGAGACCTTAAAAGCGGAGATGCAGTGACGCAGGCGATTATTTTGGGAAAAGCATTCGCCATATTTAAGGACCTCGTGAAGGAGGGTAGGGATGGGGGTGAGGGTTGTTCAGACCAGCAACCCACAGACTTTAAAGCATCGCATAGCTGGTTCGAGAGATTTAAGAAAAGCTAAATAATTTTATTTTACTTTTAATACATATTTCATACAAAATGGTGTACTTTTTATAATTTTTAAAGGGTTTATGGGGTAGTTTTGAGAGCCTTGGAACAAATCACGCGTTTTACATGTAAAATGTGGTTCAATTTATGAAAATTGCAAGTTACGAAAGAGGCTCTGGAACGGATTAATTTCATAAAGTGAAGTACCACTGTATATGTATGAATATAGGGATCCCTTGCTACTTCACGCTTCAATTCTTGCGGCTTAAGTGTATCGTTTTTTTTTTTTTTTTTTTTAATACTTTTGATGGGATTTTTGGTGGGCTTTTTGTTTTTCGGGGGTTTGGGGACTTTTTGCATAATTGGCCTTGTTTTGTGGCATTTTCCTTCACTTTTTTCCCGTATTCTTCCTTAATGTCCTTATTTTTTAATTTGATGAATATTTTTTTTAAAAAGCGATGCGCTGAAGCCACATGAATTGAAGCGCAAAGTAGCGAGGGATCCCTGTGTGTGTGTGTGTGTATGTATTTTAAATAATATTGGTCAGACCTGTGTATGTATGTATGTGTGTGTATATATATATATATATAAAAACATACACAGCCCTGACCAATTTTTGACACTCTTTGCAACGTTTGTCACTGTCACATCAAGCAAACCTAAATATTATATAAAGGTAAACCTTAGTTTTATGTCGTTTTCATGTGCCAATTGCATTTATTAAGGGGGGAGAAACATCTGAACCTACAAGGGCCCGTGCAAAGTGCATCCTTTTCCCTTTGCTTTCCAAAAATGTTTTAATGTGTCCCAGGCACACAGCAAATTGTTTCAGCACCCAAAACTTGGACACCAACAGAATTTCATTCAAGAACAGGGGTCGGCAACCCGCAGCTCCCAAGTCGCATCTGGCTTTTTAGCACTACCCTAGTGGATCCCTGGAGCTTTTTTGTAAAATGTATGAAAATGGAAAAAGATGTTTTTGTTTTTTTTTTAATATGGATTCTGTGGGAGGACAAGCCTGACAAACATTCTTGACATTTTCCAAAGTTTACAAAATTTGGATAAAAAAATATTTGTCCTACGTTTCAACGTTTCTGTCAACAAAGGTTTGCATCATAGCCTGTGACACAAGTTTCAGTTGCCAGGCAGGGTGCTATTGTAAACAAAGCGGGGGCGGGGAGGGGAGCGGTCATGAGCCATGAATCCCAAAGAGAAAAAAAGAAATATCTGATGAGAACAGAATTCAAGGAAGAATGGACCGAATCATTTGTTTTCATTGCCAAAGCAGAAAGATTGTCTGTATGTTTGCTTTGTAATGAGAAGCTGTGAAATAACAAAAATAGTCATTTGGAAAGACATTTCCAGGGAAGGCATTTAAAATTTGCAGTCGACGATCACCCAGTTGGGATTGAGAGCAAATCGTATTTGATTCATTTATTCAATCAGTCTCTGTAATCGTAAAAAAAAAGGCGTTTACTGTCTGTAAAAGTGAGTTTACACGGTATTTCAAGACCCCCCTGCCACTGGTGAATGTTTGTAATGTTCACCAGTAACAACTCATTGGATTGTTCTGCCGTGCTTTAAAAAAACAGCAAAATATTTTTCTGTGTTCTCTTGGTAGATGTCCAACAACCAATGAACCATTAGAAATGCTACAGCAAAACTATGGGATGCTCTGAATGAATGGAGCGATGAGCCAGATATGGACCTATCAGAAAGTGATGAGGATTTTTCAACCGATTCTCCTGCTCACTAACTTAATAAATTTAAGCACGTTCCTAGCCATGTGCTTTTGTTTATATTCGTGTTTATTGGTTCAACGTGCCATGTGCTACAGTTGACATTCATGTTGATTGGCTCGATTTTACTTCCAGGAAAATGTTTAAAGGAACAGCACCAGAGAGAGGGAAAAGTAAGGGGTCTTTTTTTTTTTTTTTTTTTTTTTTATAAATGTATGCTGTTTTCTGTTTTTTTTTTTTTTTTTCTTTTTTTTTTTTCCAGCTTTCATGTAAGTAGTTTGGTTGACACCAAAAAATGAATAACACAAATACCAGTAAAACTTTTTATTTTTTTATTGTTATTATTCATGTTTCCCAAATTGACGGTAATAAGCACTTACCGTTCCACTCCACTGGTAACATTTTAATAAGCACCCACCCACTCCAATTTTTAAAGCTCCCTGGGTGCTTATCACGTCGAATATGACATTTATCTTATTCCTTTTGTATACTACAAGAACCTTTCATTTTATCAGGTATGTAGACATTTTGTATCCCCTCTGTACACGCATCTGTAGTCAGAAGTCATTAAACAAATTTTGATCTGTGTCAGGTTTGCCAAAAAAATAAAAAAAATAAAAAACTTCACTATCAACAAAAAAACATTATTCCAAATGGTCATTGATAAATTTATCTAATGTGCTCAGGACAGATGAACCAAAAAATATACTCCTACCAACTGTGAAGCATAGCTTCACTGCCTGGGGGACTGGGAAGGTTATAGTTATTGTTTCAACTATTAATTATGCATCATATCAAGAGGTGCCTTAACATAATCAGTCAGTTAACATTATGAGCCCATTTGTCTCGGAGTTGAAGTCGAAGCAGAAGTAGACCTTTGAACAGAATAATGATCCAAAGTACACTCCACACAAATCCACTGAGCAATGAGTTAAATTTAAAAAAAGAAGAAAATGGAGTGATATGGAATGGCCCATTCAAGACCCAAATTAACAGAGTGACTAAGACTGGAAAAATAATGTTTTCATTTATTTATTTTTTGTCTAGCAACAGAATGTACATATTTTAATGGCAGAGTGAATCTTTTCTCTTATTATTATTATTATTATTATTATTATATATTCTCGATATTATTTTTCTTGTAAAGCAGCTTGGCTAAGTGTTTTGGTTTGTATCTGTGTTTAGGTTCCAGAGATGCTACACAACGATGCCAGTGAAGCAGGCTTCAGTCATTATGGATTCTTTATCCTGCAAAATGTTGGAATCCTACTTGGGTTCAGCATCATGCTGATCATTGCCATGTTTGAACACAAAATTCAACTTGGTCCTGAATGTTGACTTCATTACTTTTTCATTGTTCGTAGTGAAAGGTAATTCCTTAACCTAGAAATTTTCAATAACCGATAACTTTTAATTTCATTCTCAGTTACACTGTGGTCACCTGATGCTGAGCTAATGTTTCGTGAAAATATTAATGTGCAACATAGTGATGTCATTCATGAGGCTAATTTAACACATGTTTCAAAGCATGAGCACAGACTTGAAAGAATTGTTTTAACAACATTTGGCTGCATTATTGGACTGTTTCATGTGCTGTTACAAAGTTTAAATGTTTGGCGTATTTCTTGTTTATATGTTTCAATAAAGACTACTATATTGTCACTTGGGGTGTGTGTGTGGGGGTGTGTGTATGGGTGTGCGAGAGAGAGAGATGAAACACATGTACAGTAAAACTTCCGCTGACGAACGCTTAAGCTCACGAACTTTTCGCCTCAAGAACATTAAATTTGCGAGCATATAGTCTCTGCTGACGAACTAGTTTTCGGCGGACGAATCAAACCACGCGGTCGAACAGCGCCACGGTGGCGGCCACGAGAAGTTGACACACGCTCACGGCGTCACAGTTTGTCACCCCCTTTCTTTGAGTGCGGAAGTGGTTTGTGTTTGATAGACATTTTGGACCATATTGAGTGTACTTTTGCTATTATGGGACCGAAAAAGACCCCACCACAGGCGGAGATCATAGAAAAACACGAACGAGGTGTGCGTTTGTGTGACTCAGCGTCCCAGTACCAGTACGCTAAGTCTACCATTGCTCCCATCCTTAAGAACAAGGAAGCTATTAAGGGTGCGTGTGTGGCTAAGGGTGGTTCCAAGCAGTAGGCGTTTCCAAACACTCCTTCCAAACAGTAAGTCCCTCCCTCCCTCCTCCTCCCACTCCATTCCATCAAGCCATCAACTACCATCACAAAGGTAAATAAAACCACTTTATTATACAGTACAGTTTATTTCTTTAATTACAATACAATAGCACATTTATTATACATAAAATAAGGTATATTTATGTGTAGTTTTAAGGCTTATTTAGTCGAAAATTATGTTTTATGGGGACCTGGGAACGGATTATTCTCATTTTAATGGTTTCTTATGGGAAATAAATGTTCAGAAGACAAACTTTTCGCCTTACACACACTTTCTGGGAACCAATTATGTTCGTGAGCTGAGGTATCACTGTAGTTGGGCATGTGCAGGTCTTTTGAGCTGTGCCTTTTTTTTTTGCTACACTAGAGCCTTTAAAAACCTTTTTTCTCTTTCCATTTTTTGTGGTAATTGGACTTTAAACCTAGTTCCAGATGTAAGTAAATGCAGACTTTCTTTATCCAGAAGAGTTGATGTATTTTTGTTACATACGTATATGGCTCCATACAAAGCAAGTGAGTGAAGTATTTGCCCCAATCCACACTAGACTTGTGTTCTTGCAGATAACTAAACGGAATATTTTGGCCTGCCGGAAGTAGACGGAAAGTGGAGGAAGGCTAGAGTAATAACTAAAGAATCACACGGAAGATAAGGGAATAATTGTGGAACGTTTGCGGATGACAACATTTTTGTTTCCGTAAGTCAGCGGTCGGGAACCTATGGCTCTTCCGGAGACGTCATATGGCTCCCAGACAGTTTGGAGTTGAGGGGGCCAAAAAAATTAAATTAAATTAAATTAAAATATATATATATATTTTGGAACTGGTTTTAAAATACTAGTGATAATCTTAATAATATTAAGTAATTTAAAATTAGTTTTAAAGATACATTTTAAAAGTCAGGGGTGGGTTGCGGCACTTGATGACGATGATTACCGTACATTCCAGGCTGCGTGGACAGAGGAATTTGCATTTGTGGAGAGAGCAGGATCCGCAGTATGTCTAATATGCAATGACAAAATTGCATCAATGGAACGCTCAAATATAAAGCGGCACTTCGATACGCGTCATGCTTCTTTTGCATTGAAATATCCACCGGGGGACAGCAGGAAAAAGGCATGCGAAGAGCTGCAACGGAAAGTGCAGACGAGCCAGCAGCAACTGCGTGTCTGGACCACGCAAGGTGACGGTAATTCCGCTAGCTTTGCGGGTGCTTTGGCAATAGTGAAGAGTGGAAAGCCGTTCACAGATGGCGAATATGCCAAAACATTTATGCTTGATGTGGCCAATGAACTTTTTGATGACTTTCCAAATAAAGCCAAGATAATCAAAAATAAAAGACATGCCACTGTCAGCAAGAACGGTTCACGATCGGAGCATCATGATGGCGAATCAAGTCGAGGAAACACAAATTAAGGACATAAACGCTGGGACATACTTTTCTCTCGCGTTAGATGAGTCAACAGACGTTAGCAATCTATCTCAGTTCAGTATAATTGCCAGGTATGCTACAGGTGACACACTGCATGAAGAAATCTTGGCTGTTTTGCCAATGAAAGAGACAACAAGAGGAGAGGATTTATTCATGTCGTTCATGGAGTTTGCTAAAGAAAAAAAAATACCACTGGATAAACTTATTTCTGTGTGCACTGATGGTGCACCATGCATGTTGGGGAAGAACAAAGGGTTTGTAGCACTTCTCCGTGAGCATGAAAAGAGAGCAATCCTAAGTTTTCATTGCATCCTGCACCAGGAGGCGCTTTGTGCTCAGCCGTGTGGCCAGCATCTTGGTGAGGTGATGTCGCTGGTCATTCGAAAGTGGTCAACTTCATTGTCGCCCGAGCTTTAAATGATCGGCAGTTTAATGCTCTGTTGGAAGAAGTTGGGAATCAATATCCCGGTCTGATTTTACACAACAACGCACATTGGTTGTCCAGGGGAAGGTGCTCAACCGCTTTGCAGCTTGCCTGAGTGAAATACTGATTTTTCTAGAAATGAAAGGCGTCAAGCATCCTGAGCTGGACAATACTGCCTGGCTCCTGCATTTTCACTATCTTGTGGACATAACTGGCCATCTAAACCAGCTTAATGTGAAAATGCAAGGTATTGGGAATACAATCTCATCCCTTCAACAAGCAGTGTTTGCATTTGAAAGCAAGCTGGAAGTTTTTCTCAGGGACATTAAAACAGGTCGTCTTCTGCACTTTGAAGGACTGCAGCAATTTAGAGATGCATGCTTAGCAAGCGACCCCACACAACATCTGGATCTCCAGCAGCTAGCTGACTATACGTCCAATCTCCTGCAGTCATTCAAGGCACGTTTTGGAGAATTTCGATGCGAACACTGGTCTTTTCAAATTCATCACTCATCCACATGAGTGTGAAGTGGACAAAATCAACCTGATGTGCATCCCGGAGTCTCCATCGCAGACTTTGAGCTGGAAGTTGCAGACCTGAAGGCATCTGATATATGGATGACTAAGTTCAAGTCACTTAATGGAGAGTTGGAAAGACTTGCACGACAGCGAGCAGAGCTGGCGAGGGAACACAAGTGGTCAGAAATAAAAAAGCTTCAACCTGAAGACCAGCTAATTCTTAAAACTTGGAACGAGCTTCCTGTGACATATTACACAATGCAGCGTGTGAGTATTGCCGTACTGACCATGTTTGGCTCTACGTATGCATGTGAGCAGTCATTCTCGCATATGAGAAACATTAAGACCAACCTACGCTCGCGTTTAACTAATGGAAGCCTCAACGCCTGCATGAAACTCAACCTCACTACATATGAACCAGACTACAAGGCCATCAGCAAAACCATGCAGCACCAGAAGTCGCATTAAAAGTAAACCTTTTATTATTATTATTATTATTATTATTATATGTTTAAAATACTATATGGCTCTCAAAAAATATATATCTAGAAATAATTTAGTTTTATGGCTCTCCAGGTCAAAAAGGTTCCCGACCGCTGCCGTAAGTCTTCCGTGCTCTAGTGAAATGGGGGTCTAATGCCCCCATTTCACTTGACTACGGCATGCAAGGATCATAGCGGAAAGGTGCGGGACGCAGTCTATGGAAGAGCTTCGGCATTTTTACATGGAAAATGGGTGAAAACCCTATGGAAAGGGGGAATGTGCGGAAGAGGTACGGGAAAACTACAGTACAACTTCGAAATTAGTATGGAAAAGCCCACAGATGAACTGCAGAATAAGTAGGAATAGCTGTGTAAAGGAATTGTATTTGCACATTGTATTTGCTTGATTATTTATTATAAGGCGGTTTAAACATGGCTGTGCTTGCGGCATGCTTTCTACTCCATCCGCGCGCACATGATGATCAGCATTACGAGGATGATCATGCAGACCCGATTGAAGTCTCAAGCAAACCACAATCAGCAGTGGATCAGAAGGTGAAATACTCAGTGTGCCATCGATCGGTCTTCAGGGGCCATGTTTTAAAGTGAGGGGCAAAGCACTCGGCAAGCGCTTGGTCTGATGCTGCTGATTGTACTGATGGTGTGTAGGGCAACTCTCCGTCACTGTCACCCGAAGGAGGGGCGATGGTGAGAGATTCCTGCT
>CM045743.1:2336339-2341339 GCA_024760905.1 Plotosus lineatus
ATGCGCTGGGTTTGGGAATGAGTGTGTGTGTGTGTATATGTGTGTGAATGTGAGTTTCTTTGTGTGAAAGTGTGAATCATTGTGGGAGTTGGTTGGTGTATGAATATGTGACTGTGTGAATGTGTGTGTCAATGTGTGAGTGTGTTTGCATGTGTACGTGTGTGTGTGAGTGAATGAGTGAGTTTGCTTGTATGTAAAAGCGTGCGTCTTTGTGTGTATGAATGTGTCTGTGAGTGTTTGTGTGTGTTAATGAGTGTGTCTTTGTGTGTGTGAATGTGTCTGTGAGTATTTATGTGCATATATGTGTGTTTGATTGTGTGTGTGTGTGTGTGTGTGTGTGTGTGTGTACACATGTGTTGACCATGTCTTCTTAGCAGAGTTATAATCTTACAAATGTTTATGCAAGATTAAAAGCCTGAGTCAAAAAATAAAGTTGCAATGAGCACACTCAAAAAACTCATGAAACAACAGTAGCTCTGTCCTTTACATAAAAAGCATTATGGGAGATGCTGCTCCATAATAGCCGATGGGAGGGAGCTGCATCATCCTTCCTAGCCAATGGGAGGCCAGTGGGGAAGGATGTTGGGAGATATGGGTTTTTTGTCAGATGGGTTTTTCATTTGCTGGGACTACCGTAAGGTGAGGTACCACTATATATATATATATATATATATATATATATATATATATATATATATATATATATATATATATATATATATATATATATATATATATATATATATATATATATATATATATATATATATATATGTGTGTGTGTGTGTGTGTGTGTGTGTGTGTTGACCATGTCTTCGTAGCAGAGTTATAATCTTCCAAAGTTTATGGAAGGATAAAAACCTGAGTCAAGAAATAAAGCATAAAGAAACAGTAACTCTGTCCTTTACACCAGTGTTTCCCAACCTTTTTGGACCAAGGCACACGTTTTACATTAGAAAAATCATGAGGCACACCAAGGAACAAAAATGATACTGCCCTCTAGCAGAACAGCACTGTTACTACACGCTAAGTGAAATTGGTTAATCTTCCGCGGCACACCTGATGATTTCTCACGGCACACTAATGTGCCGTGGAACAGGGGTTGGGAAACACTGCTTTACACGAAAAGCATCATGGTAGATTCAGCTCCATAATAGGCAATGGGAGGTAGCTGTGACATCACTGCTAGCCAATGGGATCCCTGTTCAAGATGGCGTCAGTTGGACCTGTTCAATATGGCGCTCGAGTGAAGGCGACATGAACGACTGCTCAGTTGTTAGCCAATGGGAGGCCAGCGGGATGTTTGAACGTCATTGAGGGGAGAGCAGCTCGTGCATTGTTTGAATGGCACGTTTTAATGTTTGAATGGCTTGTTTGAATTTTTAAGATTGCGCTTACGTAACGTGAACTTGTTTCATATTTCTTCCTTTCGACTTTTTCCCTTTTTTCGGGAGTCACCACAGCGAATCATCTCATTCGCACATTTGATGTGGCATAGGATTTTATGTCGTATGCCCTTCCTGTCACAACCCCTTTTAGCAAGGGACAGAAATACACTAACGGCTTTGCAGCCTACTCTTTATGAAAGTCAGCAATGGTTCTTTTACATATCTCTCACCATAGACAGTGAGAGACATGGCCCGCCTTTGATAACCCAGTTAGCTGCACTGGCATGAACTTGTTTAGTACACAGAGACAAAAAAATGTAATAAAATGCGTTTTGTAACCTGCGTTTTTCGTTTGGTGAGACTTTTGTAAAGTGAGGTACCACTGTATGTTAAAGTTGTGCAGGACATGTATAAGAGATATAAGGTGTGCTGTCGGTGTGACAGAAGAATTCAAGGTGGAGGTGGGACTGCATCAAAGGTCAGCCCTGAGCCCCTTCTTGTTTGCTTTGGTGATGGACAGGCTGACAGACAAGGTTAGACAAGAATCCCCATGGAACATGATGTTTGCAGATGACATTGTGATTTGTAGTGAGAGCAGAGAACAAGTGCAGCAAAATCTAGATAGGTGGCAATATGCCTTAGACAGGTGAGGAATGTGTGACGGTGGAGCATATGAGTCGGACTCAAAGATGCAGGAGACCATGTACAAAGATTCAATGACTTTATATTAGCACAGGGGAAACCAAAATCACTGGGAATAATTCTGAAACGGAAAACTGGTCAAGCATGAAGCAGGATACCAGGAGTTAGAGAGACCACAGGGAACAGAATTACATTGAAAGGACAATCTTCTGACACCGGAGTGGAGCATGCCACTCTTCTTTATAGCTCGCTGATTGCTGAGTGAATTTCGCCTGCAGTTAACAGCCATTCCCCACGCCAGCACCTGCAGTGTATGGAGAGAGAGAGAGAGAGAGAGAGAGAGAGAGAGAGAGAGAGAGAGAGAGAGAGAGAGAGAGAGTTAAAACAGCACGAGCAAGCACAGACCATAACAGTACCCCCCCACCCAAAAAAAAAAAAAAAAAGGTGCAACCAGGCTTGTCCGGGAGCTGACAATAAAACTCAGTTCACAAGTTTGGGTCCAGCATTAGGGAACAAGGAATCCAGGAGCATTCTTCGGTGCCATACGTCTCCCAGTCCACCAGGTACTGGAAACCTTGACCCCACCTGCGTACGTCGAGGATGCGATTTACTGTGTATGCGAGGTGTCCATCAATCAGCCGGCAAGGAGGAGGTGGGTGGTCAGTAGGGGGGTGGAGGGGACATTCCACCAAGGGTATACATGGAATACCCGGTGTACTTTGAGTGAGGATGGGTGCTTGAGTCGGATGGCGCTGGGGTTTATGATCTTTTCGATGACATAGGGCCCGATGTACCTGGGAGACAATTATTTTCAGTTGCATTGCAGGGGCAGGTCCCGGGAGGAGAGCCAAACTTGTTGCCCGACAGTGTATGGAGGTGCCGGGGTCCAGTGGCGATCGGCGATTCTCTGCTTTCGGGCCACTGTCCATTCCAAGGTGGCGCATGGAATTCTCTCCAGACCTGGCATGCTCTGCAAAAATTTGCCTGGACGGATGGAACTCCCACTTCTACTTTCTGGCTGGGAAATAGGGGAGGCTGGAATCTGTTGATCACCATGAAGGGGGCATCCCAGTGGTAGTGCAGACCAGAGAGTTGTTTGCGTATTCGACCCATGGGAGGTGTGTGGCTCAAGAGGCTGGGAGATGGGAGGCGACACATAACAGGGAGGATCCAAGGCTCTGATAAGTTCGCTCTGTCTGCCCGTTATACTGAGAATGGTAGGTAGGCACTCCCAGGGTGTTGCAGAATGCCTTCCAAACTCTAGATGTAAACTGGGGGCCTCAATCCGAAACGACATCCTGGGAGATTACATGGAGGAAAAAACATGTTGGACCAGGAAACCAACAGTTTCATCACTGAGGGGAGTTTGGTTAGGGCGACGAAGTGGACAGCCTTGGAGAAACGGAGACCTGTGGGTGCACGATGGGAGGGCTTACTTCAGGCACAGGTGGCACAAGCTCCCATGAATTCCTTGGTGTCAGCTGCTATCATTGGCCACCAGAAGCGTTGTTGGAGTAGGAAGAGAGTTCAGTGGGCTCCTTGGTGGCAGGCCAATTTGGATGAGTTAGCCCACTGGAGCACTGGGGTTCTGGCTGGTGGGGGGGGGGCATATAGTCAACCTTGGGGGCATCTGATTCTCTCTGGTTCCCCCTGCTGGGCGTCCTGAACTAGATGTTCGACCTCCCATCGAGCGGTATACAAGAGTATACAAGAGGCGGGAAGGATGGTCTCCATGGTGGTGTCTTATCCTGGGGTGAACTGCCTGGAGAGAGTGTCTGGTTTAGTATTTCGGGAGCAAGGTCAATATGTTAGCATAAAATTGATTCTCCCAAGGTAGAGGGACCATCGTGCCTGACGGGAGTTCAACCTCTTGGCCATACAGTGGTAAGACAAGTTTTTATCGTCAGTCCAGACCATGGAGGGGTGGGCTGCCCCTTCCAGCCAGTGCCGCCACTCCTGGAATGCCAAGACCACTGCCAGCAGCTCAGTTTTGTTCCCCAGGGACAGGCAATAGGAGAAGAAGGCGCATGGGTGTAATTTTTGATCTGTGGGAGACTGTTGGGAGAGGACCATCCCACTCCCGAGTCTGAGGCGTCAACTTCCACCACGAACTGCAGGAAGAGGTCCGAATGGATCAGTATGGGTGCATTTACAAATTTTGCCTTCAGTCTGTCGAACGCCGCCTGGGCACTAGGGGACCACTGCTGGGTGGCTATAGCCTTGCACGAAGTGTCAATAGAACTTAGCGAACCCCAGGAACCTCTGCCGCTGTTTCCACTTCCCCGGAATCAGCCACTCCACCACTGCTTTCACCTTTGCCAAATCAGGTCTTATCCGCCCTTCTCAATGATGAACCCCAGGAAAGAGACTGAGGAGAAATGGAACTCGCACTTTGATAAATAACCTACTCTTTAGGAGCCTCTTTAACACCGTTCTTACTTGATGGAGATGCTCGTCGTGGTCTTTAGAGAAAATCAGGATGTCGTCCAGGTAAACAAATATGAAGCGGTTTAGCATGTCTCTGAGCACATCATTAACCTGGGCTTGAAAAACTGCTGGGGCATTGGTTAGACCAAACGGCATGACCAGATATTCAAAGTGACCCAGGGTTGTATTAAAGGCCATCTTCCACTCACCCCCCTCCCAAATCCGGACTAAGTGGTAGGCATACTAGGTGGCGTAAACTGTGCTTTCATCAATTTGTCTGTTTATATGTGTATTTATGTGTATTTATGTCGTTTGATGGCATTTTTCCAATCCCAAAGAGCAAATAAGATGTCTTACAAGATTTTGCTGAGAATGGTCTGTGTCTTTTTGACACTTCTGTTGATATTTCAACACTTCACATGCGTGAGTTCACAATGGACTGCCATGAACGTCAGCAATGGCGGACCAAGCTTGATGTGAGTCCGTCATTACAAGCGGGCAGAACTGCTGAAGTTTCAGACTTACACAGATATTAGCTCACTT
>CM045743.1:2346339-2366339 GCA_024760905.1 Plotosus lineatus
AACAATAACTATCAGGTTCTTTCCAACTAAATGCAGTGACCCTCTTTAAAGAGAGCACATAAATATATCTTGTTTCATAAACACTTCTGCCTGACAAATTCCTGATCTCAGGGGAGAATTTAATGGAGTTAATGAGCAAAGCAGAGACTGTAAACTTCCAAAGAGAGTGGACATGGGGACATATCCTACTGGGAGATCATAAGGTGTTGTTCTACACACACACACACACACACACACACAAGCACCAGCTGGTACTGCCATTCTTCCTCTTCTCTTCTTCTTCTTAATCATTATGGATTTTTTTTAAATGAATCATACAAATAAAACAATTAGATTTTCCTTAATTCATCCTCTTATTTTCATTTCAATCATATTGAAACAAAGACGCAGAACTCAACATCAAGAAAACATGAAGGATTCAGGCTATCTTTTAGAATGGATCTGAGTGGCAGCCAGTTTAATACACATTGGAGAGAACTTAACTTTTGACCCTGGCACTCTTTGAAACAGCAAGAGCACTCCAGCAGAGCTGACAGGGTAAGAGTTATGGGTACGCTCACGTCACTGGGAGATGGAGAAGGGTGAAAGGGGAGAGTAAGGAGGTAGCAGGAGGCATATTCCTTTTTGGACAGGGGTGTGGTGGGGTGGGGTTTAAGGATTTCGAAAGTCAAAAAAAGAGAGACAATGCACCATGTTTACAATTCTGTGTTTTAGTTAAGATCTTCAGAGAAGTTTAAAAAGAAAAACATGCATGCCACAAACTTTGGTCGACAAAAGTTGAAGAAGAATAAAATTGATATCATGACATTAAAAGTATAATTTGAGGATTAAATGAAAAATACATACAGACACAGACAGACAGACACACACACACACACACACACACACACACACACACACACACACACACACACACACACACAAAACATTGAAAGATGCACTGATCACACTCATCCCCGGATTCTGAACCTGATACACTGGTTACAGAGCCCAATACATCGGTAGACTATAAAAACAACAAAAAGTTTACAAACCAAGTAACATCAAACAATAATGTGTTCCCTCTAGTTAAAATTAAAAATTAGGAGTTTCCAGTGGTGGCCCGGTGGTAAGGTGCTGGCGGTTCAATCCCTACTATCATCATGTTAACACTGCTGTTCCCCCCAGTGCAGTGAACTCGGTTATCAAACGCGAGCAATGTTTCTCACTATCTGTGGTGTAAAGGAAACAATGAAGTTAATATGTTTCTGCCCTGCGATGGCCTGGCAAGCAGTCCAAGGTGTACTCTGTACTCTGTCCTCACCTAGAGTCGGGTGAGATAGGTGCTAGCATCCCTGCAACCCTAATTTGGACTAAGCAGTTTAATGGAAATTCCCAGTGTCTGTTTCATGTATGGAATTAGTTTTCACTTAACTTGCTCAGACTTTGTGGATTTTTTGCTTCACCAAAGGAAGAGTTGGACATTTTTGTTTAAAAAATAATCATTGAATACTACAGTGTAAAGATTATTATGTTTGGAGCAATAAAAAGACATTACCTATTTTTGTACAGGTCATGGGGACTGTTGGATTTTAAGGACTCCTCTGCAGTTGCATGTGACCAAATTGGCAAAACAAACAAACAAACAAACAAACAAACAAACAAACAAAAACCCCAAAACCTTGAATTTCTTAGATTTTGAGATGGCTGAGGTTTGAATGTCACTTGAGCCACTCAAGGACAAAGGTAAAGGACCTACTGGAAATTCCATATTTTTATTAGTGTTCCACAGTAATAGTACATCTATCACTCTTTTTCAAAGATATAATTATTAAAAATCACGTCATCTCTTTCAAGGTCACTAAAAACTGTTGAAAAGCTGTGTGTTTGGTTTCTTATCTGTGCCTCACTGTATCTCTGGGTCTACGCCAACCTGGTTCTCAGCCTTAAGAAATTTCCATTTCAACAAGGGAACTGTCTTGCTTTTTTATAGCAGTGTTTTGACAACTGTATTCAGTAGATGTTGTAAAATGTGTAAAAAAACAAAAAAAAACAACAACAAAAAAAACCCCAACAATATTATTTACTGTTTGGAATAATGAGCAAAAACACACCAAGAAAAAACTGAATGAAGAGCAGCGTAGGTCTCTTCATGGCGCTTTATCTTGAGTGTGACAAACAAACAGCAGAGCCGAACAGCATTCCTTTCCAAAAATGTCTTACCAACTGCTTTGTCCCTTTCCCAGAGTCAAAATCCAGCCCGTATGAATGACACAGAGAGAACAGCCAGTGTGTCTTCAACTATACTTCAAAGATCATTTTTAAATACATTTTTGACTGAAGAGAGGATCTATGCTAACCTTATAGAACTGGAGCATTTTGAAGTTATAAAGGATTTTGTGACCTAAATAATTTGTCCACGCTGTATGGGAAAGGGTCTGTGGATAAGTAGTGGAATCCTGACTGTTTGTGAATTCTGACAACAAGTGCAAAATGATGCACAAGCTGCAAACTGTCTGTTTGATATTAACTGTCTTCTGGATTGTTTTCAGTGATGCCATGAATAAGAGTATGTTACTCACTTTATTGTCCAAGTGTAAAGATGTCACCCTGGAGGAACATGATAACCATAAGAATTTTCTTTTGAATGTAACCTCGGTCACACCAAGCCTGAAGAAGGTTCCTAATTTCTCGAGGAAATCCTACGACAGTGCTTACTTTTACATTCTCTTTGTGATGTTCATCTACTCCTTCCTTGCTCTCACACTTTTTCGGAGCTTTCTTCATAATGAGAAAACTAACAAGGACCCAAATGAAGATGCTATAAGTTCATCTGATGCCACTGCAGACAAATACAGCGAGAGTGCTACTTCAGGGAAATTTGATTTTCAGGATGAGACAATCATCTGAGCGAGTCAGACGAGGCAGGCGGTGAAAGCTGCCGGGATAACGTCAACCTACAGAAAACTTGCACTGCCACTCAATTTTCTGTAATCTTGTTTTTCTAATTTTTTCCTTTCATTGATGTTAAAAATGGAACCAGATGCAAACCTGGTAACAGGGGAGTTTGTATGGGACAGCAATGTTATAGTGGAAAACAGAATAGAACAGTCAGTAATGATTATTTTGAGGACCTGTGCTAGAGGTATGCACTGTGTTGAATGTAGACACTTTAAAATGGGAAATCTTTGTAGAATGTCCGAGGTAAACTTTATCACTCTTTTGTGTCTCACAAGAATCCCGAACCTTGAAAACATTTCTTTTTTTAATGTTTTCATTATTTCCCTGACTTGCTTGAACCAACTCACACACATCATTGTTGTTTATATTTTTGCCATGTTGAGAACTGGTGCAATGTCTGAATGTCATTATTAACCAAACCAACATCAAAACATCAAAGTAATGTTGGGATTCAATAAAAAGTCATTTTACTGTTGTTTACTAGAGCAAAAACACACAAAAATGTAAAAACACAGTTGAAAACCATTTAAAATAATTACCTTTTTTTTTCATACCACCTGCACATAATAATAATAATAATAATAATAATAATAATAATAATAATAATAATAATAATAATGGATGAAAAAGTGGAAATTCCAGAACTAGATGAAGTGACTTTAGTGCTTTAGTGATGAAGTGCAATTTAAATGTTTTAGTATTTGTCGTCATATAATAATTTATAACGATTTACATAATATTATGTGCTATTTATTACATTAAAAAGTCAGTACATTCATTTTAATATGTATTATATTTTAAGTTTAAGATTACATCATGTGCAAGATGCATAATTACTTTTGCAAAATCATCCAGTTTGATACTGTACGAATAATAACAATCAAAATCTCTTTATATGATTATAGTATATAGTGTTGTAGGGAAGCACCATCTCATTTTGTGCTTGAAAACCTTTTTAACAGTGATTTGTTCTTTCTTTTATTTTGCTGATGAGGTAATGTTTATATTAAGTATTTATCAATGGCACAAACAAAAATAAATGAAAAGGAAACAAAATAAAACATTTTGCAGTTTACAAAGATGGTGATACTAATTAAATGCACATATCTGATATATTATTGCCATTGGGGAAGTTGAACTTCAGTATTATTCTGATTTTGTTCCGGATGATTTTTATCATCAAACCATATTAAGATATAACTTGTTTACGAGTTCTGTGATTTTTTTTTTTCCAACTTATATAATAAATACGCTAATAGAAATAGCTGTTTAGTAGGACTGTGCTCTTTAAGACCATTGCATGGATGATTAACTGGCACAAATATTATATCATATTTATGAATATCAGTCAAATGTTAATGAATTACTTCGAAACTCATGAAGGCAAAAGTTTCTACCTGTTGTTTTTTAATGAATAGTTTTTAATCAAAGTATTCTTTAAACAATACAGTGATATTTTCAAAGTTACCCTTGGAGCTGTGTGACGACAAGGATATCTGGTGATCTGGGATGTAACAGGGATTCACAATCATTGCCATCTCGATCATATATATATATATATATATATATATATATACATACTGTTTTCTTGTATAAAAGAGCCTTAAATTACTTTGCATGAAATATCAACATAGATTGTGCATTTCTTCACTGATATAATACCATAAACCTGATCTGATCAAAATGGCAACGATTGTGACCTCCCTGTTACATCCCAGATCAATGATATATATATATATATATATGTGTGTGTGTAAAACGGGCAGTGGTGGTCTAGTGGTATAAGGCGCCGGATCGCTGATCCAAAGGTTGGGGGTTCGAGTCCCACTCTCCAAAAGGTTGTCACTGTCTCCCCCAGTACAGCTAACTGGGTTATCAAAGGCCGGCCATGTCTCTCACTGTCTATGGGTGAGGCATGTAAAAGAACCAATGCTGACTTTCAACAAGAGTAGGCTGCAAAGCCGTCAGCGTGTTTCTGCCCTGCGATGGCCTGGCGAGCTGTCCAGGGTTTACTCTACCCTCGCCCTGAATTGGCTGGGATGGGCACCAGCCTCCCCGTGACCCTGATTAGGATGAAGCGGTTACAGAAAATTATATATATATATATATATATATATATATATATATATATATAACTAAAACAACAAGAAGAAAGAAAGAAGTTAATTGTGCATTTTGCCCTCATTACAGTGATCCCTTGCTACTTTGCACTTCAGTGCATTGTAGGTTTTTCAAAAATATTCATAGAAAAAAAAATAAAATTAAGGAAAAATAGGTAAAAATTTAAGGAAAATGCTGCAAAACAAGGCCAATTCTGCAAAAAACCCAAACAAACAAAAGCAAAACAAAACAAACAAAAACCCAAAACTTGCCAACAAAACTACTTACATTTTTATGTGAGATGTGCATCTGTGTGTGTGTGTGTGTGTGTGTGTGTGTGTGTGCATGCTAGAGCCCTGCGCGGGGTGGGTTTCAGCCCGCAGCCCGCGGGCTCCCACAGCAAGCGGGGCCCTGCGGGCACAAATTTAAAGTAAACATTTTTAGTTTGTGGGACAGGGCGGGTCGATTTGAAACTTATGTGGGGCGGGGCAGGTTGAGAATGATCCAAGCTTTGCGGGGCGGGCTGCGGGCTAGGTCACAGATTCATGCGGGCTGTCCAGAAAAGAAAGAGAACTCTCCGCTCTGCTGGTGACTCATATCAGTGCAGGCTGAGTTCTAAACGAGTGCAACGGCGCCCTTGCTCACTTGAAAGACTGGAAGTCTGAATAACCCACTGCAAGCACACTACTTTCGGTTTTGAGCGCCTCGCATTTTTTTGCCTCACAGGTTTTGCGCAGGTCACAGGTCACAGGTCACATGCACAGGTCACAGCCTCACAGGTTTTGCACGTGACTTTTGTTTATCTGCCATATTGGACGGCATGATCCAGATGGCGCTCACTCATTCAACATTGCTAAACATTTTAAAATAAGTAATAGTGGTTCAACATTACCCAACTGGATGTTGTTTGTCGGGTACTAACTTCCCCGGAGTGATACAAAATAACCAGTGAGTATGGTTATATCATGTTGCACTTTTGGCTGTACAAATTGACAGAGGAGTAAGCCTGCACTGTCATTTTATTGTTTTCCATCTGATCTGGAGAGAAAAGCCAAGTGGATCGCAGCGATAAATAGAAAAGACTGGAATCCTACAGAATACAGTCGAATATGCAGTAAACACTTTGTATCAGGTAAATATACATTATGAGGCTGTTGCGAAAAATTGTTGGTTTTAATGTAACTTTTTATGGTTTGCGTGAATTAAAGGTTGAATATTAATATACAGTTGTATTGTGCGGGCTGCGGGGCGGGTGTGGGCTCAGAATTAGAAACTCACTGCAGGGCGGGGCGGGCTGCGGGCTGAAGTATTTTGTGTGGGGCCGGCTGCGGGCCAGGTTAAAATTTCCCTTTCGAGGCGGGGCGGGCTGACCTACAAGGGTAAATGTGTGGGGGTGGGCTGCGGGCCACAATTCTAATTTGCAGGGCGGCGCAGGCTTGTAATCTTTCTGCACCCGTTTGTATGTTTCTGCACATCTGGATGCATGTGTGTGTGTGTGTGTGTGTGTGTGTGTGTGTGTGTGTGTGTGTGTGTGTGTGTGTGTGTGTGTGTGTGTGTTTATATTTTATTTACATCATATGCATTATTTTTGAATGTTTAATTTTTATTATAAGCATTTATAGCATTGAAAGAAGATGTATATACTCATATACATGTACATATACTTTAGTCGGGTGGGTTCAATCCTACTTTGCGGAAATTCAGCATTTGCAGATGGTCTCGGTCCCCATGAACTGAAAAAGTAATGGTTCACTGTACAGTCGGCCCCCAATTTACGAAATTAACCAGTTCCAGAGCCCTTTTCGTATAGTGGGGATTTCATAAGTAGGGGCCACATTTTACATGTTAAACTCCCAATTCGTTCGAAGGCCCCAGTCTGTGGACTAGATAAACCACATAAACCCTTTAAAAATGATAAAAGTACACCAATTTTGTATGAAATTTGTGTTAAAAGTAAAAGAAAATTATTTACCATTTAAACATTTTATTAACACATCAAACCATTTTATTAACATATTTATTAATTAAACCATTATTAAACATTTTTTATTAACACACACACACACACACACACACACACACACACACACACACACACACACACACACACACACACATACACACACACACACACACCTCTCTTTCTCTCTCTCTCTCTCTCTCTCTCTCTCTCTCTCTCTCTCTATCTCTCTCTCGTACGCACGCTGTGGGCCACGCCCACAAGACGTGAATTCAAAGCGCATTCCTTGCTTGACCATTTACTGAATTAAAACAACTTAAAAAACTAAACTAAAAACTAAGGAGTGAAGCTTCCTTCTGCCTCTATCTGGGAGGCCAGCGGGGCGGGATGTTTAGAAACAGCCAATGAGAGAGCAACTCGCGTGTCGTGTGAAATTTTGATTGGCGTGTTTGAATTTTGAATTTCTTTTTGTAAGAGTTTTCTATTACTTAGTAAGATAAGTAAGTTGTTTCATATCTTGGAGACGGAAACTCAGGAAAATGTTTTTCGTAACCCAGGGATTTTGTACACAGAGGTCTTCGTAAGTTGGGGGCCGACTGTATATCACTAACATGTCAACAGATTAAAAGTCTTGGGTTAACTCCAAGTGTGGCATTTGCATGAAATAGTTGGTGCTTTAAATATAAAAACTTCAGAGTGTTGGCAAAAACATTGTCTGTGATCACACTGAATATTTGGTACATTCAAAAAAGATCCCCCACCCCTCTTGATGAGCTCAGGAAAACCATGAAAAACATCTGTGCTGTATGACATAAGGATTATTTTGCTGATAATACACGCCTACATGATAGATGTAGGATAGATGATGAACATTCTCCAGGAGGTAGGTGCATCTGTCTCATAGTCGATAATTAAAAGGAGATTATTCACTAAAATATGCCATTTTGAAGTTTCAAAAACAGGAAGAAACAAAATAAAACAGAAAAAAAAAGAAAAAAAAAGAAAAACAGCCCATATATTGTAAAACTATAGAATGTGCATTTGTGTTTGTGGTCACCAGTGGAATTATTCATCTATCCATCCATTAATTTGCTGAACTGGTTAATCGTGCAAGCCAACTATGGGTGAAGCTTAATAATCCATTTTATTGCCTAAGGGAGGAAACCAGAGCGCCCAGACTAAACCCTCAAAAACAGGAAAGAACACCCCACAAAGAAACCCTTGTGCCGAGTTTGGACACTTCTGAAGTGGTCTGGGCCATATTATCTTCTTGTAAGATTCAAAAATTGCATTGACAGATTTTTTTTTATCATGTAGATGAAGATGGGGGGGGGGTTGGTTAGGCAAATAATTTGTAATGAAGAATTAAAAATGCTAATTTAATTTATGATTATTTTAATCTATTTAGACACTTTTGGTTGCCCAAAGTAATTAAATACCTACGATAAAAATGAAAGACTTAGGATAACACACACACACACACACACACACACACACACACACACACACACACACACACACACACACATACATATGCACAAAGAGATTGAACTCAAAAAATGTCATTACGTTAAGTGTCATTGTTTTAATTATGAGCAAAACAATTTTTAAGTAAATTTATAAAATAAATAAATAAATAAATAAACAAACACAACAAGCACCTTTTGCAGCTTTCAAAAACTTTATTTTAAAAATCTTTAAAATAAAGCTATGCTGATGGACTTTTCATCTGTGCCTATGTGTGTGTGTATATATATATATATATATATATATATATATATATATATATATATATATATATATATATATATATATATATATATATATATATATATATATATATATATATATAATTAGAAGGGTTGAGAGCCAGAGTACTCACAAAAATGTATTGAGATATGACAAGATGAGGTTGACAAATCTGGATAAGGTCCGTGCAAGTGAACTTTTTTACTGCAAAAAAAATTCCCTAAAATTTTTTCTGAAAAACAGCTTCTGTTGGTTACACCACTCTGGTTGTCAGCACTTTTGCCACATACCTAAAATAATAATAACTTTATGCTGGTATAAAAATACCCGGACATTGATGTCAGTTGTGTGTAGTGATGGGCAAAGATAATTCTCACCACATTTTTGGTTCAAATTAAGAAGCGAGCAAACATAACTTCTATTTACTATTGTAGTGGATGTGTAAGTGTCATGGAACACAAAAATAAAAGGTAAAGGTTATATTTGGAATTAACTTGCATAAAGATATACTCTCTGCAAATTCCTCTTTATAAAACACTGGTCATTGTAAAACAACCATCATCACAATCACAGGTAAAAACTAATCATATTTATTAGGATTTATTTATTGTATTAATTCACATTTCTTTCACTACTGTGGTCAAAATTTGCATTTAGATTTACAGCATTTAGCAGACACTCTTATCCACTGTGACTTAGAGAAGAATATAAAATGTAGCCCTAAGCTAGAGCCATAAGGGTTATATGTGTTGGGTGCAAGTTTCTTTTTCCACTAAAGCTATATGTTTAATTAAGTCCAGAACACTGAACTTGCAAAAATAAATAATATTACCAAGATAGTGCTGAAGCTTTTTCTCTCTATTACTCTATTCATTCCTCACCTCTTCTATGTGATGCAGAAAATTAATGAATACATATTACTTACACCAATAATGTACTTAGAAGGTATTGGGATATAACATTTATTTCAGTGTGCCAAAGTTATGTAAAGAAAACAAACTCTCTCATGCAAATGTGCAGAACTCACCCATGCACATAATGATAAAGATCAGAGGCAGAAATACTTTGAATGTTTGGCAATAATGCAGTGATTGATTTATGCACTCAGTTGTCAGCACTTTATTGCTAGCTGTGAACCCAAAGTTCGGTTACAAACCTATTAATGTTAATACTTTTTTAAAGTCCAGAAAATACACATGAAAAATTAAACTTACTCCTTTTATCCACCTCTAAAGTTCAACAGCATTTCCCCCCCCCTCACTCGGAAATGCATACAAAGTAAATGGCAGCTTACATCCATTATTGCAATGTTCAGCTTTTCACCACTTAAGATTATAAAGGCTGTTAAAGTAGCCAACAATGCCACAATATATACCTTTAATTACTGATAAGGTCACAATTCAAAACAAAAATTAAATTAATTCGCAATAAGATAAGATAAGATAAGATAAGATCCAGCTTTATTAATCTCACAATGGAGAAATTCACTGTTACAGGCTCTTGAGGTACCATCAGTAGAGGGTGCAAAAATAGATACGAATACAAACATACACACATACATATATATTATATAAGTAAATAAATAAATAGATACATAAATAGTATAAATTAATAAACAATAAAAGAAAAGAAGGGAACACTTTGTAGACTGGCCTATATTAAAGTGTAATGTATCTGAGGGCAGAGTAGATGGGTCGATATGGTTGACAGTCAGTGGGGTAGATGTGGTTGATTAAAGTGCACGGGGTTTTTATTGCACATAACCGGTATTTTCACAGACAGTTACAAAGTGGCGTTGTACAGTCTGACAGCGGTGGGAATGAACGACCTGCGGTAGCGCTCCTTCCTGCACTGAGGATGTCTCAGTCATCCACTGAAGGAGCTGCTCAGCTCCTCTACAGTCTGGTGCAGTGGGTGAGAGCTGTTGACTATGATGGATGTGAGCTTTGCTACCATCCTCCTCTCACTCACCTCCTCCACAGAGTCCAGTGGGCAGCCGAGGACAGAGCTGGCCCTCCTGACCAGCTTGTTCAGTCTCTTTCTGTTCCGCTCTGCGCTCCCCGGGGCCCAACAGACGGCAGCGTAGAGGATTGCAGAGGCTACCACAGAGTCATAAAATGTCCTGAGCAGAGGTCTGCATACTCCGAAGGACCTGAGTCTCCTCAGAAGGTGGAGGCGACTCTGGCCCTTCTTGTACAGGGCGTTGGTGTTGTGGGACCAGTCCAGTTTATTGTTAAGGTGAACGCCCAGGTATTTGAAACTGTACTGCAGCCGCACATACTGTGGACAGTCAGTGAGGTAGTCGATGATCCAGGCAGCAAGATGTCCGTCCACTCCCGCGTCCTCCAGTTTCCCCTGTAGAACTGCCGGCCTGATGGTGTTGAAGGCTCTGGAGAAGTCAAAGAACATGACCTACACAGCGCTACCAGTGATCTCCAGGTGGGTAAGTGCCCGCTGCAGCAGGTAGATGACGGCATCTTCGACCCCGATGTTGGGCCTGTAGGCTAACTGCAGTGGGTCTAGGGTGGGGCTCACCATAGAGCGGAGGTGGTCAAGGAGGAGCCTCTCCATGGTCTTCATGAGGTGGGAGGTCAGAGCGACAGGTCTGTAGTGGGCTGGTTCCTTCACTTGAGCTGTTTTGGGAACCAGAACCACACAGGAGGTCTTCCACAGGACGGGAACCTTCTCCAGGCTGAGGCTCAGGTTGTACAGTTGGCATAGGACCTCACGGAGCTGGTCTGCACAGGTCCTCAGCAGCCTGGGACTGATGCCATCTGGGAGGGGGATGTGTCTGTAGGGCTGCTGCAGTCAGGTGAAGTTGACCTGTGGAGGGGGTGGTGTCTGCTGGTCTGGAGACATGTGGGGGGGGGGGGGTCAAATCTGTTGAAGTAACAGTTTAATTCATCCACCCAGCGCTGGTCACCATCAGCTGTCCCTCTAACACTCTGCCCAAATCCAGACATGGACACCAATCCTCCACGCTGCCATCTGCTGGGCCCCGGGCAGCACAGAGCGAGAAAGAAAGAGACTGAACAAGCTGGTCAGCAGGGCCAGCTCTGTCCTAGGCTGCCCACTGGACTCTGTGGAGGAGGTGGGTGAGAGGAGGATGGTAGCCAAGCTACATCCATCATGAACAACAGCTCTCACCCACTGCACCAGACTGTAGAGAAACTGAGCAGCTCCTTCAGTGGACGACTGAGACATCCTCAGTGCAGGAAGGAGCACTACAGCAGGTCCTTCATTCCCACCGCTGTCAGACTGTACAACGCCACTTCTTCTTCTTTTACTTTCAGCTGCTCCCTTCAGGGGTCGCCACAACAAATCATCCGCCTCCACCTCACCCTGTCCTCCGCATCTTCTTTTCTGACTCCAACGACCTTCATGTCTTCCTTCACCACATCCATAAATCTCTTCTTCGGTCTTCCTCGAGGCCTTCTGCCTGGTAGTTCCAACCTCAGCATCCTACTGCCAATATACTCACTATCCCTCCTCTGTACATGTCCAAACCATCTCAATCTAGCCTCTCTGACTTTGTCTCCAAAACATCTTACGTGGGCTGTCCCTCTGATATACTCATTTCTGATCCTATCCATCCTCGTTACTCCCAGGAGAATCTCAACATTTTCATCTCCGCTACCTCCAGCTCTGCCTCCTGCCTTTTCCTCAGCGCCACTGTTTCTAAGCCATACAACATCGCTGGCCTCACCACCATCTTGTACACTTTTCCCTTCATTCTTGCTGACACTCTCCTATTGCACATCACACCGGATACTTTTCTCCAACCATTCCAGCCTGCCTGCACACGCTTCTTCACCTCTTTTCCACACTCTCCATTGCTCTGGATTGTTGAGCCTAAGTACTTAAAATCCTCCACCTTCGTTATCTCTGCTCCCTGTAACATCACCGTTCCTCCTGGGTTCTTCTCATTCACACACATGTATTCTGATTTTCTGAGGCTAACCTTCATTCCTCTCCTTTCCACGGCATACCTCCACCTCTCTAGATTTTCCTGCACTTGTTCTCTGCTCTCACTACAGATCACGATGTCATCTGCAAACATCATAGTCCATGGAGATTCTTGTCTCACCTCGTCTGTCAGCCTGTCCATCACCATAGCAAACAAGAAGGGGCTCAGAGCTGACCCTTGATGCAGTCCCACCTCCACCTTGAATTCGTCGGTCACACCGACAGCACACCTCACCGCTGTCTTACATCTCTCATACATGTCCTGAACCACTCTAACATACTTCTCTGCCACTCCAGACTTCCTCATGCAATACCACAGTTCTTCTCTTGGCACCCTGTCA
Source organism: Plotosus lineatus (assembly GCA_024760905.1). Classification (NCBI taxonomy): domain Eukaryota; kingdom Metazoa; phylum Chordata; class Actinopteri; order Siluriformes; family Plotosidae; genus Plotosus; species Plotosus lineatus. Next base: position 2,359,396 of record CM045743.1, read on the forward strand.
TATGCTTTTTCCAGATCCACAAAGGCACAATGTAGCTCCCTCTGACCTTCTCTGTACTTCTCTATTAACATCCTCAAGGCAAACATTGCATCTGTGGTGCTCTTTCTTGGCATGAAACCAAACTGTTGTTCACAAATGCTGACCTCTGCCCTTAGTCTAGCTTCCACTATTCTTTCCCATATCTTCATCGTATGGCTCATCAACTTTATCCCTCTGTAGTTGCTGCAACTCTGCACATCTCCCTTGTTCTTAAAAATGGGCACCAGCACACTTCTCCTCCACTCCTCCGGCATCTGCTCACTCTCTAGTACCGTATTGAATGTTCTTGTCAGAAAATCTACTGCTACCTCTCCTAGACACTTCCATACCTCCACAGGTATATCATCAGGACCAACTGCCTTTCCATTCTTCATCCTCTTCAATGCCCTTCTCACTTCACCCTTACTGATCTTTGCTACATCCTGCTCCTCAATGGTTACCTCTTCTACTCTTTTTTCTCTCTCATTTTCCTCATTCATCAGCTCTTCAAAGTACTCTTTCCATCTTCCCAGCACACTTCTGTCATTAGTCAATAGAGTTCCCGCTCTGTCCTTTATCAATCTAACTTGCTGCACGTCCTTCCCATCTCTATTTCTCTGCTGTGCCAACCTGTATAGATCATTTTCTCCCTCTTTACTATCCAACCTATCATACAAGTCATCATATGCCCTCTGTTTGGCCTTAGCCACTGCTACTTTCGCCTTACGCTGTGTCTCCCTGTACTCCTGTTTACTCTCTTCGGTCCTCTCAATGTTCCACTTCTTCTTGGCTAACCTCTTCCTTTGTACACACTCCTGCACTTCCTCATTCCACCACCAAGTCTCCTTATCTACTTTCCTTCCAGAGGACACACCAAGTACTCTCCTACCTGTGTCCCTGATCACATTTGCTGTGGTTGTCCAGTCATTTGGAAGCACTTCCTGGCCACCCAAAGCCTGTTTCAACTCCTCCTTGAAGACAACATGACACTCTTTCTTTTTAAACTTCCACCACTTTGTCTTCTGCTCTGCCTTTGCCTTCTTCACCTTCCTCACCATCAGCGTCATCCTGCATACCACCATCCTATGCTGTTTGGCAACACTCTCACCCACTACTACTTTGCAGTCACTGACTTCCTTCAAATTACATCGCCTACACAAGATGTAGTCTACCTGTGTGCTCCTACCTCCACTTTTATAAGTCATCCTATGCTCCTGTTTCTTCTCGAAGAAAGTATTCACCACAGCCATTTCCATCCTTTTTGCAAAATCTATCAACATCTGTCCTTCTGCGTTCCTGTCCTGGATACCAAACCTGCCCATCACTTCCTCGTCCCCTCTGTTTCCTGTACCAACATGTCCATTGAAGTCTGCACCAATGACCACTCTTTCACCTCTGGGGGTACTCTGCATCACTTCATCTAAGTCACTCCAGAATCTCTCCTTCTCTTTTAGCTCACATCTTGCCTGTGGGACATAAGCACTAACAACATTGAGTATCACACCTTCAATTTCTAACTTGAGACTCATCACTCTGTCTGACACTCTTTTTTCACCTCTTGAACATTCCTGACAAACCCCTCCTTCAAGATGACTCCTACTCCATTTCTCTTCCCATCCACACCATGATAAAACAGCTTAAACCATGCTCCTAAGCTTTTAGCTTTGCTACCTTTCCACCTGGTCTCTTGAACACACAGTATGTCCACCTTCCTCCTCTGCATCATGTCAGCCAGCTCTCTACCTTTTCTTTGCATAGTTCTAACATTCAAAGTCCCCACTCTCAGTCCTAGACTCATGCCTTTCCTCTTTTCTCTCTCTGCCTACGGACACACCTCCCGCCTCTCCTTCTTGAATGTCTTCGACCAACAGTAGTCCAATTTCCATCAGCACCCTGTTGATTGACAGCACTGATGGCGGTCGTTGTTAACCTGGGCCTCGACCGATCCGGTATGGGGTAATACTTCTGATTTGCATCATAAAAGTTTGGCATTGGTTTTATGTCAGATGCCCTTCCTGACACAACCCTCTGCATTTCTCTGGGCTTGGGACAGGCATAAGGGGGGGAGAGACACCGGTTAGTGCCCCCCCCCCCGCCTCATGGCTGCATTTTAACTGAAAACGATGTCAAATTATATTTCTAGATTTCTAGACCTATCATTTATATCATGAAACTTCAGGCACCTGGTCTGTCCCCACTCCATGCCTTGAAATGGTTGCTTAAAGAAATGTAAACAAATCTAACATTAATTATTATCAGGTCAGGGTTAAACACTGCTACAGTATTACAGTAGACTGCACTACTTGCATCTGTTTCTGCGGCCTTGTGGATACCTCTTGGTTGGGGAAAGCCCATGGGAGTTAACCCAGACAGAAAATCCTGCAGACGCATACTGCAGCAAGGGCATCTTTACAGTGTGTGGCACAGCAGTGGCTTGTGGTTTTGGCCATATGCTGCGACCTGCTATCTGCTATCCAGTTGTCTGTGTCTCTTTGAGTACTACTGTCTTACCTCGGTTTGCTTGGGATCTGTAGTTGCAGGTGAAGAGAGTTGCTGCTGCTCTGCTCAAACAACAGTAACTTAATAGTGCACATGGCACCTCGCACCAAAAACTTCCATGACAGAGTCATATACACAATGGCCCTCAGTCCCCAGTGGCTCTGGACCCATTGCTCAAGGTAGCGAACAGATAGGGAAATGAGCAGAGGGTGCGAAGAATCTCTGGGTTTGGACAGGCTACCATCAACAGAAACGGACGGGAAAACCTCTAACACTTGCTGCTTGGAATGTACGCACTCTTTTGGATAGAAAGAAAGCCAACAGACCAGAGAGGACCGCCTTAGTCACAAGGGAGCTCAAAAAATGCAAGGTGGACATTGCTGCCCTCAGCAAAACAAGGCTCTTGGACAAAGAAGAATTAAGTGAAGTTGGTTCTGGTTATACAATTCTTTGGTCAGGTCACAATAGTGTAAGGAAAGCAGGTGTTAGCTTTGCTGTAAGGACTTCCCTTGTTTTGCAACTTGAATCGCAGCCATAATGTATCAATGACAGAATATTGACCATGAGACCTTCCTTACAAGACAACACTAATGCTACTTTGATAAGTGTTTATACACCCACCATGACAAATCCGGATGAAAACAAGGTATTATTCTATCAACAGCTGGATGAAGTTTTACACAGCGTACTCCACATCCGACAAGTTAGTAATACTGGGCAATTTCAATGCAAGAATTGGGTCAAATCACACTGCTTGGACAGGAATCATTGGTCACCATTGGACAAGAGAACACTAATGGTAGACTCATGTTATCTCTATGCTCTCAGCATAGTCTCTCAGTCACAAACACCTTCTTCAAACTCAAAGATACATACAAGACCACATGGATGCGCCCAAGATCTAAGCATTGGCATCACCTAGACTTCATCATATGTAAGCAATGTGACATCCATGACTTTCATATCACAAGAGCCATGAGAGGTTCTGAATGCTCAACAGACCATCTACTCCTTAGATCCAAAGTGTGCTTTCAGATTAAAAAAAAGAGAAAGCCACAGGGCAAGAAACCGCCAAGGAAACTGGACATCAGACAAACTAAACATCCAGACATTGAATCAGCCTTTCAAAGTGAACTCTCAAAGTGCCTTCAACAAATACATTTCTGCAAAGGTAAAACAGAAGGAAACTGGGCCAAGCTTATAAATGAAGTTGACTCTGCTGCAAGAGAGACTGTAGATGTCCTGAAAAAAGCATCACCAGGACTGGTTTGATGACAATGACATAGAGATTCAAGGACTACTTGCTGAGAAGTATGTTGCACACAAGGCCTGGCTCGCTGACAAACAATCAGACGCTGAAAGGGACAGGTTTCATTCTCTAAGGGGAAAACTTCAGCGGCAACTGCGCTGCATGAAAGACAAATGGTGGAAAAGAGCAGAGGCAGTCCAGGGTTATGCTGAGTCAAAGAATGCAAAGCTCTTTTACTCAAGCCTGAAAGAAGTATATGGGCCATCACAATGAAGTGCAGCCCCAATACGCAACCTACAAGGTGAACTTCTCATTGATAATGAAGCTATTAATAAGAGATGGTCAGGACACTTTGAGCAGCTTCTCAACAGGCCTTCATCAATAGACCCAAGTGTCATCGAAGAGATCCCTAAGAGACCCCTTTGCTTAGAACTGGATGACCTAACAACAGAAAATGAAGCGGAAAAGGCAATCAAAGAGCTGCAGTGTGGCAAAGCAGCAGGTCCCGCCTGAAGTATTTCAAATATCCCACCTGACGTATTTAAAACTGGTTGCCAGTCACTGGTGAAGAAGCTCACTGAATTTCTTTGCATGTGTTGGGAGGATGGAAATCTGCCCCAAGATTTGAAAGATGCTAGAATCGTACATTTGTACAAGGGCAAGGGCGACAAGTCCAGCTGTGACAACTATTGTGGAGTCTCCATTTTGAGTATTGCAGGAAAAATCCTTTGTAAGGTCATTTTAAACAGATTTAACATCCACCTTCTTCACGAGACAGTGCCTGAAAGCCAATGTGGTTTCCACAAAAACAGAGGTACAGTTGACATGATATTTTGTGCCAGACAAATTCAGGAGAAGTGCAAAGAGCAAAACAAAGATCTTTAGATCCTCTTCATCGACCTTACAAAAGCCTTTGATATTGTTCCTCACCCAGGTTTATGGTGTATTCTACCATGAATTTGAATACTCCCGAAGATGGTGCAGATAATACAGTGTTTCCATGATGGCATGAAAGCTAGATTAGAGGGCATACCAAACCTGGATAATAAATAATTGGCATTGGTTTTACGTCGGATGCCCTTCCTGACACAACCCTCTGCATTTCTCCGGGCTTGGGACCGGCATGAGGGGGAGAGACACTGGTTAGTGCCCCCCCACCTCATGGCTGCATTAGACTGTACAACGCCACTTGTGTGTGAAAAAAAAACGGTTACGTGCAATTAAAAACCCCCGTGCACTTTAATCGTCCACATCTACCCCACTGACTGTGAACCATATCAACCCATCTACTCTGCCCTCAGATACATATACACTTGAACATCAGCCAGTCTCCAAAGTTTTTTTATTGTATATTACTTTTATACTATTTATGTATTTTTTATTTACTTATATATATATATATATATATATATATATATATATATATATATATATATATATATATATATATATATATATATATATATATATACTAGTCCTTCTCAAAAAATTAGCATATTGTGATAAAGTTCATTATTTTCTGTAATGTACTGATAAAAATTAAACTTTCATATATTTTAGATTCATTACACACCAACTGAAATATTTCAGGTCTTTTATTGTTTTAATACTGATGATTTGGGCATACAGCTCATGAAAACCCAAAATCCCTATCTAAAAAAATTAGCATATTTCATCCGACCAATAAAAAAAATGTGTTTTTAATACAAAAAAGTCAACCTTCAAATAATTATGTTCAGTTCTGCACTCAATACTTGGTCGGGAATCCTTTTGCAGAAATGACTGCTTCAATGCGGCGTGCCATGGAGGCAATCAGCCTGTGGCACTGCTGAGGTGTTATGGAGGCCCAGGATGCCTCGATAGCGGCCTTAAGCTCATCTACAGTGTTGGGTCTGGTGTCTCTCAACTTTCTCTTCACAATATCCCACAGATTCTCTATGGGCTTCAGGTCAGGAGAGTTGGCAGGCCAATTGAGCACAGTAATACCATGGTCAGTAAACTATTTAGCAGTGGTTTTGGCACTGTGAGCAGGTGCCAGGTCGTGCTGAAAAATGAAATCTTCATCTCCATAAAGCTTTTCAGCAGATGGAAGCATGAAGTGCTCCAAAATCTCCTGATAGCTAGCTGCATTGACCCTGCCCTAGATAAAACACAGTGGACCAACACCAGCAGCTGACACGGCACCCCAGACCATCACTGACTGTGGGTACTTGACACTGGACTTCAGGCATTTTGTCATTTCCTTCTCCCCAGTCTTCCTCCAGACTCTGGCACCTTGATTTCCGAATGACATGCAAAATTTGCTTTCATCCGAAAAAAGTACTTTGGACCACTGAGCAACAGTCCAGTGCTGCTTCTCTGTAGCCCAGGTCAGCCGCTTCTGCCACTGTTTCTGGTTCAAAAGTGGCTTGACCCAGGGAATGTGGCACCTGTAGCCCAGTCCACTGCTTCTACAGGTCCCCCAAGGTCTGGAATCGGCCCTTCTCCACAATCTTCCTCAGGGTCCGGTCACCTCTTCTGGTTGTGCAGCGTTTTCTGCCACACTTTTTCCTTCCCACAGACGTCTCACTGAGGTGCCTTGATACAGCACTCTGGGAACAGCCTATTCGCTCAGAGATTTCTTTCTGTGTCTTACCCTCTTGCTTGAGGGTGTCAATGATAGCCTTCTGGATAACAGTCAGGTCGGCAGTCTTACTCATGATTGCGGTTTTGAGTAATGAACCAGGCTGGGAGTTTTCTGGGAGGAATCTTTTGCAGGTGTTTAGAGATAATTGGTTGATTCAGATGATTAGGTTAGTAACTCGTTTAGAGTACCTGAACATGATATGCTAATTTTTTGAGATAGGAATTTTGGGTTTTCATGAGCTGTATGCCAAAATCATCAGTATTAAAACAATAAAAGACCTGAAATATTTCAGTTGGTGTGCAATGAATCTAAAATATATGAAAGTTTAATTTTTATCAGTACATTATAGAAAATAATAAACTTTATCGCAATATGCTATTTTTTGAGAAGGACTAGTATATATATATTTTTTTATTTTCTATTTTATTGTTCTGTTTTAATTAACTCAAGGATGTTACACCTTTCTAAGCTATTTTTGCACCCCCTACTGATGGTAGTTCAAGAGCCTGTAACAGTGAATTTCTCCATTGTGAAATGAATAAAGCTGTATCT
>CM045743.1:2368839-2743839 GCA_024760905.1 Plotosus lineatus
ATTAAAATCATTCAAATGACATTTCTTCTCGGGCCATGGAGAGGTTCAAGCTTATCTCAGCCAATTCTTGTACAATCTGAACAGTCTGTTGCCAGTTTATTGCAGGGCCAACACTCACAGAACCATTCACACTCACACCTCGGAGTAATTTGGAACAGCCAGGTAGTTCAAGAAGTGTTGATGAAATGTAAATAATATCTACTCTCATGTTTCCAGTGTTTGCATTTGTGTGGTCTGATGTGATATGTGGTTGTTACTTGATATGAGATTTAGAAATCTAGTCAAATTAACTTTAAAAGGTATAGTTCTGTGCAATTTTTAAAAATAAATTATGAATTATTTGACAATAATTTTTCCAATTCAGATTTTAATTGTATTCAGCTGCAAAAATTTCTATTTTTTAGTTCTAGTAAGTGATTTGGAATTTACGATACATTCTCACTTTCGTTCATTAATTTTCATAACCCTAATTCACATAGTCATAAAAGAAGCTGTAGATAATTATAAGAAAACCCAACTTATCACACAATAGTAATATTAATATTAATAATATTATTAAAAATTATAAAATTAATTACAACGATTTTAACTCATGTGTTCATTGATTATATTTTTGGGATACAATTTCACTACTGAACAATTTCTTTTTCAGAATGATGAAGGAAGGTTTCTGAAACCCGACATACTGTACCAAATGGTTTTGTGCTTTTTAGTCAATTTTGCTGAAATAATTTGTGTTTTTGGGTAGGGCGGTGGACTATTTTTTTTTGTTCCATGTATAAATCTACAATGAGAGAAATAAAGTAATATGCTGTACCTTGTGCAAGAAAAATAACAATTGGAAGCAATTGTAATCACTGTATGTTTTCATAAATTAATAAATTGATATACTATCAAAAATGTATTGTAGAAAAATATAATAATTTGAAACAAAGAGCCATGAATAAACAGTATTTTTTAATGATCAAGGTTAAAAATGTATTCATTGCATTAAAAAAAATAAAGGATAACTACAAAAACATAAATTAATTAAGATAAGATTGTATCCTACTGGAAAAAAAAGTGAACATAGTCATATTTATTAGAAAACAGTTATATCACAAATATTGCAAATTGTCTGATGTTTTTATGCTACTGGTTCTCCAAGACCCTGAGGCTGAAGAGGACATTTCATCGGACAAATAAGGTATCCGTAGGCCAAATTGTGCTCTTTGTGACCTTCACATTGCTGTGATGTTACACATAATTGCAAGGCGAATTTGCAAATTAACAAATGCTGTTTCATTTGTTTGGATAAAATCAGAAATGTTAAGTAAGGTAATACGACAACGTCTATGTACACGTGATGTGAAGCTGGCAGATGTAATTAGGAAAAAAAAAGTTGGACGAACTGGGGTTCAGTACAGGGGGAGATCATTCTTTTACCCAAGCAATATGCACAACAAAAATAGGACTTTTCTGATTTTTGGCCTGCCACTGACCTCATGAGTTCTTAGGCGTTCAAAGAAAACCACGAGGAAAAGGAGATGGAGCAAACCTCATAGACTTTTTCGGTCTTGTGAATTACCGTCAATTGCATCTAGCAGGATCTCTGGGACGTTTCTAATGAGAGCATACGGTTTTCATTTGGACGACATTCCACCAGCAAGCTCATGAAAGCGAGGGCAAGAGAGAGAGAGAGAGAGAGAGAGAGAGAGAGATAGAGAGAGAACCGAAGGCAGCGACAGGGCCAACTTCAATCTGAGAGGATCTACCTACTACAGCACCCCCACTCCTCCTGTTCCAAGGTACTGGTATCTCCTTACATAGATGTAGGCTATCAAATCAAAAGTGGACGAGTTCACTGGTTCATGGCGGCACAGCGGGGGTACAGTTGAGGAGGAAGAAGAGGTACGTCAGACCAGAACGTGTGCCTATAACGCTTATTACATTAGGCTTGACTGATCTGTGTGTCATGTCAAAACGGGTCAAATCTACATACGAGGCGACATTTGCAGAATTTGTGACAAAATTAACAACTCTCAGGAAATTTAGAACCTTCAATTTTCCCCCTTGGGCACAAAATAATGTTTGCTGCCAGAAATATAAATATAACTTTAATGATTAAATTAATTTCTGAATAACTCAAATACTATTTTACAAGGTACATGATGAGATGGGGCACAAACTTAAATTTCTGTAGTTTATTGAAGATAAATTCCTCAACATTCCTTATCGAGTTCATACTTGAAAAATAAAGTAATAAACTAATCAAGTGCTATGTCTGTGACATCAGTTACTTTCAAGGATGTGACATAATTTATTCTTTTCATTTCATGAGGCAAATGTAATTAAAAAAATCATACTTGATTGAACGTTTGTTCCTATTTTATATTTGTTTTTTAATGTCTGCAGAGTTATGCTCTACAGGCTTTATTAATTAATGAATTCATTTTTATTTATTTATTTAAATATTTAGTTATAAATTTAATAAATTATAAATATTAAATATTTATATAATTTACTGAAATCAGGATAAAAACATAAACTGTAGAAAAACATTGCCAAAAAAAAAAAAAAAAAAAAACCCTCACTGTTAAAGGAACAATACAATTCTGGCAGCAGAAACACCAGCATCTTACTGTTATTTTACAGCACATTTATTGTAATGCATTTTGACAATATGCTACAATACATTCTATAGCATTATATGATGATTGGCTTTCTGGATTATACATCAATTTTACAGGATATGCTTGCATGCAACTGTTTACTTACTGTACAAAGAAAATCAAATGGCTCACATCTAAATCCTATAAATCCCAAAAATTTAAAAGAGAACACAACAAAACACATTCAGTGAATCATCACTGTGATACTAACATGTCCTCAGTTATTTTTACAGCTGACTTTATAAGAATAATGTTGACTTTATATGACATGTACAACGTGTCATGTATTAAAGTAGCATTAAAAACGTTTTATGTCAAATAAATGACTAATCTTAATATATATATATATATATATATATATATATATATATATATCATCAGTTTTAACTTACTGAGTTTACAAAAGTTTTAAAACTGGGCTTTTCCCCCCTTGTTATGCTCTTATTGCAGCTATTGTAATGACGTGGTACAGCTGTACATGCGTACTTGCCCATCTGAAGCACCCAGCTGCTGTATGGAATTCAGCAATCTATACAATGCATGTGTACAAACATCTGATGCGGAAGACTATTGTACGTGATGCTATAAACACTTGTAACAGAACTTATCAATACAGTTTTTTGTTTGTTTTTGTTTTCATTTTTGAAAGTTCAGACTGCAGATTTGATTCTACATGCAGATATTCTCCGTCCTGAGCTAATGGCAGCAGCAGCAAAATATACCTGGGGTCCAGTCACGTTTTAATTCCCCCTTAGAAAAGAGAAGGTGTATGGGTTAGGGAGGCTGGTGTCCATCTCAGCCGGCTTTTGATAACCCAGTTAGCTGCACTGGGGGACAGTGGTGAGAACCATTGATATCAGGATTTGAACCTGTGACCTTGGGATTAGTAATCCAGCACCTGAATACCGGACCACCACTTAATATCCTTAACTCGCAGAACACATACAGTTCCTAAAATGTTAGGCTTGAACAGATGAGCACAGTGGTGTGGTGGTTAACATACCTACCTCACAGAGAGAAGGTCCTCGGCTCAGGTCACAGACCCAGGAATTTACAGGTGGAATCTATATGTTCTCACCATGCTTGCATGGGTTTTCTTGGGGTACTCTGGTTTCCTCCCAAAATTCAAAAAGATGGACATTAGACTAGTTTGTTACTATAGATTGCCCCTAAATGTAAGTGAGAGTATAAATGATTGTGAATATGTGTTCTCCTGCCATGTTCTGGTGAGTTGTTCAGGGTCTTATCTGCCTTTACCCAGTGTTTGCTGAGATAGGCTTAACCCTTCTCGCCACCCGAGTTGGAATAAGTGACTTGGCAAATGAGTGAGCTATTGTTTTTAAACATTTACATTTTTTTCTAATTGAGAAATACACCACCCAGCCAAAGAAAAAAGTTGTCAACTAATATTTTGTTGTAGCACCTTTAGCCTTGATTACAATTAGCCTCGAGTGTATAATGTTGCTCCAGTTGGCCCAGTCGAGGCACGGCAACATTAATGTGGCAATGAAATGAAGCCACTGGTGGCCCGAATATACTGAGTAAGCAGGTTATCACACAAATGCACTTTTTCTTCATTGATGACACAGGATATAAAATTATGGCTCAGTGTGAAAAAGGGATTCAGGGAGAATAAATAATTATTTTACAACCATGCTTTGGCACAACAGTCTTGACCTTAACATGTTTGAAAGTAGACCTGTTTTCTGTCTTTTATATCTACTGTTATTTCTTATTTGTTGGAAAAGTAAGCTGCCGCTGATTAAAATCTTTAGTGTTGCCTCCGATATGAACTGGCTCAGGTCGATGTTGAGCATAGACCTGAACACAATTTGTTTCACCGTAACTTAGTTATCCTGCAGCATTGCTATTGATGCTATATCTACTGTTTATCTTTGACGTCTGATGAAATACTGATACCACTTATAGCAGTTTAACTAAAGAAGATATTCTTCGTCTTCTTCTTTTACTTTCGGCTGCTCCCTTCAGGGGTCGCCACAGCAAATCATCCGCCTCCATCTCACCCTGTCCTCTGCATCTTCTTTTCTGACTCCAACGTCCTTCATGTCTTCCTTCACCACATCCATAAATCTCTTCTTTGGTCTTCCTCGAGGCCTTCTGCCTGGTAGTTCCTGGTAGATCCTACTGCCAATATACTCACTATCCCTCCTCTGTACATGTCCAAACCATCTAAATCTAGCCTCTCTGACTTTGTCTCCAAAACATCTTACATGGGCTGTCCCTCTGATATACTCATTTCTGATCTTATCCATCCTTGTTACTCCCAAAGAGAACCTCAACATTTTCATCTCCGCTACCTCCAGCTCTGCTTCCTGCCTTTTCCTCAGCGCCACTGTTTCTAAGCCATACAACATCGCTGGCCTCACCACTGTCTTGTACACTTTTTCAGTCTTGCTGACACTCTCCTATCGCACATCACACCGGACACTTTTCTCCAACCATTCAAGCCTGCCTGCACACGCTTCTTCACCTCTTTTTCAAACTCTCCATTGCTCTGGATTGTTGAGCCAAAGTACTTAAAATCCTCCACCTTCGTTATTTCTGTTCCCTGTAACATCACTGCTCCTCCTGGGTCCTTCTCATTCACACACATGTATTATGATTTTCTGAGGCTAACCTTCATTCCTCTCCTTTCCAGGGCAAACCTCCACCTCTCTAGATTTTCCTGCACTTGTTCTCTGCTCTCACTACAGATCACAATATCATCTGCAAACATCATAGTCCATGGAGATTCTTGTCTCACCTCGGCTGTCAGCCTGTCTATCACCATAGCAAACAAGAAGGGGCTCAGAGCTGACCCTTGATGCAGTCCCACATCCACCTTGAATTCGTCGGTCACACCGACAGCACACCTCACCACTATGTTACATCTCTCATACATATCCTGCACCACTGTAACATACTTCTCTGCCACTCCAGAGTGCCTCATGCAATACCACAGTTCTTCTCTTGACACCCTGACGTATGCTTTTTCCAGATCCACAAAGGCACAATGCAGTTCCCTCTGACCTTCTCTATACTTCTCTATTAGCATCCTCAAAGCAAACATTGCATCTGTGGTGCTCTTTCTTTTCTTTTTCCACTATTCTTTCCCATAACTTCATCGTATGGCTCATCAACTTTATCCCTCTGTAGTTGCCACAACTCTGCACATCTCCCTTGTTCTTAAAAATGGGCACCAGCACACTTCTCCTCCACTCCTCCGGCATCTGCTCACTCTCTAGGACCTTGTTGAATGTTCTTGTCAGAAAGTCTACTGCTACCTCTCCTGGACACTTCCATACCTCCACAGGTATATCATCAGGACCAACTGCCTTTCCATTCTTCATACTCTTCAATGCCCTTCTCACTTCACCCTTACTGATCTTTGCTACATCCTGCTCCTCAATGGTTACCTCTTCTACTCTTTTTTCTCTCTCATTTTCCTCATTCATCAGCTCTTCAAAGTACTCTTTCCATCTTCCCAGCACACTTCTGTCATTAGTCAATAGAGTTCCCGCTCTGTCCTTTATCAATCTAACTTGCTGCACGTCCTTCCCATCTCTATTTCTCTGCTGTGCCAACCTGTATAGATCATTTTCTCCCTCTTTACTATCCAACCTATCATACAAGTCATCATATGCCCTCTGTTTGGCCTTAGCCACTGCTACTTTCGCCTTACGCTGTGTCTCCCTGTACTCCTGTTTACTCTCTTCGGTCCTCTCAATGTCCCACTTCTTCTTGGCTAACCTCTTCCTTTGTACACACTCCTGCACTTCCTCATTCCACCACCAAGTCTCCTTATCTACTTTCCTTCTAGAGGACACACCAAGTACTCTCCTACCTGTGTCCCTGATCACATTTGCTGTGGTTGTCCAGTCATTTGGAAGCACTTCCTGGCCACCCAAAGCCTGTTTCAACTCCTCTTTGAAGACAACATGACACTCTTTCTTTTTAAACTTCCACCACTTTGTCTTCTGCTCTGCCTTTGCCTTCTTCACCTTCCTCACCATCAGCGTCATCCTGCATACCACCATCCTATGCTGTTTGGCAACACTCTCACCCACTACTACTTTGCAGTCACTGACTTCCTTCAAATTACATCGCCTACACAAGATGTAGTCTACCTGTGTGCTCCTACCTCCACTTTTATAAGTCATCCTATGCTCCTGTTTCTTCTCGAAGAAAGTATTCACCACAGCCATTTCCATCCTTTTTGCAAAATCTATCAACATCTGTCCTTCTGCGTTCCTGTCCTGGATACCAAACCTGCCCATCACTTCCTCGTCCCCTCTGTTTCCTGTACCAACATGTCCATTGAAGTCTGCACCAATGACCACTCTTTCACCTCTGGGGGTACTCTGCATCACTTCATCTAAGTCACTCCAGAATCTCTCCTTCTCTTTTAGCTCACATCTTGCCTGTGGGACATAAGCACTAACAACATTGAGTATCACACCTTCAATTTCTAACTTGAGACTCATCACTCTGTCTGACACTCTTTTTTCACTTCTTGAACATTCCTGACAAACCCCTCCTTCAAGATGACTCCTACTCCATTTCTCTTCCCATCCACACCATGATAAAACAGCTTAAACCATGCTCCTAAGCTTTTAGCTTTGCTACCTTTCCACCTGGTCTCTTGAACACACAGTATGTCCACCTTCCTCCTCTGCATCATGTCAGCCAGCTCTCTACCTTTTCTTTGCATAGTTCTAACATTCAAAGTCCCCACTCTCAGTCCTAGACTCATGCCTTTCCTCTTTTCTCTCTCTGCCTACGGACACACCTCCCGCCTCTCCTTCTTGAATGTCTTCGACCAACAGTAGTCCAATTTCCATCAGCACCCTGTTGATTGACAGCACTGATGGCGGTCGTTGTTAACCTGGGCCTCGACCGATCCGGTATGGGGTAATACTTCTGATTTGCATCATAAAAGTTTGGCATTGGTTTTATGTCAGATGCCCTTCCTGACACAACCCTCTGCATTTCTCTGGGCTTGGGACAGGCATAAGGGGAGAGACACCGGTTAGTGCCCCCGCCTCATGGCTGCATTTTAACTGAAAACGATGTCAAATTATATTTCTAGATTTCTAGACCTATCATTTATATCATGAAACTTCAGGCACCTGGTCTGTCCCCACTCCATGCCTTGAAATGGTTGCTTAAAGAAATGTAAACAAATCTAACATTAATTATTATCAGGTCAGGGTTAAACACTGCTACAGTATTACAGTAGACTGCACTACTTGCATCTGTTTCTGCGGCCTTGTGGATACCTCTTGGTTGGGGAAAGCCCATGGGAGTTAACCCAGACAGAAAATCCTGCAGACGCATACTGCAGCAAGGGCATCTTTACAGTGTGTGGCACAGCAGTGGCTTGTGGTTTTGGCCATATGCTGCGACCTGCTATCTGCTATCCAGTTGTCTGTGTCTCTTTGAGTACTACTGTCTTACCTCGGTTTGCTTGGGATCTGTAGTTGCAGGTGAAGAGAGTTGCTGCTGCTCCGCTCAAACAACAGTAACTTAATAGTGCACATGGCACCTCGCACCAAAAACTTCCATGACAGAGTCATATACACAATGGCCCTCAGTCCCCAGTGGCTCTGGACCCATTGCTCAAGGTAGCGAACAGATAGGGAAATGAGCAGAGGGTGCGAAGAATCTCTGGGTTTGGACAGGCTACCATCAACAGAAACGGACGGGAAAACCTCTAACACTTGCTGCTTGGAATGTACGCACTCTTTTGGATAGAAAGAAAGCCAACAGACCAGAGAGGACCGCCTTAGTCACAAGGGAGCTCAAAAAATGCAAGGTGGACATTGCTGCCCTCAGCAAAACAAGGCTCTTGGACAAAGAAGAATTAAGTGAAGTTGGTTCTGGTTATACAATTCTTTGGTCAGGTCACAATAGTGTAAGGAAAGCAGGTGTTAGCTTTGCTGTAAGGACTTCCCTTGTTTTGCAACTTGAATCGCAGCCATAATGTATCAATGACAGAATATTGACCATGAGACCTTCCTTACAAGACAACACTAATGCTACTTTGATAAGTGTTTATACACCCACCATGACAAATCCGGATGAAAACAAGGTATTATTCTATCAACAGCTGGATGAAGTTTTACACAGCGTACCCACATCCGACAAGTTAGTAATACTGGGCAATTTCAATGCAAGAATTGGGTCAAATCACACTGCTTGGACAGGAATCATTGGTCACCATTGGACAAGAGAACACTAATGGTAGACTCATGTTATCTCTATGCTCTCAGCATAGTCTCTCAGTCACAAACACCTTCTTCAAACTCAAAGATACATACAAGACCACATGGATGCGCCCAAGATCTAAGCATTGGCATCACCTAGACTTCATCATATGTAAGCAATGTGACATCCATGACTTTCATATCACAAGAGCCATGAGAGGTTCTGAATGCTCAACAGACCATCTACTCCTTAGATCCAAAGTGTGCTTTCAGATTAAAAAAAAGAGAAAGCCACAGGGCAAGAAACCGCCAAGGAAACTGGACATCAGACAAACTAAACATCCAGACATTGAATCAGCCTTTCAAAGTGAACTCTCAAAGTGCCTTCAACAAATACATTTCTGCAAAGGTAAAACAGAAGGAAACTGGGCCAAGCTTATAAATGAAGTTGACTCTGCTGCAAGAGAGACTGTAGATGTCCTGAAAAAAGCATCACCAGGACTGGTTTGATGACAATGACATAGAGATTCAAGGACTACTTGCTGAGAAGTATGTTGCACACAAGGCCTGGCTCGCTGACAAACAATCAGACGCTGAAAGGGACAGGTTTGATTCTCTAAGGGAAAACTTCAGCGGCAACTGCGCTGCATGAAAGACAAATGGTGGAAAAGAGCAGAGGCAGTCCAGGGTTATGCTGAGTCAAAGAATGCAAAGCTCTTTTACTCAAGCCTGAAAGAAGTATATGGGCCATCACAATGAAGTGCAGCCCCAATACGCAACCTACAAGGTGAACTTCTCATTGATAATGAAGCTATTAATAAGAGATGGTCAGGACACTTTGAGCAGCTTCTCAACAGGCCTTCATCAATAGACCCAAGTGTCATCGAAGAGATCCCTAAGAGACCCCTTTGCTTAGAACTGGATGACCTAACAACAGAAAATGAAGCGGAAAAGGCAATCAAAGAGCTGCAGTGTGGCAAAGCAGCAGGTCCCGCCTGAAGTATTTCAAATATCCCACCTGACGTATTTAAAACTGGTTGCCAGTCACTGGTGAAGAAGCTCACTGAATTTCTTTGCATGTGTTGGGAGGATGGAAATCTGCCCCAAGATTTGAAAGATGCTAGAATCGTACATTTGTACAAGGGCAAGGGCGACAAGTCCAGCTGTGACAACTATTGTGGAGTCTCCATTTTGAGTATTGCAGGAAAAATCCTTTGTAAGGTCATTTTAAACAGATTTAACATCCACCTTCTTCACGAGACAGTGCCTGAAAGCCAATGTGGTTTCCACAAAAACAGAGGTACAGTTGACATGATATTTTGTGCCAGACAAATTCAGGAGAAGTGCAAAGAGCAAAACAAAGATCTTTAGATCCTCTTCATCGACCTTACAAAAGCCTTTGATATTGTTCCTCACCCAGGTTTATGGTGTATTCTACCATGAATTTGAATACTCCCGAAGATGGTGCAGATAATACAGTGTTTCCATGATGGCATGAAAGCTAGATTAGAGGGCAATTTCAATGTCTCCAATGGTGTAAAGCAAAGTTGTGTACTTGCCCCCACGCTCTTCAGTTTTCTGTTTAGCATGATGTTGCTCTCTGCCTTTAAGGACAGAGACCCAGGCATTCGGATCTCATACAGAACAGATGGTGGTGTCTTCAACCTGCAACGATTGCATGCAAAGACCAAAGTCACATTGGCTCTTGTCTGTGACCTGTTCTATGCCAATGACTGTCTTATTGTCGCTCACAGTAAGCATGACCTTCAACAACTGGCAGAGTCCCTCTCAGCAGCCACTAAGCGATTCGGGCTGACTATCAGTATCAAGAAAACGGAGGTGATGTTCCAACCTGCAAGAGGATCCATAGCCGGTACACCTACGATAAAGATTGATGGCAAGATCCTGAAGTGTGCTGACGCCTTCACGTATCTTGGAAGCAGCCTGTCATCCTCCAACTTTCTTGACGAAGAAATTTCTACCCAAATTGCAAAGGCCAGTGCCCCCTATGGCAAATTGCCGAAGCGAGTTTGAAGTGAGAGGGGAGTGAGCATAGAGGCAAAGTGTGCAGTGTACAAACCATTGTTCTGAGTGTGTTGCTGCATGGTTGCGAAACTTGGACACTCTACCGAAGGCATGTTAAGCTCCTAGACCAATTTCACCAGCACTGTCTGAGATGTATCATGAACATCAAATGGTTCAACAAAATATCAAAAATTAAAGTACTACAAAATGCAAAGACACAAAGCATTGACACTTTGATAAGACTTTCCCAGTTGAGATGGTCTGGACACCTGGTGCGCATGTCTGATGATAAATTGCCAAAAGAACTGTTCTATTGTGAGCTTCCAGAAGGTCACAGACTAAGAGGAAGACCAATGCTTTGCTTCAAGATCACGTGTAGACCAGTGCTTTGCGTTGAGACAACTGATTGAAAAGAGTTTGAAGATGCAACTCCCAGTCAAAAATCAACTTCATTGCCTTCAAAGCTGCCCTTGACAGCGTACACAAAATCACTATGGAAAGTCTTAAGAGTGTATGGAATTCCAACAAAAATAGTTGCCATCATGAAGAACACATACGAGGGGTCAGAATGCTGTGTGAAAGTGGATGGTGATACAACAAGTTGGTTCTCAGTGACAGCAGCTGTCATGGTTTGGACATGTTGTCCGCATGGCCCCTATTCGTATCCCAAGGAGACTTCTCTTTTGGGAACCTTCTGGAAGATGAAGACGGGCAGAAACACGCTGACAGGGTTGCTGCTCCTCTTGGCAAAAGTCAGCAATATTTTTATTTATTTATTATTTTTTTTACATCAAATTCTCACCACAGAGAGTGAGAGACATGGTCAGCCTTTGAGAACCCAGAAAGTACAACTGAGGTCAACAATTAGAAAACAGTGATGGGGTGTCCAAACGACCAACCTTGGGATCAGTAATTCAGCACCACTGCCCAGACAAAAAATTGATTCCATTAATTTAAACATGGGTATGTTAATAACCAAAACAGTAGATAATAAAACACCAGCAGATCCCATCTTGAGTATTTAAAGGGTACCTGTACCCAAAATTTACAGCATTCAAAAAATATCCACAATACTTTATTATTAACTTTTAAACATCGTGTGATGTCGGTAGTTTATTTATAAGTCCACATTTCCTTTTCTTCTATATGACATTTCTTGCTCACGAAGGTTGAGCGCACGGACTTGTTGGCTTCTTTTCACCGGGGTTAAAGGTCATTGTGACATAACATCGTTGACAGTCGTATAGCCAATTGCAGAATGTCAGTATATTTTCCTCAAGCAATTGATGTTCTTTACAACAATAGCACTCCTGATCGTTTTTTTGATGCACGCATTTTCCACAAGAGCACCAAATATTTGCTGGTTGTTTGCTACGATTTTCCTGTGTAAAAGCTTCTGCTGACTCTCCAATATCATCCTCCGAGTCGTCACTTTCCTGCTCCAATTTCACTAAATGTGGATTATCTTTCTTCAGTGGTTCATATACATAACCTTCTAATCCTTCTACGAAAATGTCTTCGTCCATGGTTTAAAAAAAAAAATAATATAATGTCTGTTTTTCCAAGTTTCTGTGAGCTTGTGTTGTATATGTCAGGTATATAGCCTTACATTTACATTGCAATCTCGCAGTTCCGGTCGAGGCTTTGTCAACGATATGACATCACTTCAAATGTGCTGTTTTAAAACTCCTGTGCTCTGAATCTTGACGTTAGTGAAGCCCTTAAATCGCTTAAAGCTTGTTTGTAAGAGAATATAATAAACGCCTTATAGGTGTATTGTCACTAGCTATACACAATACATCAAATTAGGTATATGAGCGCTTTCACTACAGGTACCCTTTAAATCCCATTCAAAAGACAGAATTAATCTCATTAATTTGCTCATTAAACATTTACCTGTGTGCTTGATCCAGTTTCTCCATGTTTCTTTAAACAAATATTATCAGAAGTGATTAACCCTTTATTAAATGTAATAAAATTTTTCCTCAGCACTGGCTATGTCTCTAAAGCCTTTAAACTAGCAGCTATCAAACCTCTGATTAAAAAAACCCAATCTCGACCCATATCAGCTGTCCAACTCGAGACCAACATCAAACCTCTCTTTTACATCAAAGATCTTAGAAAAAGCTGTAGTGCAGCAATTGTGTTCATATCTTTGTAGGAGTAACATTCAGGAAATGCATCAGTCAGGATTTAGGCCTCATCATAGCACAAAGACAGCACTCGTTAAGATGGTAAATGATCTACTGGTGGCCTCCGAACACGGCTGTGTCTCCATGCTTGTGTTACTTACCTTAGTGCAGCCTTTGATGCTATTGATCACACGATTCTCTTTGACAGATTAGAAAATGTTGTTGGAGTTAAGGGAACCACCCTCTTCCAGTTTGAATTTTATTTAACTGACCGCTATCAGTTTGTAGATGTAAATAGTGATACCTTTGTATGCTCTAAAGTTTGGTGTTCTACAAGGCTATGTCCTAGGCCCACGTGTTTTCTCTCTATACATGCTCCCTTTGGGTGATATCATTCATGATCATGGTATTAGCTTTCATTGTTATGCTGATCCCCAAGTGCAGCTAACTGGGTTATCAAAGGCTGGCTATGTCTCTCACTGTCTATGGTGTGAGGTTCATGTAAAAGAACCATTACTGACTTTCGACAAGAGTAGGCTACATAGCCATTAGTATGTTTCCACCCTGTGATGACCTGGCGAGCTGTCCGTGGTGTATTCTGCCCTCGCTTGGAGTTGGCCGAGATAGGCGCCATCCTCCCCGCTACCCTAATTAAGCGTTTAGAGAAAATGGACGAATGAATGAATGCTATGCTGATGATACACAATTATATATTTCAAAAAAGCCAGATGAGAGACATCAGCTGAATAAAGAGGAAAAGAGTAAAAAGGACATCTGGATGCTGACTAACTTCCTCCTTTGAAACTCTGATAAGACAGACGTTCTTTTACTCGGGTCTCAGGCAGCTAGAAATAAGGTTCTAATGATGTAATAAGTTTGGATGGTGTTTCAGTCTCATCGTATGTAGCAGTAAAAGATGGAGTGATTATTGACGCTGGTCTTTCATTTGAAGCTCATGTACATAATATTACCTGGGTGACCTTCTTTCATCTCAGGAATGTTGCTAATGATGTCACTGCATGATGCAGAAAAACTTGTTTATGCTTTTGTGACCTCGAAATTAGATTATTGTGATGTGTTGCTGTCTGGATATTCTAATAGGAACAAGCTCCAGTTAGTCCAGAATGCAGCAACGAGACTCGTTACTAGAACCAGAAGATATGAGCATATCACCCTGATGTTATTTACACTTTACTGGCCCAACTTATTGCTAAGTGGAGTGCGTAGTTAAAAGGCTTTTATTATGTAAAGGAGCAGATCTGGGGGTCTCAGGCATAGAAAGTCCGGGGGAAACTGTGATGTTGGGATGTTGTCGCTCTCCCACTCTACATGTTCACCCAGGTGCATTTGACATTGGGGTGGCTGATTGCCTCATATCTGTCTTCCTTCTGGGTCTCTCTCTTAGTTATGCTGCCACAACCAGTCATGCCAGAGTCCCTGCTGCACTTAGAAATATATTTTTTTCTATTTCGATTCCATTATTCTATTTCGATTCCATTATTATGAGTAAACCTAACAATCTCTCTCTCTCTCTCTCTCTCTCTCTCTCTCTCTCTCTCTCTGCTGATGTATACATTCTTCTGGGCTGATGGCAATCCTGTAATGTTCTGCTATCTGAATTGCATGTTCAGTTCAGCTGTGCTGATGCTGCCTGAAGTTCTCATCTTGGAAGCCCCTCCCTCTCGCTGATGATTGGTATGGATCTAGATGTGCACTAATAGACTTTAAAGATGACTTTTCACTGCTGCTGATATAAACTCTTCCCCACAATTATTTAGGACTTACAGTTGTTGTATAACCAACCAGACAACATTGTGGACTGTGCTTAATTTCTCCTATATGGTTTGTATTTTCATGGTTCCACCCAAATGAGAATGCTCTTTCAGACCTGGTTCCTCTTAAGGTTTCTTCCTTGTATCTACCGAGGGAGCTTTTTCTTGCCACCTTCTCCAGGGACGACACTCATTAGGGATGTATAGGGGTTATAGGAAATGTTTAAATTATTTTGTTCTTTGGAAATTTCTAGTTTTACTGTGTAAAACTGCTTTGCAGCATTGTCACTTGTAAAAAAGCACTATAAAAATAAACTGAAATGACTCTCAAAGCTATGTCATCAGGACAGCTGTGCCGGTCATCGCCAAGGCTGATGAATGATTGTTACCTGTGGCCTGCTGACCCACTCACATCTGATGATGGACTCACAACAGTAAATACAACAGTATGTTTAGCACTACAAGCCTTTACTTGATGTGACAGTTCCCAGACAAGTGAATGTATGGAAGATGGCTCATGAAGCACATCCAACTAGAGAACACTGAGAGCAATGATTGAAAATTAATTATTCTACAAATTATTTGTTCACACTTTGTTTTGCATCAGTATCATTGTTAACTGTGACATACTTATTCTAATAAAATGTATTATTGCTATTTTAAGTTTTTAATGTGAGCACAAAAACTATGTGATTATCTTCTTCTTTCTTCTTCTTTTCCTTTCGGCTTTTCCTTTCAGGGGTCGCCACAGGAAATGATCTGCCTCCATCTCTCCCTATCCTCTGCATCTTCTACTCTTACTCCAACGACCTTCATGTCCACCTTCACCGCATTCATAAATCTTCTCTTTGGTCTTCCTCTGGGCCTTTTGCCTGGTAGTTCCAACCTCAGCATCCTACTGCCAATATACTCACTATCCCTCCTCTGTACATGTCCAAACCATCTCAATCTAGCCTCTCTGACTTTGTCTCCAAAACATCTAACATGTGCTGTCCCTCTGATGTACTCATTTCTGATCCTATCCATCCTCGTTACTCCCAAAGAGAACCTCAACATTTTCATCTCTGCTACCTCCAACTCTGACTCCCGTCTTTTCCCCAGGGCTACTGTCTCTAAACCATACAACATTGCTGGCCTCATCACCGTCTTGTACACTTTTCCCTTCATTCTTGCCGATACTCTCCGATCACACATCACACCGGACACTTTTCTCCATCCATTCCAACCTGCCTGCACACGCTTCTTCACCTCTTTTCCACACTCTCCATTGCTCTGGATTGTTGAGCCGAAGTACTTAAAATCCTCCACCTTCTTTATCTCTGCCCCCTGTACCCTCAAAGTTCCTCTTGGGTCCTTGTCGTTCACACACATGTATTCTGTCTTACTAAGACTAACCTTCAATCCCCTCCTTTCCAGGGCATACCTCCACCTCTCTAGATTTTCCTCCACTTGGTCTCTGCTCTCACTACAGATCACGATGTCATCTGCAAACATCATAGTCCATGGAGATTCTTGTCTAACCTCGTCTGTTAGCCTGTCCATCACCATAGCAAACAAGAAGGGGCTGAGAGCTGACCCTTGATGCAGTCCCACCTCCACCTTGAACTCTTCTGTCACACCGACAGCACACCTCACCACTGTCTTACATCTCTCATACATGTCCTGCACCACTCTAACATACTTCTCTGTCATGCCAGACTTCCTCATACAATACCACAGTTCTTCTCTCGGCACCCTGTCATATGCTTTCTCCAGATCCACAAAGGCACAATGCAGCTCCTTCTGACCTTCTCTGTACTTCTCTATTAACATCCTCAAAGCAAACACTGCATCTGTGGTGCTCTTTCTTGGCATGAAACCAAACTGTTGTTCACAAATGCTGACCTCTGCCCTTAGTCTTGCTTCCACTATTCTTTCCATAGCTTCATTGTATGGCTCATCAACTTTATCCCTCTGTAGTTGCCACAACTCTGTACATCTCCCTTGTTCTTAAAAATGGGCACAAGCACACTTCTCCTCCATTCCTCTGTCTTCTGCTCACTTTCTAAGACCTTGTTGAATATTCTTGTCAGAAAATCTACTGCTACCTCCCCTAGACACTTCCATACCTCAACTGGTATGTCATCAGGGCCAACTGCCTTTCCACTCTTCATCCTCTTCAATGCCCTCCTCACTTCTCCTTTACTAATCTTTGCTACTTCCTGCTCCTCAACAGTCACCTCTTCTACTCTTTTTTTCTCTCTCATTTTCCTCATTCATCAGCTCTTCAAAGTACTCTTTCCATCTTCCCAGCACACTTCTGTCATCAGTCAATACATTTCCCTCTCTGTCCCTTCTGTAAGAGTGTCAATTGTTAAAAGGGCTATAGAAATAAAACTGAACCGAATTGAATTGTTGGAGATAGTGAGCAGCAAGTAAAAACCTGCACCTGTCTGCATGATGTGCCAATTACATTCTATCAGATCAGAGCAAAAGGGGCAGTGGTGGTCTAGTGGTATAGGGTGCTGGATCGCCGATCCAAAGGTTGGGGGTTCGAGTCTCACTCTCCACAGGGTTGTCACTGTGCCCCCCAGTGCAACTAACTGGGTTATCAAAGGCCAGCCATGTCTTCCACTGTCTATGGTGTGAGGCATGTAAAAGAAGCATTGCTGACTTTCGTAAAGAGTAGGCTACAAAGCCGTCGGCGTGTTTCTACTCTGCGATGGCCTGACGAGCTGTCCAGGGTGTACTCTGCCCTCGCCCTAAATTGGCTGGGATGGGCACCAGCCTCCCTGTGACCAATTAGGATTAAGCGGTTACAGAAAATGAACTGAACTACAGAAACAAAAACAAACAAAAAAAAACCAAACAAACAAAAACAAAAACAACTGTTTACCATTGGACAAGTGAAAAAAATATACATTTATATAACAAGTACTTTTGAAACTCAAAATTCTTGTAATTCCAGCTTGAACAAAAGGAGAAGCCGATAGAGAGTCATGACTGATCAAGATCTGTTAATACATTATTACACACAAACACACACACACACACACACACACACACACACACACACACACACACACACTTTTCACATTGCTATGTATGTGTTTGTTGACCTGGAGCCCATTTTAAAAGCATGTTTAGTGAAAACCTTGAGTAAGTCTTTTTTTCACCTGTCACGATGGTTCATCAGCTTATCTCTTCTTCGTCTTCTTCTTTTGCTTTTTGCTGTTCCCTTCAGGGGTCATCACAGGGAATCAGCTGCCTCCATCTCACCCTATCCTCTGCATCTTCTACTCTTACTCCAACTACCTTCATGTCCTCCTTTACCATATCCATGAATCTTCTCTTTGATCTTCCTCTCGGCCTTCTGCTGCCTGAAAACATATTTTGTGCGTACCAGTTTCTCATACATCGTTAATGTCTCTGCGCCATGCTTGTATCTTTTGCAGAATCATTTTTGGGTCATTCGATCAATACTGTATTCTCAGGCAACAGTTTTATATTTACTCCATCAGCACATTCTTGAGCTTTGAACCCTTTCAAGCACACTTTCAGGTGTGGGTGTCCTGTTAGTTTTTCTTTGTTACCCACACCATATTGCCTATAAGGTGAACAGATCCATGGAGGATGTCATACCCACAGCCCTGCACACTATGTTGTCCCACCTGGAGCATCGGGGGAGCTATGAGTCCTTATTGTAGATTTCAGCTGTACATTTAACACCATCCTTCCCTATACTTTGATGGGCAAACTGGTGGACCTTCCACCCTCCACCTGTACATGAATCAGGAGCTTCCTGTCTGCTTTGCAGACAGAGGATGAAAGTGGGACCACATACATGACACCACCTACAGTGAGGAAATGGAGCAGCTGAGAGTGTTGTGTGGCAAGATTAATCTGCTCCTCAACACCTCCAAAACAAAAGGGGTCATCATCAACTTCAGGAGGAAGAAAATGGACATTCTTCCACTGCCTACCAATGGGGCCCATGTGGAGAGTGTGGTGGACTTCTGCTTCATGGGCATCCATTTTGAATAGGATCTGACATAGCACCTCATAGCTGTTAAAAAGAAAACCCAAACAAACAAACAAAAAAACCAAACAAAAAAAACAAACAAAAAAAAACAGCATGGGCTGCACTTCCTGAGACTTGTGTGGTACAGCAGCTGCACAGTGGCCCAGAGAAGAGGGTCATAAAACTGCACAAAGGGTTATTGGATGCTTGCCTCTCCCTACCCACCCACTGGAAGAGCCGCACAGTTCCTAGTGACGCAAGAAGGTACAGAACATCATAAAGGACATTTCTTACCCTTTTTGAACTACTCCCATTAGGGAGATTATATGTAATAAGCAAAACAAGGATAAATAGACTCAGGGCAGTTTTTAATCTGAATACTGTTGCCACTTAATGCCGCTAGTACAGTGGAACCTCGGAATCCGAACGCTCTAGAGTGTTCGTGATTTTTTTCATCCTGAAAACCGAACAAAACCTGTAAGTTGAACTCGAGAAACGCGCGAGAAAAAACAAGACTGAGAGGGAGGAAAAGTGCGCGACTTCTGGAAGTTGTTGATACTATGTATCACCCTGATAAAGCTGTCCTGGGGAAGTCCAGAATTTGTTGATGTAGTACTATATACGCATCACCCTCATAAAGCTAAAGCACTAAAGCTAAGCTCAAGTGCTAAAGCTAAGCTAAAGTGCTAGCAGTGCTGTGAGCGCCTTTAACGATGAGATCATGAGCCACTTCCATAAGGTTTTGAAAAGAAAGCAGAAACAAGCCACGTTAGAAATGTTCTTCAAGAAAAGAAAGGAACATCCTGGAGAAGAATCATCCATGCAAAGTGGTAGAAAGAGAAAAAAACACCTTTGGCTGATTTACCTGAATCTATTATGGAAGGGAATCCGTTGCCTTTCTCCCTCTTTGTTGTGTTACGCTTCTTCTCTTCCTCTCCAACATTTACGTATGCCACCACAAAAGTTAAAATTCTTATCCTTATTGTTCTTATTATTTTACTTTTCTGCTGTTTTTACTTTAGTGTGTTATGGTCTCTCACAAAAGAGTTGCGTGTTGAAATGTGCATTGGAGAGGGGCATGGCTGTAACATGTGGGTGGAGTGCTAAACACAGACACCTAATTCCACTTAATCACGGGCCTTAAAGACTAGCAGCACTCTTTCCGGTGCTAGAAGATTGTCCCTCTTCCCTGTGATTTCGCTGGCTCTCAGCTCTGTACTCCACCAGTTCCCGCTTTAGTTTGATTTCCATGTTTCTAGTGCTCTAGTGCCTGTGCTCTAGTGCCTTCCCTGGGACCAATAAAGCACACCCATTTTCATAGATGAAATGGGGAAATCATTCATTTCATTCATTTCATTTATTTATTAATGACCACACAACCAAGTTGGTGGAATTTGCTATCGGTACAGCACTCAGCTATGACAAAAGTTACAAAGGACATTAACAACACACATCATACAACAAAGACAGCACACATGAAAACAAATGATTACAAATATTTCCATAACAACTACAGTAATAATAGACAACAAAAAGACAGACAAGGCTGTAATGTACATTCAGTGCAAAGAGTTCAGAGTCCTTATGACTGTGGGGAAAAAACTGTTCTTGAAACGGAATGTTCTGGTGGGTAGAGATCGATATCACCTCCTAGAGGGTAGCGGTTGAAACAAATGATGGGCAGGGTGAGAGGGATCAGAGGTGATTTTTTGTGCTCTTAAGATTGAGCGTTTATTCGACTGATGGAAGGGGGGTGCCAATGATCCTGGATGATTTAGTGACAATGCGCTGTAGTTTTTTCTGTGAGTTGCTGTCTAGGCTGCCATACCAAACTGTTATGGATGAAGTGAGAGTGCTCTCAATGATGGCGGAGTAGAAATGGAGAAGGAGATTTGTTTTCACTCTGAATTTCTTGAACTGTCTCAGGAAAAACAGTCTTTGGTGAACTTTTTTGTGAATGTAGTCTGTGTTAGTGTTCCATTTTAGTGTATTGTTAATGTGAGTGCCGAGAAATTTGAAAGAGTCAGTTATGGCTATGGGTTCATTAGAGATGTGAATGGGAGTTTTGAGTGAGGCTGTGTGCCTGAAGTCAATTATTAATTCTTGTGTTTTGGGTGGGTTGAGCTGGAGATTGTTTTCTTGGCACCAGGAGACAGCTTGGGCTACTTGTTGGCGGTACTCGTGTTCATTATCCATAGTTATGAGTCCAATGATAGTAGTGTCGTCTGCATACTTAAAAATGGAAACTGAACTGTGATGGGATGTCATATGGTTTGTGTACAGAGAAAAAAAGCCATGGTGAGAGGACGCAACCCTGGGGGACACCTGTGCTGAGGGTCAGATGTCGAGATAAGAGGTTACCCATCTTAACCCTTTGTTGACTTTTCCATAGGAAGCTCCATAACCAATGGCGTAGACAGGGGTCAATGTTCATGTCCGTCAGTTTATTGAAGAGGTTGACCAGGTTTATTGTGTTAAAAGCAGAACTGAAATCAATGAAAAGGATATGGGCATAGCTGTTACTCCTAAGTCTCCACTCAAGGTGCTGTAAGATGTGGTAGAGGGCCAGGTTGATGGCATCCTCAACAGACCTGTTGGCACAGTAAGCAAATTGAGGGTCAAGCAGGGGGGTAGTGGATGACGCGTTCAAACGACTTTATGACCACGGATGTTAGGGCGATTGGTCTGTAGTCGTTGAGACATGAGATCTTTGATGATTTTGGGACAGAGATTATGGATGAAACCTTGAAACACAGTGGAACTATACAGTGGCGGAGGGATGTATTAAAGATGGAGGTATATATTGGGGTCAGTTGAGCTGTGCAGTACTTAAGAACAGCAGGGGTGATCCCATCTGGGCCAGCTGCTTTCCTCTTGTTATTTTTATTAAAGATGTTCCTGACCTCTTCCTCCTGGATGTGAAATGAGGGGTGTG
Source organism: Plotosus lineatus (assembly GCA_024760905.1). Taxonomy (NCBI): domain Eukaryota; kingdom Metazoa; phylum Chordata; class Actinopteri; order Siluriformes; family Plotosidae; genus Plotosus; species Plotosus lineatus. Next base: position 2,390,561 of record CM045743.1, read on the forward strand.
GGAGGGGTGAGGGAGGGGATAGGGGGGGACTGGGGACTGTTCAAACCTCCCATAGAACTCATTGAGTTTGTTTGAAAGGTCCATATCAATGTCAGATGAAATGGAGGGTTTTTTTTGTAATCAGTCATGTCCTTTAGTTTTTTCCATACATATCGGGTATTGTTTGATGTGATCTGATGTTCCAGCTTTATTGCATAGTTTGATTTAGCTTTCCTGATTGCAGACCTCAATTGATATTTGGCAGTGGTGTATGACTCCTTGTCTCCGCTGAGGAAAGCAGAGTTCTTTTTCTTTGCGTATGAGTAAGATATCTTTTGTAAACCAAGGTTTGTTATTACTGTATGCCTCCACAGTTTTTGTTCGGATACACAGATCCACGCAGAAGTTGATGTATGACGTCACCACGTCCGTGAGCACGTTGAGACAGTTCTCACCTGCACTGAATACATCCCAATCAGTGCATTCAAAGCAGCCTCTCAAAGTCTCAACGGCTGCCTTGGACCAGGACTTAACTGTTTTGGATGTGGAGTCTGTGGATTTAAGTTTTTGTTTGTATTTCGGGATGAGTAGCAGCATGGCGTGGTCGGACGTTCCGAGCGGAGCCCTTGGGAAAGCTCGGTAAGCATCGCTGATGGTGACGTAGCAATGATCCAGTGTGTTCGTGCCTCTGCTAGGACATGTGACCTGTTGAATATAGATTATAGTCAAAAGTTAAATAGTCTCTCACAACACAGACCATAATATAATGTACTGTATTCAATAATGTTTTCACTTAAATTGCGGACCTATGGTATGAGTTACGGTACTGTTAACTTCTGTTCAAAAGATGACTCAATGGATTAAGACCATTTATGTAGACAGCCGTCTGGAATGGATTAAGTTCATGTACCAAGGTTAATGCATGCTTTTAAGATCGGTGTGGAAATGTTTGAGTGTGTCCATTAAATATTTTGTGTCATATTTTTACCAGCACTGTGCTAGGGAGAGGGATGGTTTATGCATTAACTCTGGACCATAGTTCATGCAATTTGGCAATGAGGGCTGCAGAGTATTTGTTCATGTGAACCCTAAAATCTGGTGTACCCAAAGCTGCCATTCCTTTCCTCCAAGGGAGTGGGAAAGGTCACCAAAATATAATCTCATTTATTGACAGGTGCACATCTTCTCGGGGCATCATTCTCATTTTAGCCAACATTACGAGGAGGAGGTCAACCCAGTTTTTATAGCTCGTGCTTTGCAGAGCCTTCGTGAGCTTGCTCGTCACAGTATGGTTCTATGTTCAAAGATCCCAGAGGATTGTAGATGATATGGAATTTGGAATTGCTAATAAAGCTGTAAATACTTATAAAGTTGTTGTGTGATGCTTGAAATAAACAGAATACCTTAATCTGAGCAATGGCATGAGATATCCCATATCTGGGTATGATGATTAAAATCAGTGTGACCACCTTTTTCTCAGGCACATTGAAAGGCTTCAATGAAGGCTTCGAAAAAAAATATCAGCCAACACCAAAAGAGCGAGGGCAAACACAAGAGAACGAAAAGTTTAGCAGCCTGAGCTGATAATAAAGGAAGGGCATGTGACTCAACAATGGTGTTTGGTAAAGAGTACACCAAGTAGCCGCAGAGGAACACACCATCCTGTGGTTTAAAAGAAATCGTAGGTGGCTTGTGAAGAGATTAGGTCAAATACTAGTTGAGTGAATGATTTTCGAGAGGCAATCGTGTGTTTCATCATAAATAGTGTTGTCCTGAGAACTAATGAGACGTGTTAGAGCATGACCAAGAGTATCAAAAGAGAAAACAGAGTAAATGGAGAGATTTTTGTGGCTAGGAGAATGTTCTCATAACCAGAACGACACTGTGCAGTCATGTGTTGTGTTTGTAAATTTTGCAGGACCTGAGTTACCTGATGTAAAATGTAAGATGAGAGAATGAGTTTTTCAGCATATTTAACCAACACAGCACAGGTGGCAACTGCACATAGACAAACAGGCAAACCCTGGGCCACAGTATCTAAATTTTTGGAAAGGAAAATGCAGGGCCGCATACCTCCCCCATGCTCCTGAGCCAACACAGTGGTTGCCACACCATTGTGTTCACAGGCATAGAGGATTTTTGTGTAGTCAGGAGGATCCAGGGCTGGTTCAAAACACAGTGCATGACGCAGGGCATGATAAGCGGTCAGTATGTCAGGAGTCTATGTTAATGGCTGCTCTGGAGGGTCTGTATGTGAGAAAGTAGACCTGAGACATTTATCATAAAAAAGAGCAGTCAGGAATCCATTGGCAGCAGTAGTTAATGAGTCGCAGAATTGCCATCACTGCATGTTTTCTGGTGGGGGCGCTTCGTGCCCAGTATAATCTGAATTCTGTCCTTGGGGAGAGTCTTAGTGCCCTGTGTGAGTTCAAAGCCCAAGTATTTCAGTTTGTCCTGAGAAAACTGTAACTTTGTCTTTGATACCTTGAAGCTGCATTCAGCCAGGTGCTTGAGGAAAACCAGGGAGGCATTTCAGCATGCCTCTTGGCTTTCAGCAGACATCAGAAGATCATCTACATACTGGAAGATGCAGGAGCCAGAGGGAAGCACAAGGTCACACAGCACATCCCGAGCTACAGCTGAAAAGACAGCAGGTGAATCAATGAAGCCTTGCAGCAGTCTAGTCCACCTGTATTGTTTACCTCTGTACGTGAAGGCGAAGAGTGGCTGTCTGTTCCTCAACAGGAACACTGAAGAAGGCAGAGCAGAGATCAATCAAAGGAAAAAATGAGAATGGTGGCATGATATTGATGCCATAATGGAAGAAACAGGTACCACAGGTGCCACAGGCATTATTATGTCATTAATTCTACGCAAGTCTTGTATAAAATGCCAGGTACCATCAAGCTTCAGTACATGATTAACTGGGGTATTGTAAGAACTAGAACATGGTATGACCACTCCCTGTCAAAGGAAAGCCTTTGAAAACCGTGTTTTCAGGCAGCAGCGGGAGCTTTGAACCTGCATCAGGACTTACATCCTCAGGCTCTTGATCATCTATTTCTCCATCAAAGTCAAGCTGTAATAATGACAGTTCAGTAAGACTGATGGTTGTTTCTGCCGAGTTTTAGGTTTGGCACTAAGTGGTTGTGGAGGTACAGTATTGGTCACCAAAGGACAATACAAAATTTCTAGCGTTGGGTACAAATAATTATTAATGGTTTCAGGCATAGGAGCAGCATATGGTGGCGATGTAACATTATATGGTCATGGTACCGCAGCGATCTTAAGTGGTTTGGGTTTACTATTAAGTTTTGGTTTGTGGACCATCCTCCGCATAGATCAAGTTTCTTTAATGTTTTGGTATTTATCCCAAACAAGTTTTATTTCAATCCACTTCGAATAGGACTCAGACATATAATCATAATTCCAATTAGGGTTGCCATCGCCTTCAATAATTTATCTGTTCTGTCCTTAATCTTTCTAACTTGCTGCATGTCCTTCTCATCTCTATTTCTCTGCTGTGCCAACCTGTATAAATCATTTTCTCCCTCTTTACTTTCCATCCGAGCATACAAGTCCTCTTCCTTTGTACACACTCCTCCACTTCTCCATTCCACCACCAAGTCTCCTTATCTCCTTTCCTTCCAGATGACACACCAAGTATTCTCCTACCTGTCTTTCTGATCACATTACTTGTTCAGTCATCTGGAAGCACTTCTTGACCCCCCAAAACCTGTTTCAACTCCTCCTTGAAGACAACACGACACTCTTCCTTTTTCAGCTTCCACCACTTTGTCTTCTGCTCTGCCTTTGCCTTCTTCACCTTTCTCACCATCAGAGTCATCCTGCACACCACCATCCTATGCCGTTTGGCAACACTCTCACCCACTACTACTTTGCAGTCACTGACTTCCTTCAAATTACATCGCCGTTACAAGATGTAGTCTACTTGTTTGCTCCTATTTCTGTTTTTATGAGTCAACCTATGCTCCTGTCTCTTCTGGAAGAAAGTGTTATGGTCTGTGATGGCTGGCAGAATTAACTCTTCTTTAATCACTGCAGGTGCTGGTGAGGGGCGTAGCAGTTGCCGGTCGGCGAGTTCCAAGCAGAGCGTACCTGGTTCCTATCTGCAATTAGCAAGCAGCCAGCTATAAATGGGAGTGGTGCGCTTCCTTCCGATCTCAGAAGAATTTTTTTTCCCCGTGACGCTGCTCCTCAGCTTTCTCTTTGACCCCTGGTTCTTGCTTGATGCTCGACCAGTTCCCTTGATTTAGTATTCCCATAATTTATTAGCCCAAGTGCTTAATGAATCGTTTGAACTTACTTTTGGTCTCCTGAATCTCTGGGTCCTACGCACACACCCCAGATTTAACAGAAAGTATTTACCACAGCCATTTCCATCCTTTTTGCAAAATCTACCAACAGCTGTCCTTCTGTGTTCCTTTCCTGGATACCAAACCTGCCCATCACTTCCTCGTCCCCTCTGTTTCCTGAACCAACATGTCCATTGAAGTCTACCCCAATGACCACTCTTTTATCTCTGGAGGTACTCTGCATCACTTCATCTAACTCACTCCAGAATCTCTCCTTCTCTTCTAGCTCACATCCTTCCTGTGTGGCATAAGCACTAACAACATTGAACATCACACCTTCAATTTCTAACATGAGACTCATCACTCTGTCTGACACTCTTTTCACTTTTAGAACATTCCTGACCAACCCCTCCTTCAAGCTGACTCCTACTCCATTTCTCTTCCCAGCCACACCATGAAAAAACAGCTTATACCCTTCTCCTAAGCTTCTAGCCTTGTGACCTTTCCACATGGTCTCCTGAACTTACAGTATATCCACCTTCCTCCTCTGCATCATGTCAGCCAGCTCTCTACCTTTTTCTGCCATAGTTCCAACACTCCAAGGAGTACAGGAAGACACAGCGTAAGGCGAAAGTAGCAGTGGCTAAGGCCAAACAGAGGGCGTATGATGACTTGTATGATAGGTTGGATAGTAAAGAGGGAGAAAATGATCTATACAGGTTGGCACAGCAGAGAAATAGAGATGGGAAGGACGTGCTGCAAGTTAGATTGATAAAGGACAGAGAGGGAAATGTATTGACTGATGACAGAAGTGTGCTGGGAAGATGGAAAGAGTACTTTGAAGAGATGATGAATGAGGAAAATGAGAGAGAAAAAAGAGTAGAAGAGGTGACCATTGAGGAGCAGGATGTAGCAAAGATCAGTAAGGGTGAAGTGAGAAGGGCATTGAAGAGGATGAAGAATAGAAAGGCAGTTGGTCCTGATGATATACCTGTGGAGGTATGGAAGTGTCTAGGAGAGGTAGCAGTAGATTTTCTGACAAGAACATTCAACAAGGTACTAGAGAGTGAGCAGATGCCGGAGGAGTGGAGGAGAAGTGTGCTTGTGCCCATTTTTAAGAACAAGGGAGACGTGCAGAGTTGCAGCAACTACAGAGGGATAAAGTTGATGAGCCATACAATGAAGTTATGGGAAAGAATAGTGGAAGCTAGACTAAGGGCAGAGGTCAGCATTTGTGAACAACAGTTTGGTTTCATGCCAAGAAAGAGCACCACAGATGCAATGTTTGCTTTGAGGATGTTAATGGAGAAGTACAGAGAAGGTGAGAGGGAGCTGCATTGTGCCTTTGTGGATCTGGAGAAAGCATATGACAGGGTGCCAAGAGAAGAACTGTGGTATTGCATGAAGAAGTCTGGAGTGGCAGAGAAGTATGTTAGAGTGGTGCAGGACATGTATGAGAGATGTAAGACAGCGGTGAGGTGTGCTGTCGGTGTGACCGACGAATTCAAGGTGGAGGTGGGACTGCATCAAGGGTCAGCTCTGAGCCCCTTCTTGTTTGCTATGGTGATGGACAGGCTGACAGACGAGGTGAGACAAGAATCGCCATGGACTATGATGTTTGCAGATGACATCGTGATCTGTAGTGAGAGCAAAGAACAAGTGCAGGAAAATCTAGAGAGGTGGAGGTATGCCCTGGAAAGGAGAGGAATGAAGGTTAGCCTCAGAAAATCAGAATACATGTGTGTGAATGAGAAGGACCCAGGAGGAACGGTGATGTTACAGGGAGCAGAGATAACGAAGGTGGAGGATTTTAAGTACTTAGGCTCAACAATCCAGAGCAATGGAGAGTGTGGAAAAGAGGTGAAGAAACGTGTGCAGGCAGGCTGGAATGGTTGGAGAAAAGTGTCCGGTGTGATGTGCGATAGGAGAGTATCAGCAAGAATGAAGGGAAAAGTGTACAAGACGGTGGTGAGGCCAGCGATGTTGTATGGATTAGAAACAGTGGCGCTGAGGAAAAGGCAGGAGGCAGAGCTGGAGGTAGCGGAGATGAAAATGTTGAGGTTCTCTCTGGGAGTAACGAGGATGGATAGGATCAGAAATGAGTATATCAGAGGGACAGCCCACGTAAGATGTTTTGGAGACAAAGTCAGAGAGGCTAGATTGAGATGGTTTGGACATGTACAGAGGAGGGATAGTGAGTATATTGGCAGTAGGATGCTGAGGTTGGAATTACCAGGCAGAAGGCCTCGAGGAAGACCAAAGAAGAGATTTATGGATGTGGTGAAGGAAGACATGAAGGTCGTTGGAGTCAGAAAAGAAGATGCGGAGGACAGGGTGAGGTGGAGGCAGATGATTTGCTGTGGCGACCCCTGAAGGGAGCAGCCGAAAGTAAAAGAAGAAGTTCCAACATTCAAAGTCCCTACTTTAAATCCTAGACTCATGCCTTTCCTCTTCTCTCTCTGCCTACGGACACACCTCCCGCCTCTCCTTCAACCAACAGTAGTCCAATTTCCATCAGCACCCTGTTGGTTAACAGCACTGATGTTGGTAGTTGTTAACCCGGGCCTCCCTCTACCGATCCGGTATGAACTTTTTTTGTTGTGATTCGCATATTTTATTTGGCATTTGTTTTACACCGGATGCCCTTCCTGACGCATTTATCTGGGCTTGGGACCGACGTGAGGGAGAGACACTGGTTTGTGTTTGAATATTTATTCTTTTATTTTCTGAACCAGTTCATCCTAATTAGGGTCGTGAAATACTCGTTCCCATCTCAGCCGACTCTGGGCCAGGGCAATGCACATGCTGGACAGCTATTTACTCATCAACCCTCTTTCGGGTAGCTCATCTGAAAACTTGTGGGTAAAACATTTGTTTGTTATAAAACAAAGAAATAACTAACCAAAAAAAAAATGATATATATATATATATATATATATATATATATATATATATATACATATATATATATATATATATATATATATATATATATATATATATATATATATATATATATATATATATATATAAGACATTACTGGAAACCTACTATGGTAGGCCCTTAACATTCACGGGGGTTTGGTTCTGGGCCTTCCCGTGTATCGAGATAATCTCCAAGTTCTGGACCCGGAAGTAAAACCCCATGTATCATGTCACAATGCGCAATGCATTCTCTTTGAAAGACATACAGCTACATACAACTGTAGTTTTTAAAAATGCCCACTAGAGGAACGTATTGCATTAGGCATGAGATGACTGAATTTTGAAAAAGGACATAAAAGAACAAGAAATGTAATAAATTGGATAAACAAAACAAAATGAGAAACATGATACACCACAGTAAATAAAATATAACACAAACATTTTAAACATTACCTTCGGTCATGTACTGGAATAATTATTGAAAAAGACTAATTTCTTTCTTTTGGCTTTTTCCCTTTTTTCGGGAGTTGCCACAGAAAATCATCTGATTCGCACGTTTGATTTGGCATAGGTTTTTATGTCAGATGCCCTTCCTGTCACAACCCTTTAGCAAAGGACAGAAACACACAGACGGCTTTGCAGCCTACTCTTTATGAAACCAGCAATGGTTCTTTTACATGCTTCTTACCATAGACCAGTGCTTCTCAAATAGTGGGGCGCGCCCCCCCAGGGGATGCTGAGGGGGCGCGTGTGACCCAGGAGAACATGCTTTTTTTCTGCCGTACTACAAGAAAGTGTAATTGCACATCCACTCCAGTAGTTGGCAGTGGCGCCCTCATTGCCCATTGTGCGCATCAAGTACAGGTCCCAGCTAAACATTGAGCAGGAGCTGAGAGTTGCAGTGTCATGCTTCAAACCTCGCTTTGAGAAACTGTGCGCTGCAAAACGTGCTCATTGTAGCCATTAATCTTGGCTTCCTCATTTTGAGAAAAAAAAATCAGCACAAATTGTTCTATTTGTTCTTGTTTTGTAGGTTAAAGTGTTTATATATTGTGCTCCTGAGTTAATGTTTCTGAAGTCAATTTGAATTAATTATTTATTGATTTTATTTTCAGCAGCAAATGGTGTGGTAAGTTTGTCAAAAATGTAACAAGGATATTATTATTTTTAAATTTAAGGCAAATTGATGCACTTTCTTTTACAGACTGTAAGAGTGCACCATATTTTCATGTACTCTGGTACAAATACTGATTTATATAACTATATAATGGTGATTTATTTCTCTGTGTTTTGCTATTCTTAAATGCTTGCTGAGAATAACCAAATGATAGGCTTAAGGGAGCATTCTTCATGTCTAGTATAAAAATGCTTACTTAAACAAAAGTGCATGTTTTCACACCTGCCACACCCTGAGACTTCGGCGGTCTGTGTGACAGTCAACTGACTCGACAGTATCTAGTTCGGTGGTATCCGAAGTTGCAGATCACCTCGAGGTCAGGAGGCGACAGCGGGAAACAGATGTGTGTAGCGATGAAGGGGTGTGTGTGTGTGTGTGGGGGGGGGGTTGTGAGGCACCCAGATAGAGCCCAGACTTATCGCATTCTGTTGAGATAATGACACAGCGTAGACCCAGCCCCAAACCAGGAAGAGGGAACCTGCTCTGAAGCCCTTAAAAGCATACACCCGTGAGTGAGACCCCAGACCTTTTCTAGCGTGTCTTTTATGCATGTTTGTTAGGTCTCCGTCCTTTGCAAATGACGCAATAAAGCTTCTCATATTCAACTCAAAACCAGTCTCCAGTCGTCTTCTTCCACATTTAACGGACCCAACAGTTTTGGGGGCTCGTCCGGGATGTGGTAGAGGAACGTGAGTTGAGGAAATTCGACCCAAACTTTTTCCTCACGAACCAAGGAGAAGGACACAGGCCAGCAACTACTAAAAGGTAAGCAGAACCTGTTTAAATCAAACTCTGCATATTGACCAAACTAAAAACTGTGTCCTGTCCGGATGTTTGAAGGAAAATAATAAAAAGAGTTGTATGAGAACCTAATTTTAAGGTTAAAATAAGAGTAAACATAGACGCGCCTCAGAGGTGGCGTACCCTCCCGGTCTCTGACGAGGGGCCGTGGTAAAGGCTGGGTTGGAGTCCCGGGGGATTGAGGCTCCCCAAAGTACCACGTCAGTGCTATATAAAACTGTACGTCGTAGTCGGGTGAAAGGCCCTCAACGGATTAGCCGTTGAAAGCATGCGTCTATTTGGGTGAAAGGCCCCCAACATGCTGAGGTGTTGGAAGCATTATTTGGGTGAAAGGCCCCCAATACGCTGAGGTATTGGAAGCATTAGTAATTGGGTGAAAGGCCCTCAACGGATTAGCCGTTGAAAACATTATTTGGGTGAAAGGCCCCCAACACGCTGAGGTGTTGGAAGCATTATTTGGGTGAAAGGCCCCCAATACGCTGAGGTATTGGAAGCATTAGTAATTGGGTGAAAGGCCCTTAACGGATTAGCCGTTGAAAGCATTATTTGGGTGAAAGGCCCCCAACACGCTGAGGTGTTGGAAGCATTATTTGGGTGAAAGGCCCCCAATACGCTGAGTTATTGGAAGCATTAAAGAGAATAATAGAGTGTGATATTAATTGTACTGTTTTCTGTTTTATGTGTGTGTTGTGTGGCCACGAGCGTGACGTTAATCGTATTGTTTCTATTGTATGTACTGTGTTGTATGTACTCATGTATGTACTGTGTTGCAACGTGTGTTGTGTGTGAGGGAAAGTGGGAAGTGGGAAGAATAAAATTCAGAGGTGTCAAGAGGGACGCTGACGTTTGACAGTGTCTTAACCGGGCAGAGAAACAGACAGAGGAAACCTAGCGGTGTTAACATAATCTGTCTGTGCGGTGGAAACCTAACGGTGACAACACAAGCCGCCTGCCGTGGTTAATTGGGTCATTCGTTCAGCCTAGTGCTGACGGACTGACTGGCTGTGAGCGTCTAAACAGTCCCGATCCGGGAGAGTGAACGGGTGTACCCGCGCTCTCTGGCCTCTGAGTTAAGAAATATGGAGGGTGAACTTGATAAAGAAATAAATGAACGGGGGCTAGGTCTTGAACCCCTGAAGCCATTATATGCACAGATTGAGAACACCTTGAAATCAGTGGAGCTAAAGGGCACACTGAAGCAGAAAAATAAAGTTGTAGATGAAGCCAGACGAAAGCTGCATAAGCTGGTGACGTCTAAAAATAAACAGTTGGGGGACAGTGGCCACTTGGGATCCTGGTTATGGGAAAAGGTTAGAGAATACTCAGAAAAAGTCAGAGAAGTGAGAGAGCAGGGAGAGAAGGTGAATCTAATGTCTAGATCTAAGCTGAAAAAGAAGTTAGAGGAGATGGAGAACGCCCAACAGGGGTGGACGGATCTTGCGGTCTGCTGGCAGAGTGTCACTCATCTTCACCATTCCCAGTTGAAGGAGACAACCCCGAAAGTCACAGGAGCGGTAACAGCACCTAACACTGACACTGAACCTACGCACCCCCCACCATACGCACCCCCGACACCCAGCGTTAACAGTGTATATCCCACTCTGTATATCACCTCAGGGTCTCTACAGACTGAGGGCAGTGAGACTTGTGCACGCCCGTGTGTACCATCCCCGCCATGTGCAGATATATTCACCCCCGATCATGCGCACACATCAACCGTCCACCGAGAGAGGGGAACAGTCATGGATACACCACACAACGAGCCTGAACCATTCGCCGCGCGTCAAGTTAGAGCTGAAATAAAGAGACAGGTAGGCAGTGACGGAGGACAACATGAGGGAAGGTTGGCAGGTAGGGGGACGGACAGTAACGTCAGGGATGAATTCCCGGGGAATGCCTCTAGAGGACCAATTCCCAGACCTGAACCTAAGGTTTATGCCCCTGGGAAGGCGACATTAAAGATAAGTGGGATATGGGAGAGCGACAAAGAAGTAGAGGGGGAAAATAGTGACGAGGGTCAGACAGAGTTGAACGAGCCGGAGGACAACTTAGAGTATGCAGACATGTTGGACAAGGACTTAATTAGGACAGCAAACCTTTCGTTGGAGTTGGTCAGAAAGGTGGAAGGAATACTAGCACAAAAGTCGGTACCTCGACGGTCCGAGCGACTCAGACAGAAAAAACACCTGACAGGGTCAGAGCACATCACACAGTTTCCCTTGACCACCATACCGGGCATGAGGCCGAAGTATAAACCTTTTGGGGTGGGAGACATACAGGCCATAGTGGACAAACTGCCGCCGGTAGTAGACGGCGGGAATATGTGGCTGGCCAAATTGGACGCACTTACAGCCGGCCACACTTTAGCGATCGGAGATTTCAGGGCCATAGGAGCACGGTGCATGGCCCCCACCGATTTTAGAGACATCGAGGTAGACGCAAACACCACAATAGTCCCCGACAGCACACCATTCACCGAGCACAGCACCGAGATAGGTCAGGCAATGAGGATTAAATTCCCACTTCCCCGGTCCACAGTCATACCAAAGCTAAAGTGGAACCCCGATTAGAACCCGAGAGAGTACCTAACCCAATCCACGGAGACGTGGACTAAATTGACGGGTTGCCACCCAGGCAATCAGGGCATACAGATGGAATGGTTCCGCCAGGCCGTACTTAATGGGGTGCCCGAGGCGGTGAAAAATCTAATGATAAACAACCCGGACATGGCTGGAGCAGACTCCCATGTCTGGGACAAACATTTGGTGCACCACCTGACCCAGGCGCAGGACAAGAACCAAAGCGATGAATCAGAAATAAAAGAGCTGCAGTCACAGCTCCTAAAACTCCAATTAATCAAAGCTAGGCAAGACGCAAATGACAAAAAACAGAAACCTCGCGAACAACATAAACAAATGATAGCTGAAGCTCTAGATCCAACCCCCGTCCCTGCTTGGGAGCCACCCCAACCGCAGCAACCACCTCAATATACAGCATATCCTCCACACCAACCGCAGTACAGAGGCAGAGGCAGGGGCATGCAGAGGAGAGGTTACAGGGGAGTACCTGGGGGGGGGAGGGTACGGGAACAACCAGGGTTGCTTTGTCTGTGGTGATCCAAACCACTGGGCCCGGGATTGTCCGGCCCGCGTACAAAGAGGGGATTACGGCCAACAAGGGAGAGGCCGAGGAACAGGAAGCTCGACACCACAACTCCCACTGCCAGCTGGTCAATTTACTCAGTTTCCCATGTGGGGAGACTACGACCACCAACAATGACACACCCCACAGAGACACCCAGACGAGCAGGTGACGGCAGAGCCTGTATTGTCGGTCACAGTTGAAAACAAATTAATGACTTTTCTGGTGGACACAGGCGCCACTTTGTCCTCCATTTGCACCATGCCAAAGAGACATTGCTTAACCCAGCACTCGATTACTGTAATGGGTTTCTCTGGGGTACCGACCACACTGCCTACAACCATACCTTTGGACACTCGTATAGGCCTCCAAAGACTGTTGCATTCCTATGTATACTCCCCTAACACACCAACCAACTTACTAGGGAGAGACCTGCTGGTTTCCCTAGGAGCTACCATCCTGTGCGACCCAGATGGACTGACTGTCACGTTTCCAGACGGCACCAAGTTGACATGCGGCCACTAGCCCTACACGGTCACAGGACAGTACATAATGCAGCCTCTCGTTGAACCACATGCTGACATCTACTGGGGTGTACTACAACCAGAAACACAGGCACACCAGGGGGTTCTCTCCACCTTTCTCCAGTGGAAACCCTGGGTCTCTCAAATTCATCCCTATGTCTCGCCTCCCGATCCACCACACGTTACTCTGTTCTATGACAGGCACTCGAATCAATGTTATGAAGATGATTTTGCTTCCCAAATTGAGGGGACAGAATGGCAGACAATTACACGCAATATTTATGTGGCTCCCGAGGGGGTGGCGGCAGGGGTGGATCTAACATTCGAACAAATGGCCTGGTATGAAATGTCAGACGAGGCTGCACCACATGTCTCACTGGCATTGCATCCAGCGCATCAGGCTAAAGAATGGGGCACCATTGTTAAAAGGGCCAAAACCCACACTGATTGGACACCCACACAATGGCGACATGTCACCTTTTCACCCATCATAAACATGTATTGCATCGAGATGACCGCCTCAGATACGGCGATCTTAGAACACGCACACATATCAAGGCACCATGGTAGGGAAAGAACTGACCATCCAGAGGTGGTGGCACTATTAAACGAACTTCCGGACACATTGTGGGCACGAGGCCCTACTGACGTCGGGCTAGTACAATGTGAACCCGTTACTTTTGAACTGGCCTCGACAGAGCCAATTTGGATCAGACAATACCCACATAAACCACTAGCCGAGGCAGGGATTGCGGACACGGTAGCAGGTTTATTAGAAAAGGGGGTATTGGAACCTTCGTCCTCTGATTGGAACACGCCTATACTCCCTGTAGAGAAGAAGGGAACGGGAAAGTATCGCATGGCGCACGATCTGAGGGCCATCAACGCCGCCCTCCTAACGGCTACGGTTCCGGTACCTAATCCATATGTTGCTCTGACCTGTCTTGACCCGGCACATCGCTGGTTCACTTGCATTGATTTGGCTAATGCTTTCTTTTGTCTCCCACTGGCAGAACATTGCAGGGACATTTTCTCTTTCACTTTCCGAGGTACTCAGCTACGATACACTCGACTTCCACAAGGGTTCGCACTATCACCAGGTATTTTCAATCAGGTTTTGAAACATGTCTTAGAGACATGCATTATCCCAGAAGGGGTCATTCTGGTCCAGTATGTTGATGATCTACTGCTGGCGACGCCCACGGCTGACCTCTGTCTGCTGGGCACGACGCTAATTCTCAAACATCTCGCCCGGGCGGGGTTTAAGGTCAGTAAGAACAAATTACAGGTCTGCCGTAAGCAAGTTTCCTTTTTAGGGCGCCAAATCTCCCAGAAGGGGTCAGGACTCACATCACACCATAAATCGGCCATTTTGCATCACCCCAAACCACGGCTAGTTAAGGACATGCTATCCTTTCTAGGCCTCACAGGATATAGCCGTCACTACGTACCCAACTATACAGGTTTAACCTCACCACTGCGGAACTTGGTGAAGGAACACGGTATGCGCAAACTCTCAGCCACGCTCAATTGGACAGCAGACGCGGAGGAATCATTCATTCTCCTCAAACAGGAGTTGGCCTCAGCGGCTGATTTGGCTATCCCAGATTTCTCACAACCCTTTTACCTTGATGTTTCTGGAACAGCCACATGCGTAAATGGGGTGCTGTTCCAGAAAAAAGGGGGAGACAGAAGAGTATTAATGTACCTCAGCGTCATGCTAGATAAAACCGAGAAAAGACACCCAATTTGTACACAGCACGTGGCTGGAGTCACAAAACTTATTAAAAAAACGGCACACATCGTCATGAACCACCCCTTACATGTGCTGACCATACATAGTGTTGTGGCATACGTGAACTCACAGACCTTCACACTAACACCACTCAGACAAAGAAGAATGAGCAGGGTGCTAGAAGCTCCAAATCTACACTTCACACACGAGGGCGTCAACATGGCGGACCAGATGGGGTTAGGGGAGCCGCATGAATGCGCAGAGAAAGTGACTCAGATGACCACGGTCAGGGAAGGACTGTACTCAGACCCCATACCAGACGCTAGGAACCTATATACGGACGGGTGCTGTTACAGACACGATAAACATGGACTCATAGCAACTCGCGGATAGTCTGCTGCTTCCCAGCAGGGTGGCAGTAATTAAGTGCAAGGGACACGAGAAAACATACTCACTCACCAAGGCGGGAAATGACGCAGCAGACGCAGCTGCAAAACAGGCCGCAGGTTACACACCCACTATGTACACAATATGCGCGGAACAAGAGGCGGTAAGAGACAGACACACAAGTACTGATTCATGAGCAAGATCTCGCGTCACCACAAGAAAAAACGCTCTGGAAAGCAAGAGGGTGTACATGCACAAAAGGTCTTTGGAGAGGACCGGATGGCAGGGTGATTCTGCCACCGGGTCTTAGAACCAGTACATTCACAGAGGCGCATGGTGTGGGGCATGTGGGGACAGTGCAGATGATGAAGAATTTGGAGAATTGGTGGCATCCATTTTTGAAGGATATGATTAAACATTTTGTACAAACATGTGAAGTGTGCACTCAATATAACCCCAGACCAACGGTGAAACCGCCTCCGGGACGTTTTCCATTGCTCACGAAGCCAGGGAAAGAGATAATCCTCGATTTTACTGACATGAACATTATGGTTAAGGGGTATCAATATCTACTGGTTTGCGTAGATAGCTACTCGGGGTGGCCCGAAGCATGGCCCACCAGAAAGGAGGACAGCGCCTCCGTGGTTAAATGTCTGGTTAACCACTACATCCCTCGACACGGGTTTCCTGAAAAGGTAAGATCAGATAATGGGACTCATTTTAAAAATAAAGACCTCCAACAGGTGGAAACCATGTTGGGGCTGACCCACAAATTTGGCTCCGTATACCACCCACAGTCACAAGGTAAGGTCGAGAGAATGAATAGAACCATCAACGACAAATTGGGTAAAATCTGTGCACAGACCAAAATGACATGGCTAGATGCCTTACCATTAGCTTTACTATCTATCCGGAGCTCCATAAACCAAAGCACACACTTGACTCCACACGAACTACAGACCGGTAGACCATTTCCTGGACCACACACAGCACTGGACACTGATGCACAAAACCTAACCCATAAACAATATTATCGTGAATTGCAAAGTCTCGTTGCAGCCTTTTCAGATCAAGTAAGGGAGCAGCACCAGGCGGCTACCGGGAGCCCTCCAGACACAGAGTGGGTCCTCCTGAAAGTCCTCAAGCGAAAGTGGACGGAGCCAAGGTGGACAGGACCCTACAAGATCAAAGAGCGCACCTCGCACGCCGTCCGGCTGGACAGCAAGGGTACCACCTGGTATCACTGGAGCCAGTGCGCAGCGGCAGAAGCTCCCTCCAGATCACTCGTCAACACACACAGGGACCTGTGTGAAGCAGCAACCTCATCACCGGCCGGTGACGAAGAAAAAGACCACCAACAACGCAGGGCAGAATAATCCCTGGGTGGCAAAAGGGGGTGAGGTAGTCTAACCCTCACCCTCACGGCAAGGCGGAGGAACAACACGCCCCTGCAACAAGTAGCGTGCCAAGCTACCAACGCAAGTTTTGAAGAGTGTTATTCCAATTATATTGTTTTAACTATTTTTTGTAATGTGCTTTTGCTTTGAGTTGTGTGACATAGAGTATTGAAGGTCGTAAGCTCTTTAAGGTGTAGCGCGTGACCCTCTCTTGAATACAGTGAAGAATTTACTCTGTCATATTGAAGGTTTAGCTTGCTAGTTTCTACATGGAAGGTAAAGCCAGATGGGGTCTCTCCTCGGGCCCACTAATGTGTATTTCTTTTTTAGTCTCCTTGTTGGTAGTGCTCCCCATCGTGTGGGTACTTGACCCGCCCCTTACTTTCTCACAGAACGTCACAACCAACACAGCCCACAGCCGACACCAACGATCCGTCCCGGAACCGTCTCACCCTTCGTTCCCGTCAGACCACTGCCTGGCCAAATATGGTGGCATAGAAATCAAGTACATCAAAGGCACCAAAGCCACATTCACGTTTGACCTTTGTGCCGTCATAAACTGCGCAGGTAAAAATATCACATGGCAGGGATACGACCTATATCTCTGTGCGGCCTTGGCTTATGCCTATAAAGGCCGATGGTGCCCCTCCTGGGAGGACGTTATAGCATACACCGGGAAATGGACACCGGACGGCCCTACCGCTGGGAGATTACAAGGACAAGTTACGATACAGCGCGACTTTCACATGAGCCAGAACCCTATCTCCCTATCTATCAATAACATGTACAACTGTCTTGGGGGCCAACCGTGGGAGGTGGGTATCCGGGGTTGTACCGGGGGCGCATGCATCATCATTCTAGGAGTACCGACACCTGGACGCGACCCTGTGGGCCTCATCAAAATTACTCTGGTGGACCCTCCCAAAGTCACAACTTTGAAACCACATTCACCCAAAAACCCAGCGATTAATGCGACCCTTCCCCCTCAAATGGACGGTGTAAAGGTTCATGATTTTTCAAAAGACTCCCCGATTCAGATTATTAGGAAGGCCACTGGGTTTACGGACAAAAACTTATGGTTGGTTATGATGCAGGGCCTGGTCAAGTCGTACACTAACGACAGCTGTGTGATCTGTTCCACGGCCCGCCCTGTGCTGATCACCTCGCCCTCTCCATTGACCACTCATCCCGACTCCTTTCACTGCATATTAGAATTACACATGTTAGATAACCCCACACCACCTTGTCAGGGATGGGAGACAGTCTTTCCACTGACCCCGAGTTCACCCGATCCCCCAATGTTTCAACCAGTGCGCTACGGTCACTCCTGTATCACTAGGCAAGGCAATTCTTCGTCCTCTAGGGTAGGAACCATTTCCCCAGGCTGGTGTAATTCCACCACGAACGTGTCAGATTGGTCCAATTCCACCACCCTCACCAAAGCCCGAGCGGATATTTGGTGGTACTGCGGAGGGGCGGTTCTACATCCCACGCTCCCTCCCAACTGGTCAGGTACCTGCACCCTGATCACCTTACTCATGCCTATCTCCATTGTACCAGCCTCAGCATCCGACCTATTAGGTGTCCTCTCACGCACACATATAAAGTCCATCTCCTCGTTCGATATTAAGCGCACGCGCCGGTCGATTCCCGCGCTCGGGAAGCAAGGCTTTCAAGGGTCTCCCACTTATATCGATGCAATCGGCGTTCCTCGCGGCGTACCGGACGAATACAAATTAGTGGACCAGATTGCGGCAGGGTTTGAATCGTCCATTTGCTGGTGGTGCACTATCAACAAGAATGTCGATAGGATCAATTATATTCATTATAATGTTCAACGCTTGACCAATCTTACCAGGGATGCCGTGGAAGGGCTGGCAGCCGAGTTCAGGGCCAATTCACTTATGACATATCAAAACCGCATGGCTATAGATTTTTTACTTAGTGCTCACGGGGGCGTTTGCTCCATGTTTGGGGAAGAGTGCTGCACCTTCATACCCAATAACACCGCGCCAGACGGATCAGTCACGAAGGCCTTGGACGGGCTACGGACTCTGGCCACCGAACTGAAGGAACACTCAGGCGTTGATAATGTCATGCTTAATTGGCTGGACAGACACTTCGGTAAGTGGAAAGGTTTGATCGTTTCAGTTGTGATATCCATCATCTCGGTGGCCGGACTCCTCGCCCTATGTGGCTGCTGCTGTATCCCTTGTATTCGTTCCCTATGTATCAGGTGCATCTCTTCCACCCTGGAAAAAGGGGGTCCTCTTCCTCCCCCTTCATATCAATTTCCTCAGATGCTAGCCGAGTCGGAAGCTCTCCTTTCGCCGGGGTCTCTGGTAGATGAAGTCGCACTTAGACCCCAGTTCTGATTAGATTTTACTATGGGCAGCTTTGCATGCAGTTAGAGTTTATACAGATATCATATTTTGCTTAGATTTTTACAGATTCCATATTTGCCTTTTATACAGCTTTTCTATTTGCTTTGGTTTCATATAAGGTTGTATACGTTCTTTTCTGATGTCCTATTATTTTTGTTGTCTTGAGTGGCTCCTTGGTTGATCTCCTATAGGAGATCAAAAGGGGGAAAATGTAAGAGTGCACCATATTTTCATGTACTCTGGTACAAATACTGATTTATATAACTATATAATGGTGATTTATTTCTCTGTGTTTTGCTATTCTTAAATGCTTGCTGAGAATAACCAAATGATAGGCTTAAGGGAGCATTCTTCATGTCTAGTATAAAAATGCTTACTTAAACAAAAGTGCATGTTTTCACACCTGCCACACCCTGAGCCTTCGGCGGTCTGTGTGACAGTCAACTGACTCGACAGTATCTAGTTCGGTGGTATCCGAAGTTGCAGATCACCTCGAGGTCAGGAGGCGACAGCGGGAAACAGATGTGTGTAGCGATGAAGGGGTGTGGGGGGGGTTGTGAGGCACCCAGATAGAGCCCAGACTTATCGCATTCTGTTGAGATAACGACACAGCGTAGACCCAGCCCCAAACCAGGAAGAGGGAACCTGCTCTGAAGCCCTTAAAAGCATACACCCGCGAGTGAGACCCCAGACCTTTTCTAGCGTGTCTTTTATGCATGTTTGTTAGGTCTCCGTCCTTTGCAAACGACGCAATAAAGCTTCTCATATTCAACTCAAAACCAGTCTCCAGTCGTCTTCTTCCACATTTAACGGACCCAACAAGACTAATAAAAAATGTTAAAAAAGTTATTCTTGTAAGTTGAACTATATCTCTTTCTTTTTGATTTATGTTAACAAGGATACGATATAATGAAGAGATAAAGCTGTAACTATATTATAGAAAAAAGTTATAATTTATAGTTGCGGCGGAAAGTGGGTGGTGGTGGGGGGGCGAATTGTTTTCTTCTTGCTCGGGGCGTAACAGAAAATAATTGAGAAGCACTGCCATAGACAGTGAGAGACATTTGATACAGCCTTTGAGTTAGCTTAGTGCAGTTAGCTGCACTGGGGGGGGGGGGCAGTGACAACCCTGTGGGGACTCGAACCCTCAACCTTAGGATCAGTGATCCTGCACCCTATCCACTAGACCATCTTAATAGTGGAGTGTTTTCCAATAGTTCAAATGATTATTCCTCTTCAGGCACTTCAGAGGAAACTGTCGTTTCTTCAGGAAAAAGTCTTATTTCTTCAGAAGAGACATCCAATGTCATTACCTTTTTCTGGTGCTGAGCAGGCGTTTGAGTGACATCATAGAACTTAATTGGTAATTAAAACACACTAAAAAAAAGGCTCATTGACAACTTGTGCGGCAATGAGGAAAACGGGGCGTTACATCATCTCAACCAATCAGCAGGAAGGAGGACAGCCATTAGCTGAATTTGAATCACAGGTGAGTTGCTCAGCAGTCCTCGAATACTTAAAGTGTGACTGCAAAGCTGAAAGGGAATCCTTCATGGTTCAAGGTTATTTTATTGGTTCAACACAATTGTTCAGATGCTGTGTTTCACTTTGTTGAAAGAAAAAGGCTGAAGAATGCTATGTTTTCCAGGATGTAAACAATTGCTAGTTTGAAATTATGAACAGTGTTGTTTGTTATGATCATCTATCATCAAAGGCCACTCTGTAGAACAATATAAATATTGCTGGGTCACAGTTGGAGTACAATTTTTTTTTTTCACACCAGAGAATCATAAACAAACATCCGTCCATTTCCTCATTGGGATAGATTAAAATCAGAGTACAGTAGCAATAAATCGGGTGTAAATGTAATTTTACAAATATTTACTGATTTTTTTTTTTTTTTTTTTTTGGAAGCAAGACCAAACAGTGCATTCAAATTAAGCTGGTGCCTGGTTTTATCTCTGTCTAGTCTCTGTGCTCACTTTCTCACTTTCATGGTACGCATGTGCATTCAGCTGTATGTACATTGTCTCAAACAAACTAGCAGATGATTAAGTACAGTGGAGCCTCAGAATCCTAACGCTCTAGAGTCCGAACAAACTGGAACCTGAACAAAAAAATCCATGAGTTCTTTCATCCGGGAAACTGAACAAACCCAGAAGTTGAACTCAAGAAACATGCAAGAAAAAAACGAAACCAAGGGGGAGGAAAGGTGCACAACTTCCAGAAGTTCAGAAGTTGTTGATACTATGTATGTTCTGGTGAAGTCTGGAAGTTATTGATACTATGTATCACTCTAATAAAGCTGTCCTGGGGAAGTCCAGAAGTTGTTGATACAGTACTGGTATGTATCACAAGCACTAAAGCTAAACTAAAATGCTAAAGCTAAGCTAAAGTGCCAGCAGTTCGGTGAACACCTTTAAGATGAGGTCATGAGCCACTTCTATAAATTGTGAAAAGAAGGCAGAAATAAGCCATGTTAGAAATGTTCTTCAAAAAAGAAAGGAACATCCTGAAGAAGAGTCATCCATGCAAAATGGTAGCAAGAGAGAGAAAAAAACACCTTTGGCTGATTTACCTGAAGTTGTTATGGAAGGGAATCCGCTGCCTTTCTCCTTCTCTGTTGTGTAAGGGGATACACTTCTTCTCTTCCTCTCCAACATTTACGTATGCCAACTGCTCACCACCACAAAGATTAAAATTCTTATTTTTATTGTTCTTATGCTTGAACTTTTCTATGTTTTTTTTTAATTTTTTTTAGTCTCTCACACAAAAGAGTTGCACTTTAAAGTGTGTGTTGGAGAGGGGCATGGGTCTCACACACGGGGTGGAGTGCTCAACACACACAACTAATTACATTTCATCACGGGATCCCCGTGATATCTCTGGCTCTCAGCTCTGTGCTCCACCGGTTCTCGCTTAGTTTGATTTCCGTGTTTCTCCACATCTCTAACCATGACTATGATTTCCCTGTGCTCTAGTGCCTTCCCTGTGAACAATAAAACGAACCCAAAATGGGTGCGTTTCATTATTCACAGTGAAGGCACTACCCTGTTTCCCCGAAAATAAGACAAGGCTTATATTAATTTTCATACCAAAATATGATACTAGGGCTTATTTTTAGATGATGATGTATTTGACATTTTTCTCTATTATATGTCTTTTTATATATATTTGTCTTTATATATTCTAATTTCGTTATATTTCTTTATTTTTTTCAAATATTTTAACCGGAACCAAATTGAGCGATTTTAGTGATTTTTATGGACGCAAGTGTATGTATGTCTTCGTTTTAAAGCAGTCGCTGACGTCATCGACTGAGCCTCAACGCGCAAGGATTGATGCTTTGACAGCGTACCTTAGGTAAAGCTGCCTAATAGATGAGTCAGCGTGTTCACCTAGAGCCCTAATGTCAGGTTCTAAATCAACACAGACATCATAAAAACATGCACACACTCATTAGGAAGGAGACACAGAGAGTCAAGTTCAATCTCATATATGAGCAGAGTAGTCGGATTCATAGCTAATTACAAGTCTCCTAGCTGCTCTGGCTTGAAATATGACTGAGAACTTCTTTTATTCCATCAGGGTGATTTCTAGTTACACATGTCATATTGATTTCCTAAAGGGGAGGGGTGTATGTGAATCAGCATCATGACCTTCATCATTGTTCTATGCTTATCTACTTTGTCTAGTTTAGAATGTTCATTTCAGCTCTCTATCCAGCTGCAGTTAGGGAGTCATCCTGTTGTTGTGTGAGAACTTCAAGGTTGTGTCCACTTGGCTGCCTCCCATGGAGATAGAGATGTTTCTGCAAAATACCTCAACAAGCAGTTTCCAACATTTATACTTATCGAGTAACAAAACAGGTTAGAGCTGTGGTAATTCATACAATTATTCCAACATTTCCCTCCTGTTTATCACAGCTCAAACAAAATATATAATTTACTAACACTTCTAACAGATTTTAGATTAGTAAATTAATTAATTTCATTCAGAACTGTTTACACTCAGACAGAAATGTCATCTTTCTTAGTAGCATTCAGGATCTTAAAACCCAGGGCAGTGACGATGAGTCGATTCAGCATGCAACATAAACATGGAATACAACAACAACCACAGAGTGTAAAAAAGCTGCAAAAACTACACAGATATTAATACAGATGAAACAAGGGTACTATATTTTTTGAACATACTGAACCATGAGTCCCACATGGATGTATCTACCCCAGAATGTTCTTTCATCTTTTTATTAAGCGATTTTAGGCCTTCTATTGCTAGTGTTAGACTTCCATCTGATGCAGCGTTGTTTAGAATAAAAGTACAACATTGTTCCCCAAACATTGCGCATACACCTCCTTTCTCTGCTAGTAACATGTCTAGTGCAGTGGATTTTGGAAAGCCATCAGTGACGTTGCTGCAAATTGACTATATACTGCTTCAAAACCTGTCTGTGTCCAATTGTCTAGTTTTTTGAACATTATAGTGGATGTAATTTATTCTATCCGCACTTTTATTAATAGTACACCACCAACAGATGGTAGATTTGAACCCAGCTGCTACTTGATCTACCAGTTTATATTCATCAGGAACCCCTCGTGGAACTCCTATAGCATCTATATAAGTGGGGTCACGTGAACCCTGCCACGTGATATCTCTATTATAATGTTTTTTTTCCAGGCACCTGGTAATACACTATTTACTTCTTTTAATAAGTGTTCTGCTGTTGTAGGGTATATTGATACTGGAAGTAACAAGGTAACGATAGCACATACACCAGTTTTATTACGTGGCAACCAATCAAACAGCCGACTGTCTCCACACCACCACCATATGTCACTTCCTGATAAAGGTTAAAACCAATATTCGTTGTATTCATTCTAGTGCACCATTCAGTGCCGTTTAAATTTTCTAGTATCTGACCTGTGCCAGTCATGTTGATGCATGAAAAATTCCCTCTAGCTACTACTTTAGAAAATTTGTGTTTGTATTTATTTTATTTATTTATTTATTCATTTTCTCTGGTCCTGTGAGAGGATATACACTATACCATGTCATGCAGCTATTAGTCGGAACGGTATTATTCATTAAGTCTATTAGGCAATGCGGAGTTATTTCTGCTGGAGTTATTCATATTGTACAAGCAGTTATATTTTTCTTGGTATTATCAACTTTGATGAGAAACGTTGAGGTTGTCTTAGGGGTAAATTGCAACATTTCTCTCCATTGGCTTGTGGCTGTATCTGAATAGCTTTTCCAGTCATACAGCAGATTATTATGATTCTCAAATCCATTTTATCTCTTTCCCATAGGTTTTTCTTCTACACTGTTCTTCTTGGTCACCTCAGCATCAGTGACCACTAAGAGACTAGAGGCTCGTTGGTTTCTTCACTGGCTTTCGTGCCTACCCAGTCCTATTGATCTGAGTCCACACTATTACCACGCTCAGCCTCAGCCTCGGTTGGCCCTTCCGCTTTGATGACGCTTTTACAGTGTGCTAGATGAATCCACATTCCTCTTTCAGCTATTATTGATCGCCGTTGTGGTGGTCAAGAGTACTTGATATGTGCCTTCCCACTTGGCTGAATGCCAGTACATTTTTTTTTTTTTTTGCTTCTGATTAGGCATTGTGTTTTGTGCAGATTAGACAAGCTGTACAATTTTTTTTTATTTATTTATTTTTTTGCTCATAGATTAAAGCCATAGGCAGTATATCTCTGGTCTATCTGTCTCACCAACCCTCCTGTTGAGACATGGGTTTTTCCATGGCTCAATAATGCTGCCCATTTAAATAGGTTCTTTGGTAAGATTGGTTTGTTATTGGGACAGGTATAGAGTCCATTTTTAATCTGTGCTCCTTTGTTTATCCAGAATGTTTTTTCACTTTCTGGGCTTTGTTCCTGCATGTCCTAGAAAACATCTCTGGTTACTTCAGTGTCATCTGACATCGTTACAGTGTTGTTGACATGATTTCCTGTTCATACATGAGTTGATACACTTGATGTGTTATTTCTGCATAATTCGTTATCCATGCTCTGCAGTAATTCGTCAGTCCTAGAAAGGACTTCATTTGTTTCTTTGTCACTGGCTTTGGTACTTGCAATACTGCTGTTTTTCTGTCATCCACAATGGTTCTACCTCCTGCACTCAGATTATGCCCCAAGTATTTGACTGTTAGTTTACACATTTGTGATTTGTCTTTACTGACCTTGTACCCTTCAGCTGCCAGATGTCTGAGGAGTGCTATGGTGTCTTTTCTGCAGGTTTCTTCATCTGGTGAGGCCAGAACTGACTATTCTTATCAAGAGGCATTGAGAAAAATGTGTTGCTGATATCCACCACAGTAAAGTGAGTTGCATCTGGTCTTAGGCTGTTTAAAAGGGTATGTGGATCTGCCACACATGGGGCTCTCTGGATTACTGCATCAGTGACAGCTTGTAAATCTTGTACCATTCTCCACCAATACTTCTGCTTTCAGCATTGCTTCAATTACTGGCTTGATTCCTTCTTTGGCATCTGGTTTAAGGGGATACTGTTTGATATGGGGACGATATTCACTTTTTTGGGCATATCTGGACAGGGTTCACACCTTTTATCAGCCCTACATCTGCAGGTCCTTTAGACCATAATTCTTCTGGGACCTCACTAAGTGCTTCATTTTCCTCTTGTGTTCGAACATTTTGTCAGCTGTATCTTTTCTGTAGGTGGACGCCCATATTTACTTGGGTTGTCCATTGGACTGTCTTTTTCCAGAGTCCCGTTCTTACACTGTACCACAAATTCAGTTGTGTTTCTTTCCAGTCCTCAGCACCTTCTCCTGCTTTTACCATGTTTCCTAGTTTCTTCCAGCTCATGGTACTGTGTTTATACAGGGACACGTGAGGGGGTGTCCATTGTCTTCGTAATGACACCAGTTGTTTAGGCAGAATTGCTGCTATTGTTACATTTCACGTTTCATCACCATACATATAGATGAGTGTTATTCTGGTTGGTGTGACTTTTTGCAATGCCCCTTCATATTCTGGGTCAAGATCCGGACAAGGTCAGAACCACATTGTTATGTGTAGATCATCTGAATTCATGGCTTCAGTTCCTGGAAGTGTCAATGACTTCCCTATTCTCATTAGGGCATCTGTTGCACAGGGTTGTTTATTTGCAATATCAAGAGTGTAGTAATGAAATGGTTCTCCATGTCCTTGTTGGACCATCAGACCTTTTTCCTCTAGTTCTTTTCTTTTCTTTACCAGCATATATCCTTGTGTGGCTGATGGAATCATCCCTATGTCCAATTGCAGCATTCCATCTCTGCCTAATAAATTTACTGGACATTCAGTCATATACATTATCGACATGTGGCATATTGATCCTTCTGGATCTCTGATTCACACTGGCTCGGAGATATATACTTTACTGTGCAGACCGTTTGCGGCCCTGACCACCACAGTCTCATCACCATTTCTTAGTCCTGGTATTGGCTCATTGCAGGTGGTTCTGCATGCACCTGTGCCACATAGAAATGTCACTTCTTTCCCATTCACTATTAGTCTTATTTCCGGTCTGCAAATATTCAATGTCAGTATTTCTTCTAAATTTAGATCAACTTCTTCTTTTTGGGTTGAATCCTTTGTCTGTGTGGCAGGTTCAATTCGACCTGAAGAGGTAGTACTTTTACATAATATATATAGTCATGCTGAACTCTGGTTTTGTTTCTGTTCTGGACAATCTCTGCTGTAATGTCCTTTCTTGCCACATGCCCAGCATTCATTCCCTCCAGGTCTGTTAAATTCTCCTCTTCCTCTGCCTCGGCCTCTACCTCGGTCTCGGCCTCGCCCTCTGCCTCTAGTCCCCTGATAATATACTTCAGGGTCATCACAGTCCTCGAAGAAGGTTTCTACTCTTTTTGTTTTCTTCTTTTTGGTTACTTTATCTGCATGCATTGCCTGATCGGCATAATCCTCCAGCTGCATTACTTTCTTGTGCTGCACCATGCAGACCATTTTTCAGGTGGATTGCAAATGTTTGGCCCCCCGTTGGCCTGTCGTCCACTTGTAATCGGAATGCTTTCTCGTATCTGATTCTGAACCTTCTTCCACTACTTGTCTCATCATCCTCTTTTCTATGGTACAGTACTTCGTGTTCTTCAATATTGTCTTTATTTTTCTCCTTAGTTTTCTTTTTTTCCTCTTTGTCTTTGCCCTTTTTTATCTTTTTCACTTGCTTTTTCTTTCTCCTGTTTTTATTTCTTCTCTTCTTCCTTTTTCTTTCTGTTTCACTTGCTTTTTCTTTCTCTTGTTTTTGTTTCTCTTCTTCCGTTTTCTTTCTTTTTTACTTGCTTTTTCTCCTTCCTGCCTTTTATTTGCCATTTTAATCTATGCCTCTATTTCTTCCCATCCTTGTTTTTTCATTTTTTTCTTTATTATTCTTACAGTTCCGCCTAATAGCTCCCTGTAATTCTATTAATCTTGTTACATTTAACTGTCCATTGAATCCATACTTACTAACCCATAAATCTAAATATTTATTTCTATCAGGTGCCTGTTTTTCTACTGCTTTCCAATCTCCACATTTTAATTTATCTCTAGGTCTACTGTTTTTACCCCCCATTTTAACCCAATTTGGACCTATTTGTTGCACCTAGGGTGTCCTAACACTGGTTTATCTTTTCCTATGGGACAACGATTAATTATTTCTGTGGTAACCCTAGAGCTTCTACTTTTTCAGGCGGAGGGTTCTTGCCTCTGCATCCACAAAAACTCGTTGTATTGATCCCACAGTTGTTTATATGAGGAGGTTAATCAAGGATTACGTCTTCCATTCACACACACACATTCATTCATCCACGGCCGTTCAGTTTATAGACAGGGGAGTCCGCCGTTCCTTTTCCTTTTTTAATATTTTTATTTTATTTTTTATTTTATTTTATTCATTTTTTATGCGGAATTTAACTGTCTCTCCGCAACCTTGTGTTGCTTTTATTTACCTGCCATTGTCTAGAATACCCAGGGTTTTGTTTATAGACAGGGGAGTCCGTCCCTCCCTTTTTTCCATACGTTAATAAACCAAGCTCATTCACTTATTTGTTTTTTTTTCCATGGGATTTAACTGTCTCTTTACTTTTTAACCTTTGTTACCGAGCTCATTCACTTCTGTTTTTAAAAGAAATTAACTCACCCCGTGTCTCCTCCTCGGCTTGCCGTCAACCCTTGGATCCCTGCGGACGGGTGGATCCTACCGGTCCCAAATAGGGTCTGATGTCAACTCACTCTTGAGTTGCCTTGGCCAAGGATTTCACCGGTGTCCACCACGTCAGCAGGAATCGTCGGGTATGTTGGCATCCGGCTCGAAGGACCAAGTTAATGTCAGGTTCTAAATCAACACAGACATCATAAAAACACGCACAAACTCAATAGGAGGAAGACACTGAAAGAGTCAAGTTTGTTCTCATGTATGAGGAGAGCAGTCAGGTTGACAGCCTGTTTTTATTTAATTATTTTTTATTTATTCATTTATTTAATTTAATTTTTATTTAATTACCCTTGTAATTACAAGTCTCCTAGCTGCTCTGGCGCGAAACCTGACTGAGAACCTCTTTTATTCCATCAGGGTGATTTCTAGTTACACATGTCATATTGATTTCCCAAAGGGGAGGGGTGTATGTGAATCAGCATCATGACCTTCATCATTGTTCTATGCTTATCTACTTTGTCTAGTTTAGAATGTTCATTTCAGCTCTCTATCCAGCTGCAGTTAGGGAGTCATCCTGTTGTTGTGTGAGAACTTCAAGGTTGTGTCCACTTGGCTGCCTCCCATGGAGATAGAGATGTTTCTGCAAAATACCTCAACAAGCAGTTTCCAACATTTATACTTATCGAGTAACACAACAGGTTAGAGCTGTGGTAATTCATACAATTATTCCAACGCCTAGATTGAGCGAGTAGCAGGCCAATGAATTGAGGTTTTGCAGTCATGTGACCCAATACCTTCATCTGCCATCTTGGACGGCAAGCGTGATCCAGAACACACACACACACACACACACACACGATTCACTAAGCATGGCTTCAACAACAACAACTGCTAATGACAGAAAAAGCAACATATGCAAGAGTGTTGAAGGCAAAAGCAATGACACTATAATATTGTCAAATGTTGTCAATCATCTGACAGGTGATCAGAGGTATCTGAGTAAAATAAAGCAGCTGGGGACTGCCGATCCATATCTAATGCTGCAGTTAATGTTCAGGAATGTGTTAGAATGCGACCATTCTTTCCTTCCTGCTTTTGCCTACTTGGATCTTTGTACATATCTTGTCCACGGCCCATCTCCATTTACTGGCAAAGAGTTAAATGCTTACAAATCAATGGAAGTATTTTGTTGCCAGATTTGTAAGCTGTATGCAACAATGGGAGCCAGGAACCGGGAAGAGAGACTACTACCTCATAACGTCTAAGGTGTGTGTTCTATCCCCAAATAGACCTGCACAAACAAGCGCTTATGAAATGATAAATTACAATTATAACTGCTTATAATGGCAGTATAATTTCACATATTTATATATTTCATATACTAGTATTTACATTATCATTTTCTGTAACCGCTTAATCCTAATTTGGGTCGTGGGGAGGCTGGCGCCCATCCCAGCCAACTTTGGGTGAGGGCAGAGTACACCCTGGACAGCTCGCCAGGCCATAGCAGGGCGGAAACACGCCGCCGGCTTTGCAGCCTACTCTTTACGAAAGTCAGCAATGGTTCTTTTACATGCCTCACACCATAGACAGTGAGAGACATGGCTGGCCTTTGATAACCCAGTTAGCTGCACTGGGGAGAACAGTGACAACCTTGTGGAGAGTGGGACTTGAACCCCCAACCTTTGGATCAGCGATCCAGCGCCCTATACCACTAGACCACCACTGCCCGTATTTACATTATATATATACATAAATTTACATTATATATATATATATATATATATATATATATAGAGAGAGAGAGAGAGAGAGAGAGAGAGAGAGAGAGAGAGAGGATTTTCTGAGTAGATCCTTCCGTAGGAGAGTGCTCAATACTTTTTTTGGTAGAGCAAATAACAAAAATAAAAGGACAGGACAAAGACTTTCTATTGGAACTCCATTTATCACTACTAATATATATATATATATATATATATATATATATATATAGATATATATATATATATATATATATATATATATATATATATATATATATATATATATAAAATGTAAATTTACCTGATACAAAGTGTTCGCTGCATATTCTACTGTATTCTGTAGGATTCCAGTCTTTTCTATTTACCGCTGTGATCCACTTTGCTTTTCTCTCCGGGTCAGATGGAAAACGATAAAATGAAAGTGCAGGCTTACTCCTCTGTCTATCTGCACAGCCAACAGCGTAACATGATATTACCATACTCACTGGTTATTTTGTATCACTCCGGGAAGTTAGTAACCGACAAACAACATCCAGTTGGGTAATGTTGAACAAAGATTACTTATTTTAAAATGTTTAGCAATGTTGAATGAGCGAGTGCCGTCCAGCTCATGCTGTCCAATCTTCTTCTTCTTCTTTTACTTTCGGCTGCTCCCTTCAGGGGTTGGCACAGCAAATCATCCGCCTCCATCTCACCCTGTCCTCTGCATCTTCTACTCTTACTCCAACGACCTTCATGTCCGCCTTCACCGCATCCATAAATCTTCTCTTTGGTCTTCCTCTGGGCCTTTTGCCTGGTAGTTCCAACCTCAGCATCCTACGACCAATATACTCACTATCCCTCCTCTGTACATGTCCAAACCATCTCAATTTAGCCTCTCTGACTTTGTCTCCAAAACATCTAACATGTGCTGTCCCTCTGATGTACTCATTTCTGATCCTATCCATCCTCGTTACTCCCAAAGAGAACCTCAACATTTTCATCTCCGCTACCTCCAACTCTGACTCCTGTCTTCTCCCCAGGGCCACTGTTTCTAAATCATACAACATCGCTGGCCTCATCACCGTCTTGTACACTTTTCCCTTCATTCTTGCCGATACTCTCCTATCACACATCACACCGGACACTTTTCTCCATCCATTCCAACCTGCCTGCATGCGCTTCTTCACCTCTTTTCCACACTCTCCATTGCTCTGGATTGTTGAGCCTAAGTACTTAAAATCCTCCACCTTCTTTATCTCTGCCCCCTGTAACCTCAAAGTTCCTCTTGGGTCCTTGTCGTTCACACACATGTATTCTGTCTTACTGAGACTAACCTTCAATCCCCTCCTTTACAGGGTATACCTCCACCTCTCTAGTAATTTGTCTGTGTTTTTTATGCAATTTTTGATAATTGGTAGATAACATACTTATTATAGATTTCACCACTAACATTTTAACAATAAAATGTCTATATTTCAATGATAATAAACATAGTTTTATTTGCTAATTTCTTTGTTTTATTTCTTCTTATTACAGATATAAGTGTCAAGTTCTGTACATTTTATAATAGCGCAGACTAACTTCTTTTAAAGTTGAAATGCTCAAAAATGCACTTCTCAGTCTTTCAAATTTCAGAATTTTCTGGGGATGAATGAAGTCTCCACTCTCAGTCCTATACTCATGCCTTTCTTCCTCTCTCTCTGCCTACAGACATGCCTCCCACCTCTCCTTCTTCATCCTTCCCTGAGAACACAAAATTCACCCATTTTCATAGATGAAACGGGGAAATCGTAGTCACTGTTAGAGAGACAGAAAAGTTACAGAGCCTCTCACAACACAGACCATAACATAGTGTACTGTATTCAATATTTTTCACTTAATTAGCGGACCCATGGTATGAGTTACGAGACTGTTAACTTCTGTTCAAATGACGATGGAATGGATTAAGACCATTTACATTATTTATAATGAGAAAAGCGAATTGGGAATCAGAACAACCGTCTGGAACGGAGTTCGAATACCGAGGCTCCACTGTACATCACTCCAAAAGTAAACCAATAAATAACTATTCATATACAACCTCACGGAAGCTTTATTTATTTTTACTTTCTAATTGCAGTCATATTTTGATGATTATGCATATTATCTCCAAGTACAGTAGGTCCCTGTTATTCGCTGGGGTTCGGTTCCGGCCCCTCCGATGAAACAAGATAAGCCGTGAGTTCTGTACCCGGAAGTAAAACCCTATGTATCATATTAGATGCATGTATGATCAACCAGAAGTAAAATCCTAATATATATATATACACTGCAAGACATTAGGCCATTTCCAATGTTCCATATATTTATTCTTATTATTTTCCTTTCGGCTGTTCCCTAAAGGGGTTGCCACAGCAAATGAGCTGCCTCCATCTCACCCTATCCTCTGCATCTTCTACTCTTACTCCAAGTACCTTCATGTCCGCCTTCACCACATCCATAAATCTTCTCTTACATCTTCCTCTGGGCCTTCTCCCTGGTAGTTCCAACCTCAGCATCCTACGACCAATATACTCACTATCTCTCCTCTGTACATGTCCAAACCATCCCAATCTAGCCTCTCTGACTTTGTCTTCAAAAAATCTAACATGTGCTGTCCCTATGATGTACTCATTCCTGATCCTATCCATCCTCGTTACTCCCAAAGAGGACCTCAACATTTTCAGCTCTGCCTCCTGTCTTTTCCCTAGGGCCACTGTCTCTAAACCATACAACATCGCTGACCTCATCACCGTCTTGTACACTTTTCCCTTCATCCTTGCTGATACTCTCCTATCATACATCACACCGGACACTTTTCTCCATCCATTCCAACCTGCCTGCAAGCACTTCACCTCTTTTCCACACTCTCCATTGCTGTGGATTGTTGAGCCAAAGTATTTAAAATCCTCTACCTTCTTTATCTCTGCCCCGTGTAACCTCACCGTTCCTCTTGGGTCCTTGTCATTCACACACATGTATTCTGACTTACTGAGACTAACCTTCATTCCCCTCCTTTCCAGGGAATACCTCCACATCTCTAGATTTTCCTCCACTTGTTCTCTGCTGTCACTACAGGTCACAAGGTCATCTGCAAACATTATAGTCCATGCAGATTCTTGTCTAACCTCGTCTGTCAGCCTGTCCATCACTATAGCAAACAAGAAGGGGCTGAGAGCGGACCCCTGATGCAGTCCTACCTCCACCTTGACCTCTTCTGTCACACTGACAGCACACCTCACCACTGTCTTACATCTCTCATACATGTCCTTTACCACTCTAACATACTTCTCTGCCACTCCAGACTTCCTCTTGCTTCCACTATTCTTTCCATAGCTTCATTGTATGGCTCATCAACTTTATCCCTCTGTAGTTGCCACAACTCTGTACATCTCCCTTGTTCTTAAAAATGGGCACAAGCACACTTCTCCTCCATTCCTCTGGCATCTGCTCACTTTCTAAGACCTTGTTGAATATTCTTGTCAGAAAATCTACTGCTACCTCCCCTAGACACTTCCATACCTCAACCGGTATATCATCAGGACCAACTGCCTTTCCACTCTTCATCCTCTTCAATGCCCTTCTCACTTCACCCTTACTAATCTTTGTTACTTCCTGGTCCTCAATGGTCACCCCTTCTACTCTTTCTTCTCTTTTATTTTCCTCATTCATCAGCTCTTCAAAGTACTCTTTCCATCTTCCCAGCACACTTCTATCATCAGTCAATACACTTCCCTCTCTGTCCTTTATAACTTGCTGCATGTCTTTCCCATCTCTATTTCTCTGCTGTGCTAACCTGTATAAATAATTTTCTACCTCCTTTACTGTCCAACCTATCATACAAGTCATCATACGCCCCCTGTTTGGCCTTTGACACCGCTACCTTCGCCTTACGCTGTGTCTCCCTGTACTCCTGTTTACTCTCTTTGGTCCTCTCTGTGTCCCACTTCTTCTTAGCTAACCTCTTCTTTTGTACACACTCCTGCACTTCCTCATTCCACTACCAAGTCTCCTTACCTTCCAGATGACACACCAAGTACTCTCCTACCGGTCACCCTCATCACATTGGTTGTGGTTATCCAGTCATCTGGGAGCACTTCCTGACTACCCAAAGCCTGTTTCAACTCCTCGTTGAAGACAACACGACACTCTTCCTTTTTCAGCTTCCACCACTTTGTCTTCTGCTCTGCAAAATAAAAGGACAGGACAAAGACTTTTGACTTATTGAAACTTCATTTTTCACTGTCAATCTTTTTTGAGGGGTGGTGAAACCATCCCCTCTCTTCAGGTGATTACAGAAGAAAAAAAAAGAAAAGAAAAAAAAAAAAAAAAAAATATATATATATATATATATATATATATATATATATATATATACACACACATATATATGAACTTGAATATAAATACTGCACTCAGTTGTAAAAAATGGGGGTATTGCATTATATTTACTGTACATAAAGAACATAAAAGTCATTGAAGTGTAATTATTCAAGTTTATCCTTTTGGTATCAAAACATGCTACAGAACATAAAATCTCACACACAACCATTCTAAACATTAAGTTAGGTACAGTAATGTACTGGTATAATAACTGAAAAACATTGTAAAACTATAGAATTAGAAGTATCTACAATATTAAGGCAGATTCCATTCTGGTGATGACCTTGTTTCATACAACATTCACCATCTTAGCACTTCCATAAAAACTCGATGCTACACTAGCTGATTGCCTTCTCATTTTTCTTTATGTTGCAGACTGTACTTTCATTCACTTTATAATGCCACTTTCTGCAGCATAACTTTTTCCTTCCTGAAACATAACAAGCTGTATTTTTCATGCAGCGTCATTACCTTTTTCTGGTGCTTTGGTGCCTTACCAGAAGCCTGAGAGGGTGTGCAGCATTTGGGTGGCATGACGGAGCTTAACTGTAATTAAAAACACACAATAAAGCACATGCGCAATTTGTGCGCGAATAAGGAAAAAGGGGTGTATACATTATCTCAACCAATCAGCAGGAGGGAGAACAGCCATTGGCTAAATTTGAATCATGTGACAGTTACTCCGCATTTCGCGAATATGCGGGGGCGCAAGTGTAAAACCGCGAATAGTCAAGGGCCTTCTGTAATGGCAGAAGGAATGAAGCATTGGGGAAGTGAGAGTTTTGGACAGCTACTTCTTAAACACCTTTCCAAGTCTAATGTTATTTTATGCATTGTCGTCAGTAGGAATTTAAATTAAGATAATACAATATACAGTGAAAATCTTCAGTTTACTCATTCTAGCTCTCATTTTCTAAAATGTTTTATCCTATTCGGGTCACTGGGAGGTTCCTGTCCATCTCATCCAAAACTGGGTGAAGGCAGGAAACCCTGGTTACCTTGCCATACCATCGCAGATTTTCAATTTTCCCAACATCAAATCTTAAGCTTACCATAGTGACTTTTAGCAAATTCTTGAAAACAATCTGGCTGAGCTAGATCAAGTTTACACGTAGTAGAAAGGATCATAAAAGAATCCACAAAATCTTGATAATTTTGGAAACTATAAAGGACATAATCATTGGTCCAACAGATAAAGGAAAATCCACTGGAGTTGTGGGTTTTGAATAATATAAGTAGATAAGAAGGATTTTTCCCCCTCCTGTGGGCGTATCATGTGGCTGTATAACCCAGAATGTTTTTTTGTGGCGTTCCATTCAAGAAACTGCATGATCAGTATATGACATTTAAATTACACTGGCATACTTTAATGAGAAATTTAAAGGCATTTAATCTATTGTTTTATTGTAAATGGACCTCCTGTGGATGTAGCTGTCTGTTCACCTTGCCTTCTGAAAATGCTGCAACTTTCAGGATAGTCTGCTGCGACTGCAAAAGAGAATTTATCTCGTCTGTCTGCTTGCTTGGCTCGCTTGTTTCTCTCAGATGGGCCTTTATTTGTCCTACTTGGTTTGTTTTGATTCCTTGCTTTTTCTCCACCAAAAATAAACCTCTTGAAAATCATGGATATGAAGCACCTGCTTTTGCACTTCAGGAAACTAATCTGCTTCAGAACAGTGTGGAGTGGCTGAGTGCCTCATGTTACACAATGTCCTCATGTTCATCGTTTTTCTGACTCGATCCTTTTTTAGTTATGACGTCATAGTCAGTCATGCTGAAGTCCTTGTTTATGAACTTTCCTATTTTTTTTTGATTATCAGACTATTTTGAGCATGCCTGACCCCCCCCCCCACACACACACACACACACACTTACTTGCTCTCTCTCTGTGTTGAGGAACACATGCTTCTTCTGAGATCTAAATGATCCTGATCCTACTTTATGAATCCTGTTATCCGACCTGATATGCTACTATTCATTGAAGTTCTGATCCTCAAAACCTCTCGCCCAGCTGATGATGAACTATAAGGATTTAAATATACAATAAGAAACTGTGAAGATGAGTTTTCACTACTGGTTATATACACTCATCTTCAACAGTCTGCATCTTATACTTTATCTGGGGTCATGTTTGGGGGCAGCAGCCTAAGCAGTATGGTCTAGATGTTTTCCACAGCCACTCCAGCTCCTCCAGAAAGACACCAAAACAACAGCATGTTCTTGATCTCTTCCCGGCTGGAGATGCCCGAAGCCCCACACCAGGTGGACATTGGGGAGGCATTCTAATCAGATGTCCAAGCCACCTCAACTGGTGTCTCTCAATGCAGATGAGCAGCAATTCTACTCCAAGCTCCTCCTGGATGCCTGCGCTTCTCATTGCATCTCTAAGCGAGAGCCTGCCACCCTGTGAAGGAAGCTCATTTCAGCCTCTTGTATCTGTTATTCTCTTCTTTCGGTCACTATCCAAAGCTCGTGAACATAGGCGAGGGTTGGAACGTAGATTGACGGGTAAATTGAAAGGTTTGCCTTCCAACTCAGCTCCCTCTTCACCTTGACAAACTGGTACAAGCTCCGCTATATAGCAGCGACTGGGCAGTGGTGGCCTGGTGGTAAAGGTGCTGGATCGCTGATCCTAAGGTTGGGGGTTCAACCCACACTCTCAACGGGTTGTCACTGCTGTCCCCCAGTGCAGATAACTGGGTTATCAAAGGCAGGCCATGTCTCTCACTGTCTCATTAGTGTGAGGCATGTTAAAGTAAATGTAAAATTGCTGACTTTCGACAGGAGTAGGCTACATAGCCGTCAGCGTGTTTCCGCCCTGCGATGTCCTGGCAAGCTGTACAGGGTGTACTCTGCCCTCACGTATAGTCAGCTGGGATGGGCACCAGCTTTCCTGCGACCCTAATTAGGATTAAGTAGTTACAGAAAATGAATGAATGAAAATTGAGCTTTTTCAATTTTTACAAAACTGTGACTCCAATTTTCTCAAAACTGGGTCACCGCTCATGTGGAGACTCACAAATGCATGTAGCTCAAAACTAATAACAATAATTAAAATCTGTTTTTGTGACTTATTCAGAAGGATCTCTTCTTTCAAATACAGTATTAATCTTTTTTTTTTTTTACCCTTATCCACGATTTTCCCATTCCACATATTACAGGGTCCCAAATTGAATTTGTGGTCTTGCATGAAGAAGTCAAGAGGGGCAGAAAAATATGTGAGGGTGGAACTGGATGACTTTCCACTGCTGGTGATATTCACTCTCTTCGCCGGAATTATTTAGAACTTGAATAATTAAACGGACTACCTTTTGGATTGTAATGAAATTTCTTGTGTATAGTTTGTATCATTATTGTTTCACCAAAAGGAGGATGTGTTTCTGTTTGGGCCTGGTTCCTCTCAAGGTTTCTTCCTTGGATTGACTGAAGGAGTTTTTCCTGTTTTCACCGTTGCCACGGGCGGCACTCATTAGAGATGTGTAACGGTTGTATAAAATGTTCATCATTCATTTTCTGTAACTGCTTAATGCTAATTAGGTTCATGGGGAGGCTGGCACCCATCCCAGCCGACTCCAAGCAAGGGCAGAATACACCCTGATTCGCCCTGCTCGCCAGGCCATTGCAGGGCAGAAACATGCTGATGACTATGCAGCTACTCTTGACGAAAGTCACCAATGGTTATTTTACATGAGCCTCACACCGTAGACAGTGAGCGACATGACCAGCCTTTGATAACCTAGTGAACTGCACTGTGACAACCCGTGGAGAGTGCCCCCAACCTTCAGATCAGTGATCCAGGACCTCTACCACTAAGCCGCCACTTCCCTCCTCCTGTAGAAAATGTGTAAATTCTTTTCTACTTTGTAAACTCCTACTATGGGATTTTACGAGCTTCGTTGTGAGAATGTCAACTGTAAAAAGTGCAAAACAAATAAAGTTGAATTGGAACTGAATTGGATCTGTATAAAGACAGTGTGACAATGCTGAGGTGTCCAGTAAGAATGACATAAAGGTTGTCGATGGACATGAGATTGCATCAAAGATCGGTTAGGAATCCTATTCTATTTGCAGTGGTCAGCGACACTTTGAACAACCTTAGAAAGACGACCTGTTCTCACAGGTAGCGGTGAGTCTGGAGAGGTTGTGGTATGCACTGGTAAGAAACAGTTATAAGTAAGCATTAATATCACATTATAATTGTACATGTGTGTGAATGAGTGGGAGGGTGGCAGAAAAGCACAGCTGTGAGGACTACAGTTAATAAAGGTAGATGAATTTAAATATTTGGGATCAACTATAAGGTAAGGTAAAGTGTGGTAGGGAAGTGAAAACGAAAGGTGGAAGAGATGGAGAGGAATGGATATCGTATTTTATGGCCATAGAGTAGGTAGGAAAAGTGAAGGGGACATTTATATGACAGTAGTATGACCAGCTATTCTGTGTCTGGAGATGGTAAAAGATGGACGTGACAGAGATGAAGACACAATGGTTTTCTCTGTGAGTGACAAGAATGGAGAAAATAGAAATAAATATTTTAGAGGGACAGCACGGAGGACATGCAGAAGTTTGTATAATGGAAAGGGATGCATTGGACAGGATGGAGAAGGATGCCTTGCTGTGGTGACCCCTAACTAAAGCAGGAGGATAGCCCAGATTATATCGTATGCAGTCAACCCTCTACTTACGAAAACCTCTGAATATGAAAAAAACAAGTTGCAAAAAACATTTTCCTAAATCTTCATCCTCTGTGTACAAAGCAACTTCTTCTTACGAAAAGCGCCAAAGGCGCCATTCAAAAATTCAAACACGCCATTCAAATGCCATAATATATGTCTGTCTTCCTTTCGGCTTTTTCCCTTTTACTCGGGAGTCGCACTGTCTGATTCATCTGATTCGCACGTTTTTTGATTTTGGCAGAGG
Organism: Plotosus lineatus; assembly: GCA_024760905.1. Taxonomy (NCBI): domain Eukaryota; kingdom Metazoa; phylum Chordata; class Actinopteri; order Siluriformes; family Plotosidae; genus Plotosus; species Plotosus lineatus. Next base: position 2,429,579 of record CM045743.1, read on the forward strand.
TTTTTACGTCAGATGCCCTTCCTGTCACAACCTTTTTTAGCAAGGGACAGAAACATGCTGAAGGCTTTGCAGCCTACTCTTTACGAAAGTCAGCAATGGTTCTTTTACATGAACCTCTCACCATAGACAGTGCGAGACATGGCCCGCCTTTGATAACCCAGTTAGTTGCACTGGGGGGAACAGTGACAACCTTGTGGAGAGTGGGACTTGAACCCCCAACCTTTGGATCAGCAATCCAGCACCCTATACCACTAGACCACCACTGCCCAAATGGTTTAATAATAAATATGTTCATAAAATGGTTTAATATGTTAATAAAATGTTTAAATGGTTTACTAAATATTTTTATTTTACTCTGAACACATTTCATACATATTCCATACAAAATTGGTGCACTTTTATAATGTAAAAGAAATTAATAAAATAATAAAATAAAATAAATAAGAAATAAAAAGTTTAAAGGGTTTATGGCGTAGTCTTGAGAGCCTTGGAACGAATCACACGTTTTACATGTAAAAATGCGCCTTTACTTATGAATACTCCAGGTTATGAAAAATGCTCTGGAACGGATTAATTTCTGACTGTATGTATGTATATATATATATATATATATATATATATATATATATATATATATATATATATATATATATATATATATATATATGAGATGATGATGGCCGGTGAACCGTCCAGGAGGGATGTCTGCCCTCGCTAAGAGCGAGCAGATACATGCAAGGGCCAGAGATGCCAGAAGCATGTCAACACACCAGTAACTAGAAACCAGAAATCTGCAAATTTACATAGGAATTCTGAGTCCGGTTCTGGGGGTTTGTAAATAATAATTAAAGGAATCAGATGCCCTGGAGGTCTGTCAATAATAACTAAAGGAATTAAAAGTGTGTGGATATTTTTCAGGAACATACGTAATGTTAGTGTATAGAATTTCAAACACATTAAATTCATATCTGGATTTTTGTAGAAATTTGAATTATCAGTGTAAATAACTGCAATGTTATTTACAGTGATAATCTCAAATTTATACAAAAATCCAGATATGAATTTAATGTGTAGTGCATTAGTAGTGTAGTGTAGTGTAGTGCCCCAGGGCAGCTAACTGGGTTATCAAATGCAGGCCATGTCTCTCACTGTCTATGATGTGAGGCATGTAAAAGAAGCATTGCTGACATTCATAAAGAGTAGGCTGCAAAGTCGTCAGCGTGTTTCTGTCCCTTGCTAAAAAGGGCTGTGACATGAAGGGCATCTGATGTAAAAAACCCTGCCAAATCAAATGTGCGAATCAGATGTAAAAGGGAAAAAGCCGAAAGGAAGACAGACAGACAGTGTAAATAACTACAATGCTCCTTTGCCAGTTGGACAAGGTTGGTGTATATAGCTGTATCCAGGAGGAGAAGCTTCAATTAATACTACATATTCATTTGGGTTTAATCCATGTTCCTGTTTAACACACTAAACTCCTGATCAGTAATGATTTCATTAACAATAAGAGCTTTAGATGTAAGAGATCTTCTTCTTCTCCTTTCAGCTGTTTTCCTTTCAGGGGTCACCACAGCAAATTATCTGCCTCCATCTCACCCTATCCTCTGCATCTTCTTCTCTTACACCAACTACCATCATGTCCTCCTTTTTCCACATCCATAAATCTCCTCCTTGGCTTTCCTCTAGGCCTTCTGCCAACCTCAGCATCCTACTACCAATATACTTTTAAGATGTAAGATTTAATTACATTTAATAACCTGATCTTTAGATCAAAGTTGCAGGCTGTAGGTTCAGTATGATTTAAATTTATGTTAATAAGATTATTAAATCAGGTTCTCTGAGTTTTTTACATTTTTGCTTAGTTATGGGAACAAACACAGTTTCTTTCGCATTGACCTTGATGTTTAAGAATGACTCATTAAACAAGCGAAACTGTGTTCTCCAGAACACTCATCACCAGTGAAACATGCCAAACTTACAAACAAAACAAAACAAAACAACAAAAAAAAAAAAAACCCTAGTATTTCTCAAGGAAGATTTTTGTATTATTGTTAACGTATTGATATGTTTCTGTTGTAAGTTGTTTCTGTTTTATTGCATGGTCTTGTATTTTGAATGTATTTTATTGGTAAAGGTGCTCTATGCACTAGTGACTCATCCATATAACATTTACAACTTACAGGAAACAATTTGTGATATATTAAATACAGTAATTAAACTGCACAAGTTAAATTGGTATGCACACACAAATGAATAGACTGTTAATAAATTATTATGAAAAAGACTATTTGAAGTGTAAAACATTTTTTTAAATGCGCAAACATTTGCATTATCAACATCAAAACATCCCTTTGCTGACCTGTTTAATCTTACCAGGGCTCAGGGAGATTTTATCTCTGCCAACAATTAGGGAAGGAAGGTTGTTCCAAAACAGCTTAACAGTTCATTGTGAGGCCAACTCACAGCCAATCACATCTCACACTTACACCTACAGCCAACTTGGAACAGCCAATTTAGCCAAATGTGCATGTCTTTGGACTGGGGGAGTAAACCAGAGTACCCACAGGAAGCCTACACAAGAACATGAACCCCCACTCCCCCACCACCATAAAAACCCTTAAGGAATCTAGGACTTGAATGTACGACCTTCTTGCTGTAAGGCAGAAGTGCTATCTGTTATGCCACCTAATTTCTAACCAGTGACGCCCTCAGGCTTTGTTTTTGCCTACAGGTGGGTGGTGGTATACACGCTAGACAACTTAAAACTCTGCCTAATAAGTAGGTGCGAGTGTGAAATCATGCAGAGATGGTTTCTGCCTATAAAGGATATTTTATCTACTTGAGGTCTGAAATGCAGGAAAGAACAGCACAACAAACTTAATAATTTGGGGTACTAGTTTGCAGTCTGGCCATGGTATTGCTGTCTTCAGTTTTTGTTCAGAGCAGTTAATCTTCAATCACAAGACATGTTGGCTTGATGCATTAAACAACAGCAGACAACAGTACATTGATTTGTATAATAAACCTTGTGATCTTTGAATTTTGGGAATTAAACAAATTGTAAAACTGAATTAAGGCATTTATTAAACCACAATCCAAATCGAATTTGGACCGGCACATTGTGATAATATGGTGGTTTTCCTGGAAAGTAGTGGCCTGACTGATGAGACTATGTATTCATTCCATTAGCATGTGATCTTTTCATTAGTAGAACTCGCACCTTGTAAAGCAGTAGCCACCAACTGCACATTTCGGATCCAATTATCCTGCCAAAAGTTATCAATTAACGGGTACCAGCTGGATTTCAATTGGGAAAATCAAGAAGTTGTGCCTCTGTAGAATCGTGGAGTTTTGGAATGCAATATGAACAGGTCAAAACAAAGCTGTGTATGTGCAGTAATCTTTTGATCTCTTATTCAAAAGCTCTTGTTTTCTTTAATAACAATTCATTTAGAAATATGTTTTTGTCATTCCGCAGATTGAATCTTATACATACAATTTAAGATTCATTTATGCTCTATTTTATGTGACAGACTATGTCCATTAAAGTGCTGAAATTACACAATTCACATACTCCAGTATTTTATTTATGTTGGCATGTTAAGTAATGGATTGCCTCAGAGCTGTGTTAAAGGCTTCTATGGCTAGGCTTCATCACCTGCACCCTTGTTTCAATCTGCTACTGCGGGGTCTGGGGTCGGGTCGCAGGGGCAGCAGCCTAAGCAATGATGTGCAGATATTGTTAAAACCTGTAGCAAGGGGTGGAGGGTGGGTGGGTGTAACGAGCCTCCCAAAAGGGCCACAAAGATTACAATGGGATTATTTATCCAGTGATTGGCCAGTTTATTGAAAGCAGTAAACACCAGTGGAGAGCATCAGCATCTCATGCAATAAATGGCTGATGTATTACTGGCAGCCAATCAGGATCGTGACACTTAATACAAGCTTGAGCTAGCGGTGGAATCAGGGATCAGGCTACCTTAGTCTGGAGATGTCACTACACCTGATATTGTGAGGCAGTCACGAGGGATCCAGCACAACAGAAACAGTTAGTTGTTGTTGTTTTTTTCCCGTTTCTGCTGGATTCATTGATATTACCACAGCATGTTATGAATAATCTCAACAGTTGTAAACACATTATAATGAACGCAGAAATGTGTGCATTTCATATAAAGTCAAATACTTATATATTCACTAATGCAATTTTTGAATGAGAGAGTGAAACTATTGTGCTGTAAATGCATGTCTTTGTTAACACATTTGTTTTGGAAGCAGCAAAAAAAAAAAAAAAAAAAAGTGTTGATGTTGTTTAAAACAAATAAACACACAGTATCCAATATTATCCTCAAAGGGGCCGGTGTTGGCACAGGCTTTAACTTCAACCAAGTAGTAGCCATGCCTGCTTCAATCGATGATGTTCAAAATAAATAAAAATGAATTTGTATTTTAAATCTGAAGCCAGATAGCAGCCATCTTGATTGAGACCACCTTGCTTTAAGACAGGCATGTCAAACTCGAGCAACAAAGGGCCGTGTGGCTGCAAGTTTTTGTTTCAATCAAGCAGCAGCACACCTGCCTTGCTCATTTAAACTAACGATTTGAGTCTTCGGGCAGCTGATTGGTCAATTGGTCAACACTGCCCAATCAACTGCCTGATGACCCAGCTCAGTTGTTTAAATAAGTCAAGTCAAGGGGGTGGTGCTGCTGCTTAGTAGAAACAAAAACCTGCAGCCACACAGCCCTTTGTGTCACGAGTTTGACAGTTGTGCTATAAGATCTTAAAATAAAGCCGTTGACAGTTAACACTCAAACTCTCTTTATGGATTATAGATTTATGAATCATTATGGACATAATTTACTTTTGAAATAATTTCACTTATTATTTGCATTTACTTCAAACAAATTTTCTGCATTGCAAAATTTGGGAAGAAACAGAACAAAAAGGTTTGAAACTGAAATGTACATTTTGGAAGTAATCTCCCTTTTCCTGTTTGATATTTCAGTCTTAATCTCAGTGGTAAAGCGATCTCAAGATTTCTGCCATCTGCTTCTAAACTAAAGCGCTAATGCGCCGTCCAGTGGGGGTTTTTGGAACTTGGAAATTGAAACAAATGCAGGGTGGAATTACTGCTTGATTGGAGGGAAACTTGCACCCACACCCAGCACTTTGTAGATAAGGCTAGACACCCCTGTGTTAGAGCCTTTCCACTGGTTCTGCCTTTGGACTGCTACACTGAGCAAAGGCAACACATTATTAAAGTACTGTATGTCATGTGATTGTGCAATAGCTTGTGGGAAAAGGTGATGCTGGAGAAAACTTGAAAACCCGAATGATTACGAACAGTCTGCACACAACCATGTGGTCGATTGATTAGGTATTTCCCCCTAAACCAGACCAAGCCGGTGAAATGGTGTGAAGACTGGATTAGAAAGATAAATATATTCATTACGGTTCGGACTGGAAAGCACCCGGCATTCAATCTGTTATCTGTACAGACCATTTTAATGGAAGCTGTTTTGAGTCTATTCCAGAGTCTCAGTGTGTGATGGCTGCAGGTTTGACAGTTATGCAACCTGCACGGCTACAGGTTAACATTAACACTGCAGCATTCAGAAGCTGCCAGGAAACCTGAACAGAAAATCTAAAATCACTGTAAAAGAGTTCTTTAAACTTGCTGGAGTTGCTGAAATAATTTAAGTTGATGAAGTCAGTCGCTTATAAATGTTAACAATTGCAGTTGACTGTAGTGTAGCGTATATTTATGCAAATTTTTAACTGGACTTTCAAGTTGTGTCCATATTCAGTCATGAATTAATTAATTCAGTCATTCATTTTCTGAACTGCTTAATCCTAATTAGAGTCAGGGGTAGGCTGGTGCCAATCTGAGCACACTCTGGGGAGAGCAGAGTACACCCTGGACAGCTTGCCAGGCCATCGCAAGCCAGAAACACACTGACACCTATGCAGCTACTCTTGATGAAAGTCAGCAATGGTTCTTTTACATGAACCTCACACCATAGACAGTGGGAGACACGGCTGGCCTTTGATAACCTTAGCTGCACTGGGGGACAGAGACAGCCCGTTGAGAGTGGGGCTTGAACCCCCAATTTTGAGATCCGTAATCCAGCACCTTGCCACCACTGCCCTATCCATATTCCACAGTTTTATATTTTGGTTTATTGTGACTGACAAGAATAAATTACACTGTCAGACAATTTGTGCAATATTTTATGTAACCCCCCCCCAAATAAATACAAAAATAAATAAATAAAATAAAATAATAATAATAATAAATCGAATGTCCAATGCTGTGCCAAAGTTTTTGCTCTTTACTGATTTTTTTACCTTTTTGTATCTTTATCACACAACTTTTTCAGATCATCAAACACATTTAAACATTACACAAAGATAACCCAAGTACAGACGCTTCCCGACTTACGTTTTTAATTGGTTCCGGGCGGACAAACGTAAGTTGAAATTGAACGTAAGTTGTTACAGTTATGTATGAGGTATGACGTGTGAGAATTGACGCTCAGACTGCACAATACATCCATAAATACCATTATTGTATCTCATAAAACACCCCTAAATAAAATATTATAAACATAACATTGTAAAAAAATGTATCAAATATATGAAATAATATCAACATTAATTTCAAATAAATTAAATTAAAGCAGAATAATTTCAAATAGACACATTTTAATCAAATTCACTCAGCAAATATCAAAGACAGTATCAAATATAATCTTTAATATTCTCTATGATGCGAAAAGTCCACAAAACAGTGTAACTACAAAGATCACAGAGACGATGTCTTAACACAAGGCTTCTTCTTCTTCTTCTTTTACTTTCGGCTGCTCCCTTCAGGGGTCGCCACAGCAAATCATCCGCCTCCACCTCACCCTGTCCTCCGCATCTTCTTTTCTGACTCCAACGACCTTCATGTCTTCCTTCACCACATCCATAAATCTCTTCTTCGGTCTTCCTCGAGGCCTTCTGCCTGGTAGTTCCAACCTCAGCATCCTACTGCCAATATACTCACTATCCCTCCTCTGTACATGTCCAAACCATCTCAATCTAGCCTCTCTGACTTTGTCTCCAAAACATCTTACGTGGGCTGTCCCTCTGATATACTCATTTCTGATCCTATCCATCCTCGTTACTCCCAGGGAGAACCTCAACATTTTCATCTCTGCTACCTCCAGCTCTGCCTCCTGCCTTTTCCTCAGCGCCACTGTTTCTAAGCCATACAACATCGCTGGCCTCACCACCATCTTGTACACTTTTCCCTTCATTCTTGCTGACACTCTCCTATCGCACATCACACCGGATACTTTTCTCCAACCATTCCAGCCTGCCTGCACACGCTTCTTCACCTCTTTTCCACACTCTCCATTGCTCTGGATTGTTGAGCCTAAGTACTTAAAATCCTCCACCTTCGTTATCTCTGTTCCCTGTAACCTCACCGTTCCTCCTGGGTCCTTCTCATTCACACACATGTATTCTGATTTTCTGAGGCTAACCTTCATTCCTCTCCTTTCCAGGGCATACCTCCACCTCTCTAGATTTTCCTCCACTTGTTCTCTGCTCTCACTACAGATCACGATGTCATCTGCAAACATCATAGTCCATGGAGATTCTTGTCTCACCTCGTCTGTCAGCCTGTCCATCACCATAGCAAACAAGAAGGGGCTCAGAGCTGACCCTTGATGCAGTCCCACCTCCACCTTGAATTCGTCGGTCACACCGACAGCACACCTCACCACTGTCTTACATCTCTCATACATGTCCTGCACCACTCTAACATACTTCTCTGCCACTCCAGACTTCCTCATGCAATACCACAGTTCTTCTCTTGGCACCCTGTCATATGCTTTTTCCAGATCCACAAAGGCACAATGTAGCTCCCTCTGACCTTCTCTGTACTTCTCTATTAACATCCTCAAGGCAAACATTGCATCTGTGGTGCTCTTTCTTGGCATGAAACCAAACTGTTGTTCACAAATGCTGACCTCTGCCCTTAGTCTAGCTTCCACTATTCTTTCCCATAACTTCATCGTATGGCTCATCAACTTTATCCCTCTGTAGTTGCTGCAACTCTGCACGTCTCCCTTGTTCTTAAAAATGGGCACCAGCACACTTCTCCTCCACTCCTCCGGCATCTGCTCACTCTCTAGTACCTTGTTGAATGTTCTTGTCAGAAAATCTACTGCTACCTCTCCTAGACACTTCCATACCTCCACAGGTATATCATCAGGACCAACTGCCTTTCCATTCTTCATCCTCTTCAATGCCCTTCTCACTTCACCCTTACTGATCTTTGCTACATCCTGCTCCTCAATGGTTACCTCTTCTACTCTTTTCTCTCTCATTTTCCTCATTCATCAGCTCTTCAAAGTACTCTTTCCATCTTCCCAGCACACTTCTGTCATTAGTCAATACATTTCCCTCTCTGTCCTTTATCAATCTAACTTGCTGCACGTCCTTCCCATCTCTATTTCTCTGCTGTGCCAACCTGTATAGATCATTTTCTCCCTCTTTACTATCCAACCTATCATACAAGTCATCATACGCCCTCTGTTTGGCCTTAGCCACTGCTACTTTCGCCTTACGCTGTGTCTCCCTGTACTCCTGTTTACTCTCTTCGGTCCTCTCAATGTCCCACTTCTTCTTGGCTAACCTTTTCCTTTGTACACACTCCTGCACTTCCTCATTCCACCACCAAGTCTCCTTATCTACTTTCCTTCCAGAGGACACACCAAGTACTCTCCTACCTGTGTCCCTGATCACATTTGCTGTGGTTGTCCAGTCATTTGGAAGCACTTCCTGGCCACCCAAAGCCTGTTTCAACTCCTCCTTGAAGACAACACGACACTCTTCCTTTTTCAGCTTCCACCACTTTGTCTTCTGCTCTGCCTTTGCCTTTTTCACCTTTCTCACCATCAGAGTCATCCTGCACACCACCATCCTATGCTGTTTGGCAACACTCTCACCCACAATGACTTTGCAGTCACTGACTTCCTTCAAATTACATCGCCTACACAAGATGTAGTCTACCTGTGTGCGCCTTCCTCCGCTTTCATAAGTCACCCTATGCTCCTGTTTCTTCTCAAAGAAAGTATTCGCCACAGCCATTTCCATCCTTTTTGCAAAATCTATCTTATCTGTCCTTCTGCGTTCCTGTCCTGGATACCAAACCTGCCCATCACTTCCTCGTCCCCTCTGTTGCCTGCCCCAACATGTCCATTGAAGTCTGCACCTATGACCACTCTTTCACCTCTGGGGGTACTCTGCATCACTTCATCTAAGTCACTCCAGAATCTCTCCTTCTCTTCTAGCTCACATCCTGCCTGTGGGGCATAAGCACTAACAACATTGAGCATTACACCTTCAATTTCTAACTTGAGATTCATCACTCTGTCTGACACTCTTTTCACTTTTAGAACATTCCTGACAAACTCCTCCTTCAAGATGACTCCGACTCCATTTCTCTTCCCATCCACACCGTGATAAAATAGCTTAAACCCTGCTCCTAAGCTTTTAGCTTTGCTACCTTTCCACCTGGTCTCCTGAACACACAGTATGTCCACCTTCCTCCTCTGCATCATGTCAACCAGCTCTCTACCTTTTCTGTGCATAGTTCCAACATTCAAAGTCCCCACTCTCAGTCCTAGACTCATGCCTTTCCTCTTCTCTCTCTGCCTACGGACATGCCTCCCACCTCTCCTTCTTCGACGTCTTCGACCAACAGTAGTCCAATTTCCATCAGCACCCTGTTGATTGACAGCACTGATGGCGGTCGTTGTTAACCCGGGCCTCGACCGATCCGGTATGGAGGTAATACTTTTGATTTGCATAATCAATAATTGGCATTGGTTTTACGTCGGATGCCCTTCCTGACACAACCCTCTGCATTTCTCCGGGCTTGGGACCGGCATGAGGGGGAGAGACACTGGTTAGTGCCCCCCCACCTCATGGCTGCATTGATGTCTTAACACAAGGCTATATAACTGATTATATATATATATATATATATATATATATACACACACAGTGGTATGAAAAAGTATCTGAACCTTTTGGAATCTCTCACATTTCTGCATAAAATCACCACCAAATGTGATCTGATCTTTGTCAAAATCACACAGATGAAAAAACAGTGTCTGCTTTAACTAAAACTACCCAAACATTTATAGGGTTTCATATTTTAATGAGGATAGCATGCAAACAATGACAGAAGAAGGAGGAATAAGTAACTGAACCATTGCATTAATATTTTGTGCCCCCCCTTTGGCAGCAATAACTTCAACCAGATGCTTCCTGTAGCTGCAGATCAGTCTGGCACATCAATCAGGACTAATCTTGGCCCATTCTTCTTTACAAAACTGCTGTAGTTCAGTCAGATTCCTGGGATGTCTGACATGAATCGCGGTCTTAAGGTCATGCCACAGCATCTCAATGGGTTTCAAGTCTGGACTTTGACTTGGCCACTCCAGAACGTGTATTTTGTTCTTCTGAAACCATTCTGAAGTTGATTTACTTCTGTGTTTTGGATCATTGTCTTGTTGTAGCATCCATCCTCTTTTTAGATTCAACTGTCTGACAGATGGCCTCAGGTTTTCCAGCAAAATATCATGATAAACTGTTGAATTCATTTTTTCCATTAATGATTGCAAGTTGTCCAGGCCCCGAGGCAGCAAAACAGCCCCAAACCATGATGCACCCTCCACCATGCTTCATGGTGGGGATGAGGTGTTGATGTTGGTGAGCTGTTCTAATTTTCCTCCACACATGACATTGTGTGTTTCTCCCAACTGCTTCCACAGGTCCCCCAAGGTCTGGAAACAGCCCTTCTCCAGAATCTTCCTCAGGGTCCGGTCACCTCTTCTGGTTGTGCAGCGTTTTCTGCCACACTTTTTCCTTCCCACAGACGTCCCACTGAGGTGCCTTGATACAGCACTCTGGGAACAGCCTATTCACTCAGAGATTTCTTTCTGTGTCTTACCCTCTTGCTTGAGGGTGTCAATGATGGCCTTCTGGACAGCAGTCAGGTCGGCAGTCTTACCCATGATTGCGGTTTTGAGTAATGAACCACGCTGGGAGTTTTTAAAAGCCTCAGGAATCTTTTGCAGGTGTTTAGAGTTAATTGGTTGATTCAGATGATTAGGTTAATAGCTCGTTTAGAGTACCTTTTCATGATATGCTAATTTTTTGAGATAGGAATTTTGGGTTTTCTTGAGCTGTATGGCAAAATCATCAGTATTAAAACAAAATAAACCTGAAATATTTCAGTTGGTGTGCAATGAATCTAAAATATATGAAAGGTTAATTTTTATCAGTACATTACAGAAAATAATGAACTTTATCACAATATGCTAATTTTTTGAGAAGGACTAGTATATATTTGTCAGGTCAGGGACTATCCCTGCTACTGGTAACATGTAACCCAGTACTACCTGCCGCATGGGACGGGTAGATGAGACCCGTTAGCCCTGTAACGCAACTCATTTAGGAAATGGAAAACTCTGACCTTAAACCTCTACTGCCTTGTGAATCACTCACTTGAGAGGAAGGCTTCGGGAGTAAACCCTGAGGAAAAATCCGGAGATGGAGTCCCTAAGGCGGTCCGCTTCTGACATGAGAAACATTTCGGCATCTCCTGCGACACTGTTGGTGCCAAATTGTACCAGCTTCTGCTGTTCCTTTGGACCCATCAACAGTGTGGAGAAGAGGGTTCTGCTACATGGGCAACAGCTCTTCCTCCAAAACATTTTTGCCCTGGCTTGCGCCCTGGAGAGGTCACTCCAGCTACGCTTCACAGCATGGAATCTACACGGGAAGCAGCAGATACCAGTTATAAGCCACAGTGCTCGATTGGTGAAGAGCGTGGCGCCAGGGGTTGCTTCTGATGGTGGGAGAGATCTTCAGATGTCACTGGATAGCTACCGCCCGCTTCAAGCTGGGCAGCCCCCAGTCAATAAGGTGTTGTCCTGCCACAGTCTGCCTTCCTCATTGGGTGCTTGGGGATCAGGACAAAAACCAACAAGCAGACTACAAGACCCGCACCAGGCAAAACAACAAACAAAAAAGAAAATAGGCCCCCAGTCCCAAAACTGGGAAGCCGGAATGTCCGAACAATGACACCTGGACTTTCCCATGATTTACATGCAATCAGTTATGCAAGAACGACATCATCAACAACGAGCTATTAAGACTAAATGTAGACATTGCTGCTCTGCAGGAAACCCACCTTGCCGACACAGGAACACTCAAGGAGAAAGACTACACCTTCTTCTGGCAAGGGAAGAGTGCTGAGGACCGAGGAGAGCATGAAGTTGGATTTGCAGTCAGGAACAGCCTTCTTAAGGTCTTAAGGTCATGCCACAGCATCTCAATGGGGTTCAAGTCTGGACTTTGACTTGGCCACTCCAGAACGTGTATTTTGTTCTTCTGAAACCATTCTGAAGTTGATTTACTTCTGTGTTTTGGATCATTGTCTTGATCATTTTGATTATTTGCATATTTATCTTGGCACAAGTTTTAAGCTGGATGCCCTTCTTGTTGCAACCCTTGAATTTATCCTGGCCCTGGCTTGGGACCGGAATATGGTGAATATGATTTTCAGAGGTTGGCACAGCAGAGAAATGAGATGGGAAGGACATGCAGCAAGCTAGAGTGATAAAGGACAGAGAGGGAAATGTATTGACTGAAGACAGGAGTGTGCTGGGAAGATTGAAAGAGTACTTTGAAGAGCTGATGAATGATGAAAATGAGACATAAAAAAGTGGACAAAAGGTGACCATTGAGGAACAGGAAGTAGCAAAGATTAGCAAGGGTAAAGTGAAGAAGATGAAGAGTGGAAATGCAGTTGGTCCTGGTGACATACCTGTGGCGGTATGGAAGAGTCTAGGAAGGGTAGCAGTGGACTTTCTTACAAGAACATTTAACAAGGTCTTGGAGAGTGGGCAAATGCCGAAGGAATGGAGGAAAAGTGTGCTGGTGCCCATTTTTAAGAACAAGGGAGACATGCAGAGTTGTGGCAACTACAGAGGGATAAAGTTGATGAGCCATATGATGAAGTTCTGGGAAAGAATAGTGGAAGCAAGACTAAGATCAGCTTTGTGAACAACAGTTTGGTTTCATGCCAAGAAAGAGCACCACAGATGCAGTGTTTGCTTTGAGGATGTTAATAGAGAAGTACAGAGAAGGTCAGAAGGAGCTTCATTGTGCCTTTGTGGATCTGGAGAAAGCATATGACAGGGTGCCGAGAGAAGAACTGTGGTATTGCATGAGGAAGTCTCGAGTGGCAGAGAAGTAGGTTAGAGTGGTACAGGACATGGTTGAAATATTTAAGACATTGGTAGGTTGTGCTGCTGGCATGACAAAATAGTTCAAGGTGGAGGTGGGACTACATCAAGGGTCAGCTCTGAGCCCCTTCTTGTTTGCTATGGTGCTGGACAGGCTGACAGACAAGGTTAGACAAGATTCCCCATGGACCATGATGTTTGCAGATGACATTATGATCTGCAGTGAGAGCAGAGAACAAGTGGAGGAAAATCTAGAGAGGTGGGGGTATGATCTGGAAAGGAGGGGAATGAAGGTTAGCCTCAGGAAGTCAGAATACATATGTGTAAACGAGAATGACCCAAGAGAAACGGTGAGGTTAAAGTGAGTGGAGATAATGAAGGTGGAGGATTTTAAGTATGCAGGCTCAACAGTCCAGAGCAATGGAGAGTGTGGAAACCAGGTGAAGCATGTGCAGGCAGGTTGGATTGGTTGCAGAAAAAAGTCCGTGTGATGTGTGATAGGAGGGTATCGGCAAGAATGAAAGGAAAAGTGTACAAGACGGTGATGAGGCCAGCAATGTTGTATGGTTTAGAAACAGTGGCACTGAGGAAAACACAGAAGGCAGAGCTGGAGGTTGCAGAGCTGGAGGTTGCAGAGATGAAAATGTTGAGGTTCTCTTTGGGAGAAACGAGGATGGATAGGATCAGGAATCAGTGCATCGGAGGGACAGCGCATTTAAGAGGTTTTGGAGACAAAGTCAGAGAGGCTAGAGTGAGATGGTTTGGACATGTACTGAGGAGGGATAGTGAGTATATTGGTAGTAGGATGCTGAGGTTGGAATACCAGGCAGAAGACCTAGAGGAAGACCAAAGAGAAGATTTATGGATGTGGTGAAGGAGGATATGAAGGTAGTTGGTGTAAGAGAAGATGATGCAGTGGACAGGGTGAGATGGAGACGATGATTTGCTTGTGGTGACCCCTTAATGAATTGCATGTTAATAGCAGTCCAGCTGTTTACTTGCTAGAAAAAAAAACAACAACAAAAAATAAAAAATAAAAACAAAATGTAAATATATATCAGTTCTGAACTATCAAGGAAATAATATGATTGTTTTTGAAACAACCACAAATAAAGTGTAAAATGTATACAGAAATACAAACCAGATTCCAAAATGGTAGCACACTATACCAATTGTAAATAAAAACTGATTGTGCAAGTTCAAAATATATTTTATTCTGAATAGATCATAGATGACAGGGTAAAAAGTTTAAACTAAGAAAATATATCATTTTAAGGTAAAAAAAACATGTTGATTTTCAATTTCATGGTGTCAACAAATCTCAAAAAAGATGGGACAAGGCCATTTTTACCACTGTGAGGCATCCCCTCTTCTTCTTACAAGAATCTGTAAATGTCTGTGGACCGAGGAGACAAGTTTCTAACGTTTGGAAATAGGAATGCTGTCCCATTGTTGTCTAATGCAGGCCTCGAACTGTTCTACTGTCTTCGACCTTCTTTGTTGCACCTTCCTGTTTATGATGCACTAAATGTTCTCTATCGGTGAAAGATCTGGACTACAGGCTGGCCATTTCAATATCCGGATCCTTTTCCTGCGCAGCCGTGATGTTGTAATTAATGCTGCATGTGGTCTGGCATTATCATGTTGAAAAATGCAAGGTGTTCTCTGAAAGAGATGACGTCTGGAGGGGAGCATATGTTGTTCTTAAAACTTACATACACCTTACCTGCATTGACGGTGCCATTCCAGATGTGCAAGCTGCCCATGCCACACGCACTCCTGCAACCCCATACCATCACAGATGCAGGCTTCTGAACTGAGCACATATAACAACTTGGGTTGTCCTCGTCCTCTTGAGTCCGGATGACATGGCGTCCTGGTTTTCCATAAAGAACTTTGAATTGTGATTCGTCTGACAACCGAACAACTTTACACTTTACCACACTTCATTTTAAATGACCCCTGGCCTAGAGAAAACGTCTGTGCCAGAAATGGCTGTTTAGAAATGGCTTCTTCTTTGTACTGTAAAGTTTCAGCTGGCAACGGTGAATGGCACAGTGGATTATGTTCACCGACAATGGTTTTTGGAAGTATTGCTGAGCCCATTCTGTGATTTCCTTTACAGTAGCATTCCTGTTTGTGGTGCAGTGCCGTTTAAGGGCCCGAAGATCACAGGCACCCATTATGAGTTTTTTGGCCTTGACTCTTACGCACAGAGATTGTTTCAGATTGTCTAAATTTTTGGATGATGTTATGCATTGTAGATGATGTTCACTTCAATTTTTCACTGGAAAACACCTTGATATTGCTCCACAATCTTTCTGCACAATATTGGGGGAATTGGTGATCCTCTACCCATATTTGCTTGAGAGAGACACTTCCACTCTGAGAAGATCTTTTTATGCTCAGTTTTGTTTTCAATGGACCTCATTAGTGGTAAATTGGTTTTCCAGCTGTTTGTTATAGGTGCAATTTACTTTTCTAGGCTCTTATTGAACCTGTCCCAACTTTTGAGATTTGTTGACACCATGAAATATAAAATTAACATATTTTCCCTTAAAATGATACATTTTCTCAGTTTAAACTTTTGACTCTGCCATCTATATTTTATTCAGAATAAAATCTTTAAATTTTGCACTTCCACACCATTGCATTCAGTTTTTATTCATAATTTGTATAGTGTGCCAACATTTTTGGAATCCGGTTTGTCTATTATTCATTCACTGTTATATTTTATCAAAGTAATTAATTTAAAAAAAATCAATGTTTAAAAACTTAAAAAAATGAAAAGTTAGTGAAGATAAGTATCGTTACAACTTAAATGCACTTTATTATCAAAACAGAGCCAGATAAGATAGTTAGAGAGATAGAAAAACACCTAATTAAAACCTTTCACATTTCAAAGTTAAGCTTAAAAATGCATATATATATATATATATATATATATATATATATATATATATATATATATATGTGTGTGTGTGTGTGTGTGTGTGTGTGTGGTTTTTATCCGTAATGTTTAAAGATGATCCTCCAAACGGTGGTAGTCACTGTCTGTACACACTTGGAGGCGAATTCTGAAGCCTTGGCGGGTCATGTTGGGGTCCAGATTATCAGGATTGAGTTATACAGTTGACATGACATGGTCCAGGTACTGAAGTTTGTGAATGGATGAGACGCTATGACTTTTTAGGGATTTATTTAGAAGGCACTGAAGAAATATCAGGTATCTGTAAGCCAGGCCAATGTTTCATGAAGTCTGCAAGGAAAAGATAAGACCATTTAATTAAAATTTTCAACAAAATTACAATTATTTTTGAAAATGTTCTATAAAGTATTTTTTCACAAATGTTTTTGTACACAAGTGTGGAAACTATTCAACAGTCAGTCTTTTAACATTAAAAATATCAGCAACATGCTGTTTTAAAAACCCATGTCTACAGGGATCCCAGATGTCCGCTATTTAGCAGAATTCCTCGATTTTTACTCACCAAAGTGATAATTATTTTTATTCTTGCATAATTTAGCTAAAAAAAAGCATGTGTGGATGGTCAATAGATTAGCTGAATGTGTGCCAATCGAGTTGGCTTGCTTTAGATACGTTTTGGTCGATGTCGGTTGTTTCCGTTGACATTCGATAACACTTGAGAGTAAAGTACAGCGAGAATGTACGCGAAATAATGAGAAAACATATGGCATCTTCCTTGCCGGATTCTTTGATTTCAACATGTAGTGGAAGAGAGACATTCTCCATAAGAGAGACAGTTATTGGGGTTAAATGCTGAGATCAAAAATTCATGGAAGTGGTCGTGGCTGGAAAAAGTAGTAGACGGATGTTGGTTATCGGAATTCATTTCCAAGCATAAAGATACGGTGAAAGCACTTTGTGGTCTGTGGGATTGGAACGTGATCAATTATGGAGGTAAAGTTTGGTTGGCATTGAAACAGCATTGTGAGGGGAATAAACATACCGAAAAAAAATAAAAATGAGAAAACAAAAATGATAAACTGCATGGTGAGTCATTTTTATAAATGTATTCAATAAGTTCAGTGTATGACTGTTTACTAGTGCAGAGTAAATGTTGAGACATTTTGAATTATTGTGTTATACTATTAACATACTAACTTGTTGCCGGTATGCTTACTAGTTGATCACAAATGTTTGTTGTGATAATGTATGTCATGTGTTATGCGATCATTCTACAAATTAGTTAATAATTATTTCATAATTATATTACACATGAATGATGAGCCATAGGGCTATGCTACTTAGTATTACTGTATTTTATTTTTTATTTTTTTACATTATTTATGCTGTTTTGTTTAGTGTTTAGGCATGTTACAAAAGAATGATTAACTTGTTTGCATGATTTTTACATGGCCTTGCAGACCCCTTGACCCCAGTTGAAATATTTCATTTCCTCTATTTCTAAACTTGTTTCCTCTATTTTTTCTAAACCTCACTGGGATCCCAGTGTCTACTTAATGCAATTTATAAAAGAAAATTACCTGCACAGATTCCTTTGTGGAGTAAAATATCAAAGGCCACATCTGACCAAGCATTGTGTCCTCTGCGTCCTTCAAATAAAATCTAAAAGCAAAACAGTTTTTTTTAGGTTTGCTGATATGGCATGGTGTGCCATGAGTAAGGATTTTTCAGTTTGCAAAATATCTTCCCATCTATAAGTAAAAATATTTTAAGTTCAGACTGACCCTGAATTTGGCATGGGGCATGATGTCCACTCGAGCCTGCCAGGTGTTCCCTTGGTTTTCTCTTTTTCTCAAGACTTCCTTGGCCACATTTCCATGCAGTAGGTAGACAGTCAGACCCATAGTCCAACTGGATCCATACATGTGGTACCAGAACTGCAGACACTGGGGTTGGACATCAGAGCATTCCTCACTCAGGAGACGTGCTGTGTCTCCATGGACAGCGCTGTCACCCTCCATATACAGGTAATAACCCACTGGTGGTGTAAAATGAGAAAAATAAGATGGGTTAAAAGGAAATTACAGTTACATTGAGAGCATTTAGCAGTTGCTTTGTTGCTGAGCAACTTGCATTAGTGGTGTAAAGTTGCTATTAGTGAATATATTCTCATACTACTTTGTTAAGACACATTCTAAGTACTGTATCCTATCCATCAAACTCAGTGGGTAGGTGTTGGGTTTGTTTGTTTGTTTGTTTTTCTTCTCTCTCTCTCTCTCTCTCTCTCTCTCTCTCTCTCACACACACACACACACACACACACACACACACACACACACTTAGATATGCAGTGGAGTGGCATTAATGCTTGTAACTGGAGCTGAATGACTAACAACAAGATCCAGGAGATATCCTCCTTTGTGTGGGAGAGCAGTGGTAAAAAGTTAAAGAAAAGAAATAAATAGTAGAGAAAGACAAGAGGACTGAAACTTGCCAGAGGGGAGATTAAACTCTTCCAGAAGGATCAGTGGTGGCTTACTGGATAAGGCTGATATGAATAGTGAATAAGATTACTGATCCGGAGGCCAGTGGTTAAATCCTACTATACCCACTGTTGGAGCCTTGAACAAGGTCTGTAATCCTCAATTACTCGGTTGTTTTAGAATCAGAATTAAAAGTTGCTTGGGAATTTTGTAAATGTGTTGTCAGTGGGGAAAGTCCTGAGGAGTGTGTCCATTTTTTACAATAAAAGAAAATGAACTCTTCATTATTATTCTTATTATTTGATGTCCTTGTGGACCCCTTGAGATTTTTCAAGAAATTAAATGCAGTCTCAATAAAAGTTTGCATGCAGGGTTTAGGTTTGTTTATTTTATTTTATTTTATTTATTTTTTGTAAATACAGTGGTAGGCCTCCGTCACTCCCAAAGGACTATGGTTGCGCTCTGGCTGGTATCCTGGGGTGATACTCTCCTGTGTGCAGATCTTGGGTAGGGAGTAATGGAGGACAGGCTGTTACCCAAGCAGCAAGTCCCCCCCTCTCAGCACCACCGGAAGGATCCAATGGAAGGGCAAGTGACGATATGACTGGGTTCCAATGCTGCTGCAGGAGATACCAGAATGTTACTGTGAACAAACTGCCTCAGGGCACCCCGACTCCCGATTAGAAACACGCCGATGGCTTTGCAGCTACTCTTGTCGAAAGTCAGAAATGGTTCTTTTACATGCCTCACATCACAGACATGGCCGGCATTTGATAACCCAAGTAGCTGCACGGGGGGTGGGGGGGTGTTAGTGGCAACCTTGTGGAGAGTGGGACTCGAGCCCCCAAACTTCGGATCAGCGATCCAGGGCCCTATACCACTAGACTACCACTGACCCAGTACAAATATATTAAATACAGTAGGCCCTCATTATTCGCGGCGGTTTGGTCCGGCCCCTCCCGCGAATGAAGACAATCCATGAGTTCTGTACCCGGAAGAAAAGCCCCATGTATTATATTACATGCGCAAATAATCAACCGGAGGTAAAATACTATGTACCTCTTACATGCACTAAAATATGCTTCCTAAACACCTTTTCTAGACAGTCTTACTCATCAATACAGTATTAATGTAGTAAAATGGAGTAATGCCTAAGAAAAACTTAAAAATATATATATAAAAAAAAAATTATATATATATATATATATATATATATAAAATGCAGCCGTGAGGGGGGCACAAACAAGTGCCAGCCCTCACTTCACTCCCAAGCCCGGATAAATGCAGAGAGTTGCGACAGGAAGGGCATCCGGCGTAAAACTTTTTACAGAATACAAAATGCAAACCATAAAGACAAATTTCATACTGGATCGGTTGAGGCCCGGGTTAACAACATACGCCATCAGTGCTGTTAACCAACAGGGTGTTGATGGAAATTGGACTACTGATGGTCGAAGACGTCGAAGAAGGAGAGGCGGGAGGTGTGTCTGTAGGCAGAGAGAGAAGAGGAAAGGCATGAGTTTAGGACTGAGAGTAGGGACTTTGAATGTTGGAACGATGACAGAAAAAGGTAGAGAGCTGGCTGACATGATGCAGAGGAACGATGGTGGGCATACTGTGTGGAGGGTAAGAGTGTTGCCAAACAGCATAGGATGGTGGTGTGCAGGGTGATGCTGATGGTAAGAAAGGTGAAGAAAGCAAAGGCAGAGCAGAGGACAAAGTGGTGGAAGCTGAAAAAGGAAGAGTGTCGGGTTATCTTCAAGGAGGAGTTGAAACAGGTTTTGGGTGGTCAGGAAGTGCTTCCAGATGACTGGACAACCACAGCCAATGTGATCATGGAGACAGGTAGGAGAGGACTTGGCATGTCCTCTGGAAGGAAAGTAGATAAGAAGACCTGGTGGTGGAATGAGGAAGTGCAGGAGTGTGTACAAAAGGAAGAGGTTAGCTAAGAAGAAGTGGGAGACAGAGAGGATCGAAGAGAGGTGTCTCCCTGTACGGCGAAGGTAGCGGTGTCAAAGGACATACCAAGTTCGTATGATGACTTGTGTGATATGTTGGACAGTAAGGAGGGAGAAAATGATTTATATAGGTTGGCACAGCAGAGAAATAGAGATGGGAAAGACATGCAGCAAGTTAGAGTGATAAAGGGCAGAGTCGGAAACATGTTGACTGATGACACAAGTGTGCTGGGAAGATGGAAAGAGTACTTTGAAGAGCTGATGAATAAGGAAAATGAGAGAGAAAAAAAAGAGTAGAAGAAGTGACCGTCGCAGACCAGGAAGTAGCAAAGATTAGTAAGGGTGAAGTGAGGAGAGCATTGAAGAGGATGAAGAATGGAAAGGCAGTTGGTCCTGATGACATACCGGTGGAGGTATGGAAGTGTCTAGGAGAGGTAGCAGTAGATTTTCTGACAAGAACATTCAACAAGGTCTTAGAGAGTGAGAGGATACCAGAGGAATGGAGGAGAAATGTGCTTGTGCCAATTTTTAAGAACAAGGGAGATGTGCAGAGTTGTGGCAACTACAGAAGGATTAAGTTCATGAGCCATACGATGAAGCTATGGGAATGCAGTGTTTGCCTTGAGGATGTTAATAGAGAAAGAAGTACAGAGAAGGCCAGAAGGAGCTGCATTGTGCCTTTGTGGATCTGGAAAAAGCATATGACAGGAACTGTGGTATTGCATGAGGAAGTCTGGAGTGGCAGAGAATTATGTTTGAGTAGTGCAGAACATGTATGAAAGATGTAAGACAGTGGTGAAGTGTGCTGTTGGTGTGACAGAAGAGTTCAAGGTGGAAGTGGGACTGCATCAAGGATCAGCTCTGAGCCCCTTCTTGTTTGCTATGATGATGGACAGGCTGACAGACAAGGTGAGACAAGAATCTCCATGGACTATGATGTTTGCAGAGGACATTGTGATCTGTAGTGAGAGAAGAGAACAAGTGGAGGAAAATCTAGAGAGGTGTAGGTATGCCCTGGAAAGGAGGGGAATGAAGGTTAGCCTCAGTAAAAAAGAATACATGCATGTGAACAACAAGGACCCAAGAGGAATGGTGAGGTTACAAAAATCTCCATGGACTATGATGTTTGCAGATGACATTGTGATCTGTAGTGAGAGCAGAGAAATAGTGCAGGAAAATCTAGAGAGGTGGAAGTATGCCCTGGAAAGGAGGGGAATGAAGGTTAGCCTCAGTAAAAAAGAATACATGTGTGTGCACGACAAGGACCCAAGAGGAACGGTGAGGTTACAGGGAGCAGAGATAAGGAAGGTGGAGGATTTCAAGTACTTAGGCTCAACAATCCAGAGCAATGGAGTGTGGAAAAATGGTGAAGAAGCGTGTGCAGGTAGGTTGGAATGGTTGGAGAAAAGTATCTGGATTGATGTGCAATAAGAAACTATCAGTAAGAATGAAAGGAAAAGTGTACAAGACGGTGATGAGGCCAGCGATGTTGTATGGTTTAGAAACAGTGGCCCTGGGGAAAAGACAGGAGGCTGAGCTGGAGCGATAGCGGAGATGAAAATGTTGAGGTTCTCTTTGGGAATAATGAGGATGGATAGGATCAGGAATGAGCATATCAGAGGGACAGCACATGTTAGAGGTTTTGGAGACAAAGTCAGAGAGGCTCGATTGAGATGGTTTGGACATGGACAAACGAGGGATAGTGAGTATATTGGTAGTAGGATGCTGAGGTTGGAACTACCAGGCAGAAGTTCGAGAGGAAGACCAAAGAGAAGATTTATGGATGTGGTGAAGGAGGACATGAAGGTAGTTGGAGGGAGAGTAGAAGATACAGAGGATCGCGTGAGATGGAGGCAGATGGTTTGCTGTGGCAACTCCTGAAGGACAAAGCCGAAAGGAAAAAAAAAAATATATATATATATATATATATATATATATATATATCTTCTCCTTTCGGCTTTTCCCTTCGCTCTCTTCCGTATCGCTCTCTTCGAGGATTAGATTTTAACTCTTTTTATGGATCTCTTAGTCAAAAAGATTCCCAACCCTGATCTTATGGTGTTCATTTACAGAGTACAGACACTCTTCCACTTATGTTTATCCATTTTACGTGTTTTTGATTTTACGTTTAAAAAAAAAAAAAAAAAAAGTCAAATTTTGAGTTTTAGACGTACCTATGTAGTACGCTGATATCAGTTATATAGCTTGTTACCCTTGTGTTAAGACATCGTGTTATTAATTAAATCTCTGTGATCTTTGCGTTTACACTGTTTTGCAGAATTTTGTAACCCTCAGCAAATATGGTTGTTCAGAAGCATAAGCCTAATAGCATGGGGTGGGCAGTGGCTAGACCCAGCTTGGAACCGGTCTAGAATGGAGAAGTAAGATGCCTCCTTCCCTCCACTAGTCTGGGTGCTCACCTTGGGCAAGTCACAGTACACCCTTAGCCCTCCTTTCTAGGGTCACGGTCCCCCTCTGGGTGGTGGGGTAGGATTGGCCGCCCCAGGATGTCGTAAAAGGCGACTAAAGGGGTAACAGAATAGGATAAATATATTTTTCTTTTCTTCCTGCACTCATTTCATAAAATTGCCTTATATCTTAAACACTTCATGATTTGGAAAAGGTTGATTTAATTTCATTGTTTTGTAAAATTGATTGCACAGTCTGGTTCCATTTTATTAGTTTCAATATTAATTTCCACAAGATATAGCAGTCACTCAGATGCTCCCAGATATGCTGCTACTATCCCGAGAAACAAAAGCCATCCAAATAATAGAGCTTACGGTTCCCTTGGGGGATAGACTCGATTATAAAGACGCTAATCAAGCTTTGCGTAGCATAGCATCATGGATCGATGTTTAAAAACCCATATGGATTTGTCGTCGATATGGTTCAGTAATTTCATATTTTTAAAGATTGTTCGTTTGTTTATTTATTTATTACGTCCAGTTTAAAATGTAAAAACATAGAAGCCTGAAATTCTCCTCTGCATGTACGAAGAGGCGACCTGTTTGCCGTGGGTTGCGACTCGTGTCGGTGGAAGAGGGGATCCTGGTAACTGAGTGAGGAGATCTCCAAAATGAGATTTCAATGCAATACCTTACTTTGGCCCTAATTTTGCCTAGACGAGAGGCTTGTGAGGTCTGGCACAAGTCAATCGGCTGGTGGTGCTAAGCACTAGGTTTTTTTTTTTTTTATTCTAGCAGCAGCTGCCTAATCAGGTGAATTGGGTATTCAGGTTCTGCCTGGGTGCTGGAGTATACCATTGTAAGTATCCCTGACATCTGTATGCTGGAAGTCCGCATACAAATAGATGTCCCCCAGTAGGGCTCCAAGCAGGGTGGGGAGCTTCGATGGTGAAATATTATCCCTTCACTATGGCTACAACTACAAAAAAAACATTTAAAAGATCATTAGATAATGACTCTGACAGTGACTCTGCCTATGGACCCAGCACTTCTTGGCCCCATTTCCTTGTTATTCACGGTACAGATCAAATGAAACCGTTAAGCAAACGGTCTCCCTTTGATATTGCAAAGGGAATCAAAGGACATGCTGGTGAACCTAAACAAGTGAAAAGACTGCGTTCTGGCAATCTTCTTATTGAACTAAGCCAGAAGAGTCATGCTACCAACTTACTAAAATCCACCATGCTAGTCAACGTACCAATAAAAGTTTCGGCCCACAACTCCTCGAATACAAGGAAAGGGGTCAAAGTGTAATGAAATAAGATCCGTGAGTGAAGAGAAGATCCTGGAGGGTCTTCGTGCTCAGAGGGTTAGGAAGGTTCAACACATAACAATCAAGAAAGAAGGCCAGAAGGTTCCAACTAGGACATTAATACTCACCTTTGATGCTACTACCCTTCCTAGGGTCAGAGTGGGATATTTAAATGTCCCAGTTTCTGTCTATATACCTAACCTCCTATGATGCTTCAAAGGCCAATGTTTTGTCCACCATTAGGGCAACTGTGGTAACAAACCAACATGTGGGAAATGCAGTAAAGAGCACAAGTACCAAAATTGCAGTGAACAGGCTAATTGCGTGAATTGTAATGGAAATTACCCATCCTTTTCCAAGAACTGTGCGAAATGGTTAGAGGAGAAAGAAATCCAAACCATAAAATGCATTAGAAACCTTACCTTCAAGGAAGCAAGGAAACTGATTGAAGACAAAGGATCTCCTCAACCACAACAGACCTATGCATCGGCTACTACTGAAAAAAAGGTTATCCATTACAATTCCGCAATAGTACAAACTGACATAACTTGGCCTGAAAAATCCCAAAGCTCTCAAAAGTATCAACCAAAACAAGCTACAGTAATGCCATGGTCTCCTCTTCACAGGCCACAAAAAACTTTGTAGGTACACAGACAGCGTCAAACTCCGGACCAAAACCTAACCAGACTTCTACTGAAAAAGATGACAAAAGTATTCTAAGGGATCAGAAAACAAAGTGCTCCAACATAATACATTTCAGGTGTTGGAGGATTCTGGAGAGGAGGAGAACATGGATATTGTTCCTCATACTCTCCCACCTAAAAGCAAAAGAGATAGGCGCAAAGAAAGAGCCAATCCTAAGCCCTCATGAGTACCAAATTAAAAGATATCATACAATGGAATTGTCGTGGACTTGTAGCAAATTATGAAGAAATTAAATCACTTCTTTGTGATAGTGTTCCTCAAATTGTCGGTCTTCAGGAAACACTACTAAATTAACTAGATAATATAACACTTAAAGGCTATGATACATCCAGTAAAACATCTGTGTCATCAGTTGATGGGAGAACCATAGGTGGTTCGAAGATAAGATACTGCTTTATTAATCTCACAATGGAGAAATTCACTGTTACAGGCTCTTGAGGTACCATCAGTAGGGGGTGCAAAAATAAATAGATATACAAACATACATATATATATATATATATATATATATATATATATATATATATATATATATATATATATATATATATTATATAAGTAAATAAATTAATAGATTCATAAATAGTATAAATTAATAAACAATAAAAGAAAAGAAGGGAACAACTTTGTAGACTGGCCTATATTCAAATGTATATGTATCTGAGGGCAGAGTAGATGGGTTGATATGGTTCACAGTCATTGGGGTAAATGTGGTTGATTAAAGTGCACGGGGTTGGGGTTTTTATTGCACATAACCGGTATTTTCACAGACAGTTACAAAGTGGCGTTGTACAGTCTGACAGCGGTGGGAATGAACGACCTGCGGTAGCGCTCCTTCCTGCACTGAGGATGTCTTAGTCGTCCACTGAAGGAGCTACTCAGCTTCTCTACAGTCTGGTGCAGTGGGTAAGAGCTGTTGACCATGATGGATGTGAGCTTTGCTACCATCCTCCTCTCACTCACCTCCTCCACAGAGTCCAGTGGGCAGCCTAGGACAGAACTGGCCCTCCGAACCAGCTTGTTCAGTCTCTTTCTGTCCCACGCTGTGCTGCCCGGGGCCCAGCAGATGGCAGCATAGAGGATTGCAGAGGCTACCACAGAGTCATAAAAAGTCCTGAGCAGAGGTCTGCATACTCCGAAGGACCTAAGTCTCCTCAGAAGGTGGAGGCGACTCTGGCCCTTCTTGTACAGGGCGTTGGTGTTGTGGGACCAGTCCAGTTTATTGTTAAGGTGAACGCCCAGGTATTTGAAACTGTCCACTGTCTCAATGTCCTGTCCCTGGATGTTCACTAGTGAGTGTGTGTGTGTGTGTGTGTGTGTGTGTGTGTGTGTGTGTGTTAGAGTGCTTCTTCTGAAGTCGACCACCATCTCCTTCGTATTCCTAGTGTTCAAGCACAGGTGGTTGTGCTCACACCAGTCCACGAAGTCAACGATGACCTACCGGTACTCCTGCTCGTTCCCCTCTGACACACGGCCCACGATGGCGGAGTCGTCCGAGAACTTCTGGAGGTGGCAGCTGTCTGTGTTATGGATGAAGTCCAAGGTATAAATGTTGAAAAGGAAGGGTGAGAGGATGGTGCCCTGCAGTGCCCCCGTGCTGCAGACTGCCACCTTTGACTTGCAGCCGCACGTACTGTGGACGGTTAGTAAGGTAGTCGATAATCCAGGCAGCAAGATGCCCGTCCACTCCCACGTCCTCCAGCTTCCCCCGCAGAAGCACTGGCCTGATGGTGTTGAAGGCGCTGGAGAAGTCAAAGAACATGACTGTGGGTGGGGCTCACCATAGAGCGGAGGTGTTTGAGGAGGAGCCTTTCCATGGTCTTCATAAGGTGGGAGGTCAGGGCAACAGGTCTGTAGTTGGCTGGTTCCTTCGCTTGAGCTGTTTTGGGAACCGGAACCACACAGGAGGTCTTCCACAGGACGGGAACCTTCTCGAGGCTGAGGCTCAGGTTGTACAGGTAGCATAGTACCTCACAAAGCTGGTCTGCGCAGGTCCTCAGCAGCCTGGGACAGATGCTATCTGGTCCTTCAGATTTCCTCTGATTTAGTCGCCTCAGCTGTCTCCACACCTGGTCTGACGTGAGGGAGAGGAGGAGGGGGGGCTGGGGTGGGCTGCAGAGGGAGGGGATGTGTCTGTCAGGCTGTAGCAGTCAAGTGAAGTTGGCCTGGGGAGGGGGTGTCTTCTGGTCTGGAGACATGTGAAGGGGGGGAGGGGGGGCAGGGGGGGGGGGGAGAATCAAACCTGTTGAAGTAACAGTTTAATTCATCCGCCCAGCGCTGGTCACCATCAGCTGTCCCGCTGACACTCTGCCCAAATCCAGACATGGTCTTTAGTCCTCTCCAGCACGTTGTTCTGAGCCAGCTTCTCCTCTATCTTCTTCCCATAGTCCTTCTTGGCCCTCCTGATCCTCCACTGGAGCTCACGCTGGATCTTCTGCTCCTCTCTATCCCCCGAGATGAAAGCCCTCTTTTTCTGGTTCAGGAGGACTTTAAGCTCAGGGGTGACCCACAGGTGGTTGTTGGAGAAGCACCGTCCCCTCCGTGTTGGCACAGTGCTGTCCACGCAGAAGTTCATATAATCGGTGATGCAGTGTGTGAGGCCGTCAATGTCATCACCAAAGGAGTCACAGAGCATGTTCCAGTCTGTAGTCCCTAAGCCTCTCATTGGTCTCCTCGGTCCACACTTTCACAGACCTCTTCTGCGCAGGTTCCTTTTGCACCCTGGGTGTGTATTGGGGGCACAGGTAGACCAGGTTGTGGTCTGAGCGTCCCATTAGGGGGAGGGGGATGGAGCTCTAAGCGTCCTTCACATTAGCATACAGCAAGTCCAGAGTTTTATTGACTCTCGTGGCGCACTTCACGTATTGCGTGAACGTCGGGAGAGAGGCGGAGAGAGGGGCGTGGTTAAAGTCCCCGCTGATCAGAATCATGGCGCGGGGGTGACGAGTCTGTGTCTGATTGAATGCGCTGTGGAGACGCTCACACGAAGCCGCCGCATCAGCCGAGGGCAGGAATGTACACGCAAAACACAATCAACGTGTGAAAACTCCCTCGGTAGATAATATGGCCGCGTGCTCACCGCGAGCAGCTCCAAGTCCCGCGTGCATAGCTGCTCCTTCACGTGCACGTTGGCCGGGTGGCACCATCGTTCATTCACATGGACCGCCACACCCCCCCCCTTCCTTCTTTCCGCCACACTCCGATCTGCACGCGCGAGTGTGAATCCATTAAGAGAAACCACAGAGTCCGGTGTGAGTTCATTCAGCCACGTCTCTGAGAAACACATGAGGCTGCAGTCCCGGTACTCCCTCTGCTCCCGGTACTCCCTCTGCTCCCAGTGCTTCCTCTGCTCCCGGTGCTTCCTCTGCAGTCCCGGTGATTCCTCTGCATTCCCGGTACTGCCTCTGCTGCCGGGTCAGCGCCGCCAGCTCCTCGGTCTTGTTGGCGATCACGCGGATATTTCCCATGATGACAGAGGGAACACATCTCCTCCGCCTCTTTCGTCCCCCTCTGCAGCCTCTCCTTTTCCTCCGTATTTCCACAGGAACAACGGGCTTTTCCGCATGAAGGAGGGGGGGCCGCGCAGGCCGAGGAGGGTCACATGTGTAAGACCTGCGTTGCTCAGAGCTGTTGGTGAATGAATTTCCTGACGCTGATCCAAAAAGTGAAAGTAAAAGTGCACAGAAAAACAAAAGCATCATAAAAGTAGGTTTCCCAAATGCAGGATTGAAGAAAGAAAAATAAAATTTGAAAAAAGATAAAGAAACACGCCTATATACAATAGAAAAGAGAAAAAAAAGGAAAATAAACTGAAGAGCTCCTGTAACTGGCTGCAGGTCGCCCGGCACCATCTTGGAAAAAATAAATAAAAATTCTATACCATTCTAATTAAATCAAATGTCCCTCGTGAGCTTATTACATTAAATACACACCTGCAAGCTGTAGTCATGAGAGTACAACTTTATAAAACTATAACAGTGTGTTCTGTATACATTCCTCTCGAACACAGGCTTAATGCAAATGAATTGGATGAACTTTTAGACACTCCCCCCCCCCCCATTCTGTTACTTGGAGACTTTAATGCACATAGTGCTACTTGAGGTTGTGAAAATTCAGACAATAGAGGTAAATTGGTAGAAGATTTTGTGACACATCATGATCTGTGCATTTTAAATTCTAAATCTTCTACATATCTCCATCCACCTTCAGGCTCCTATTGATTTGAGCATTTGCTCTCCTGCCTCTGTATGGATCTTGTTTGGGAAGTTGGCAGTGACCACTTCCCAATCTTCATCAATACAACCACTCCTATAGATTCTGGAAAGCCCCCAAAATGGCAGTTACATAAAGCTGATTGGACAGCTTTCCAGGAATTGTGCAATGATGAAATCAATCTAAACACATTCCAAACCAGTAATAAAGCAATACATGAGTTTGCTGCCTGTGTCATAAATATTGCCCTCAAAACTGTGCCAAAGTCCTCGTCAATTCCAAAACCCATACGTAAACCATGGTTTATCGATGACTGTCAAAAGGCCATTAAAGAATGCAAAAAGGCCTTAAATATTTTTAAACATGACTCGATGACTATATTGGTAATAGGATGCTGAGGCTGGAACTACCAGGCAAAAGGCCTAGAGGAAGACCAAAGAGACGATTCATGGATGTGGTGAAGGAGGACATGAAGGTCGTTGGTGTAAGAGAAGAAGATGCAAAGGATAGGGTGAGATGGAGGCAGATCATTCGCTGTGGCGACCCCTGAAGGGAAAAGACGAAAGGAAAAGAAGAAGAAGACTCTACACAAGCTAATTTAGGTAAATATAGAGCAGCCGCGCCAAATGCACGGCATACAATTAAAGAAAATAAAAGGAAATCATGAAAAGAATATGTCTCAAAGCTAAATATGAGATCATCGGTAGGAAAAACATGGGAAATGGTACGCAAGATATGTAGAAAACCAGTAAATAGCTTTGTAAAACTCATTAATTAATGAAATGGGAATAAAGCCACTGATAGAGTTGACATTGCTAACACACTTGCAGAAGAATTTAAGAAAAATTCTTCTACAGAACACTACAATCCAACGTTTCAAAAGTGTAAAAATCAGCAGGAGAAAATCAAACTGTTCAACTTGGACAATTCGGAAAATTATAATGATTCCTTTAGTATGAATGAACTAAGGAATCATTAAACAAATCTCATCTGCTGTTGGACCTGATGATATCCATTATCAGTTTCTCAAACATCTCCCTGGTGAATATTTAAATGTTTTGTTGCATATTTTCAATGATTTATGGGAAACGGGTAGTTTTCCAGACACCTGGAGGGAAGCTACTATTATTCCAGTTCCAAAACCTGGTAAAGATCACACAGACCCTACAAACTACTGTCCCATTGCTCTAACTAGTTGCTTGTGCAAGTCCATGGAACGTATGATAAATGCTCGTTTGATTTGGTATCTTGAGAAGAACCACTTAATATCAAAGTCACAAAGTGGTTTTAGACATTTTCGAAGCACTATAGACCATTTGATAGCTCTTGAATCTAACGTTTGAGATGCATTTGTAAGAGGTGAACACATGGTATCAATTTTTTTTTTTGATCCAGAAACTGACACCACTTGGAAATACGTAATTTTAAAGGATTTGCATGAGATGGGACTTCGCAGAAAAATGCCTGCATTTATTGAAAAATTTTAAACCAATAGACATTTTAAAGTTCATGTCAGGAATTCCCTTTCTGCTTCTCAGAAACAAGACATGGGCGTTCCACAAGGAAGTATTTTATCTGTGACTCTATTTAATGTTAAAATTAACAGCATAGCTAACTCTGTTAAAGACGGTATATCAAAATCATTATTTGTGGATGACTTTGAAATTAGCTGTCGTGCAAAACACATGCACACTATTGAAAGACAACTGCAGCTATGCTTAAATAAAATTCAGAAGTATCATGACCCAAATTAGGATTAAGCAGTTCAGAAAATGAATGAATGAAAAAATAATTCATTTTAAAAAATTTGGCTCCATTTAAATGTTTTATTTATTTATTTAATTTTTTTTTGGTTTGGTTTTTCTTTTACAGCCATGCAGCCATGAGGCGGGGGGGCACTAACCAGTGTCTCTCCCCCTTATGCCGGTCCCAAGCCCGGATAAATGCAGAGGGTTGCGACAGGAAGGGCATCCGGCGTAAAACTTCTGCCACATTTCTCATGCAAATGATCAAAACAAAATTCATACTGGATCAGTCGCTGCCCTGGTTAACAACGACCGCCATCAGTGCTGTCAACCAACAGGGTGCTGATGGAAATTGGACTATTGTTGGTCGAAGACGTTGAAGAAGGAGAGGCGTGTCAGTAGGCAGAGAGAGAAGAGGAAATGCATGAGTCTAGGACTGAGAGTAGGGACTTTGAATGTTGGAACTATGGAACGAAAAGATAGAGAGCTGGCTGACATGATGCGGAGGAGGAAGTTGGACATACTGTGTGTTCACGAGACCAGGTGGAAAGGTAGCAAAGCTAGAAGCTTAGGAGCAGGGTTTAAGCTGTTTTATCACGGTGTGATTAGTTAAAAGGCGTGTGTGTGTGTGTGTGTGTGTGTGTGTGTGTGTGTGTGTGTGTTGTATCTTTATGGTCCCTCCCAAATGATGATGGGTTTTTTCTTTTGGAACTGGTTCCTCTCATCAAGGTTTCTTCCCTGCATCAACTGGGGGAGTTATTCCTTGCCACCCAGGTGGGGTGACACTCACTCAGGATGTGCAGGGGTTGTAGAAAATGTTTAAATTATTTTCTAATTTGTGAACTCCGACTTTTACTGTGTAAAGCTGCTTTCTGACAATTTAAAGCACAAAAACAAATAAAACTGAATTGAATTGAACATTAGCCGAGCAGAACATTAACATTTATAGTCATCATATTTTGCACACGCCCTTATGCAGAGTGACTTTCATTTCATCGCATTTGTTCAACTGGGCAGATGAGGGACAAGGGCCTTGCTCAAGGGCCCACTAGCAGCAGATCTCAATCATTGGTGTAATGAATTTAATTTAAAAAAGCACCTGCACAGGGTCCTCTCTGTATAGAAACGTCATCCAGAGCCACATCTGACCGAGCACTGTCTCCTCTGCGTCCTTCAAATAAAATCTAAAAAATTAGACAGATTAGCAGGTTGATTGATGTCAGAGTTTTTTTTTAATTATAAGATAAAACTCATCGGTTGTCTGTATGAAGTGAACAATATCCCGTGTCTCTTCATGTCATTGTAAACCTTGACATTCACTGAACATGCAAGTCTCCGTTAATAATCTATTCACAATTGTTTGAGTAGAGACTGGGGCAGAAATCATTTTTTTAAGAAATGAAATAGATATTAATGCAAAGCTGCACAAATTTTCGAGTTCATATGTTGCTAAACTGACCCTGAAATTGGTGTATGGTGTGATGTCCACTAGAGCCTGATGCCAGGTGTTCCCCTGGTTTTCTGTTTTTTTTCCAGACCTCCTTGGCCACATTTCCATGCAGTAGGTAGACAGTCATACCCATAGTCCAGCTGGAGCCATACATGTGGTACCAGAATTGCAAACACTGGGGCTGGACATCAGAGCATTCCTCACTCAGGAGACGTGCTGTGTCTCCATGGACGGTGCTGTCGCCTTCGATATACAGGTAAGAACCAGCTGGTGATGTTCAAATAGAAGAGACAGGGATATAATAAAATGTTCACATATGTTTATATATCATTGTACATAAATATAATTTCTGTACTATGCCCCCACAAACATTGTAACATTTAGAGGTGTGGCAAGTGAGTAGGTCCATATATCTTTTGTTTTGATTCACATCAAAATAGCTTAAGATTCTTACTTCCTGTTGTGTGATCGGATGAGGGTCCAGTCATTGATGTAGATGTGTTACCCTTGTGTCTAGTCCAATCGAAAACATCAGTTAAGAGTTGTGTCCATGAGCAAAGATTGTTATCAAAATTTCAGTGTATTCCACAGGCTGTCAAAATAGTACAATAATTATTAAAACAATTCCAAATCCTAAAGACGAAACATATAACCAAAAAAAAAAACAAAAACAAAAAAAACAGTTAACTCTTTCCCATCATATCATGTTTTTTTCACATTCTGTCTTCCACAATGTATTACACTATCTATGATATGCTGTGTGTTCATTTATTTAGAGCTACATGAAATGTGCATTATGTGGGTTGAACAGTAAGTCGAGCACATGGTTTTGGCAACATCTTTTGCTGTTGAATTGTGTAATACATAGTGCTTCCTCCTTGACTATGAGATAAAGAATTAAATCAAATATTGTATTTTGTTGCCTCAGAAAGCAAACACCTATCCAGCATTTCCACAATGAATTGGTATGGGGGTGTTTTTGTGCCAAAAAACAGAACACCTGTGACAGAATAATTTTTAATTATTTAAAAATCTCACTCATACCAGTAAATGTAATCCTTTACGATCTGATTCTAATGCTGCCGTGCAGCAAGATTGAAGGATGGCTGCAAAGATGCAAATTTTGTATAAAACAATAGTTATTGATTACCACCATTATTGGTTCAAACAGACAATCCAATGTCAAAAACAGGGAATCCCATAAAGGTCAAGAGATGCTGTGTTATTCTGTGTTATTTTTCCTCCTCCTTAAACAAGAGAAAACAAATACTCCAACACAAATACTTTATTGTAGATGCCCAAATCCTCTGATACACACTTCAAATTCCATTCTACAAAACACAAATTAAAACAAACAAACAAACAAAAACATTTATTCATAGTTTTTCTGTAGTTGTTTCTGTGAATATCATCATCATCATCATCATCTTCTTCCGCTTAGTCCGGGGTCGGGTCGCGGGGGCAGCAACCTTAGCAAAGAGGTCCAGACATCCCTCTCCCGAGCCACTTCCTCCAACTCTCCCGGGGGGACACCGAGGCGGTCCCAGACAAGCCGAGAGACATAGTCCCTCCAGCGTGTTCTAGGTCGACCCGGGGTCTCTTCCCGGTTGGACATGCCCGAAACCCCCCACCAGGGAGGCGGCCGGGGGGCCTTCTAACCAGACGCCCGAGCCACCTCAACTGGGCCCTCTCAATGGGGAGGAGCAGGGGATCTGCTCCGAGCTCTGCCCGGATGGCGGAGCTTCTCACCCTATCTCTAAGGGAGAACCCCACCACCCGGCGAAGAAAGCTCATTTCAGCCGCTTGTATCCGTGATCTTGTTCTTTCGGTCATTACCCAAAGCTCGTGACCATAGGTGAGGGTTGGAACGTAGATCGACTGGTAAATTGAGAGCTTCGCCTTGCGGCTCAGCTCCTTTTTCACCACGACGGACCGGTACAGGCACCGCTTAACAGCAGAGGCTGCAGCGATCCGTCTGTCGATCTCTCGCTCCATCCTTCCCTCACTCCTAAACAAGACCCCAAGATACTTACACTCCTCCACTTGGGGCAGGACCTCATCCCCAACCCAGAGGGTGCATTCCACCATTGTCCGACTGAGAACCATGGCCTCGGACTTGGAGGTACTGATCTTCATCCCGGCTGCTTCACACTCAGCTGCGAATCGCTCCAATGAGAGCTGGAGGGCCCGACTTGATGAAGCCAAAAGGACAACATCATCCGCAAAAAGCAGAGATGATATCCGATGGCCACCGAACCAGAACCCCTCATCGCCTCGACTGCGCCTAGAAATTCTGTCCATAAAAATTATGAACAGAATCGGTGACAAAGGACAGCCTTGGCGGACTCCAACTCCCACCGGAAACGAATCCGAGCTGCTGTTACCAATACGGACCAAACTCTGGCTCCAGTGATACAGCGACCGAATAGCTCGTAGCAACGGATCCAGAACGCCGTACTCTCGGAGCACGCCCCACAAGATCTTTCGAGGGACACGGTCGAAAGCCTTCTCCAAATCCACAAAGCACATGTGGACAGATTGGGCAAACTCCCATGCCCCCTCCAGAATCCTGTGGAGCGTATAGAGTTGGTCAAGAGTGCTGCGGCCAGGACGAAAACCACATTGTTCCTCCTGAATCCGAGGTTCGACTATCGGTCGGATCCTCCTCTCTAGTACCCCTGCATAGACTTTCCCAGGTAGGCTGAGGAGTGTAATTCCCCGATAATTGGAACACACCCTCCGGTCTCCCTTCTTAAAAATTGGGACCACCACCCCAGTTTGCCAATCCAGAGGTACAGCCCCCGATGACCACGCGATGTTGCAGAGACGTGTCAACCAAGACAGTCCTACAACATCCAGAGTCCTGAGATATTCCGGGCGGATCTCGTCCAACCCCGGAGCTCGACCACCGAGGAGCTTTTTGACAACCTCAGTGACCTCCACTCCAGTGATGGGCGGACCCTCACCCGAACCCCCAGGGTCTTCCTCTTCCACGGAGGGTGTGTTGGTGGGATTGAGAAGGTCCTCAAAGTATTCCCTCCACCTCTCAACAACATCCCCAGTCAATGTAAGCAGCTCCCCACCTCCACCGTAAACAGTGTTTGTGAAGAACTGCTTCCCCCTCCTGAGGCGTCGGATGGTGGCCCAGAACCTTTTTGAGGCCAACCGATAATCACTCTCCAGGCCCTCACCGAACTCCTCCCACGCCCGAGATTTTGCATCTGCGACAGCCTCGGCTGCAGCACGTTTGGCTTGCCGGTACCCGTTTGCTGCCTCAGGAGTCCCACAGGCTAATAAAACCCGATAGGCCTCCTTCTTCAGCTGGACGGCCCCCTTCACCGCAGGTGTCCACCACCGGGTTCGGGGATTACCGCCACGACAAGCACCGACGACCTTACGGCCACAGCTATGGGCTGCCGCCTCAGCAATGGAGGCACGAAACATGGCCCATTCGGATTCCATGTCCCCCGCCTCCTCCGGAACGTGGTTGTAGCTCTGCCGGAGGTGGGAGTTAAAGGCCTCTCGGACAGGGGGCTCCGCCAAACGTTCCCAGCAGACCCTGATTACACGCTTGGGCCTGCCAGGTCTGGAAGGCAACCTCCCACACCACCGAAGCCAACTCACCACCAGGTAGTGATCGGTAGACAGCTCAGCTCCTCTCTTCACCCGAGTGTCCAGAACATATGGTCGCAAGTCCGATGACACGACTACAAAGTCAATCATCGAACTGCGACCTTGGGTGTCCTGGTGCCAAGTGCACTTATGGACACCCTTATGTTCGAACATGGTGTTCGTGATAGACAAACTATGACGAGCTTGAATATCATGTAAAGCATTTTTTTTCCTTGCATAGCTACAACTGCATGAATTTGTTGCTAAAAAACAAAGTTAAATGCAGTGATTTTAGCTGTAGTCAATCCTGTGTGCTTTGTACATCTGTAGAAACTGGACTCTGCTTGATTCCAAATTAGTATCTGGATAACCAAACAAGAAACAATGAAAGAAAACAAGTATAAAATAAATAAATAAAACATGAAATAATATAAAAAAAGACATAAAAAAAACCTTGCCATCTATGCATGCTATTTTGTACAGTATTATATACTTGAAATTACATTTTTGACCTGTCAGCCTTGCTTTACACATCCATGCGGTTCTAATTAATTTGTTTTTGCTCACAATAAAGTAAGTAACTTAAAATGCAGCCGTGAGGGGAGGCACAAACCAGTGTCTCTACCTCACGCCGGTCCCAAGCCCGGATAAATACAGAGGGTTGTGTCAGGAAGGGCTACCAACGTAAAACCAATGCCAAGCTTTATCATGCAAATCACAGATATTACTTCCATACCGGATAGGTCAAGGCCCGGGTTAACAACGACCGCCATCAGTGCTGTTAATCAACAGGGTGCTGGTGGAAATTGAACTACTGTTGGTCGAAGAAGGAAAGGCGGGAGGCGTGTCCGTGGCGGAGAGAGAAGAGGAAAAGCATGAGTCTAGGACTGAGAGTAGGGACTTTGAATGTTGGAACTATGCAAGGAAAAGATAGAGAGCTGGCTGACATGATACAGAGGAGGAAGGTGGACATACTCTGTGTTCAGGAGACCAGGTAGCAAAGCTAGAAGCTTAGGAGTAGAGTTTAAGCTGTTTTATCATGGTGTGAATGGGAACAGAAATGGAGGAGGCGTCATCTTGAAGGAGCGGTTTGTCAGGAATCTTCTAGAAGTTAAAAGAGTGTCAGAAAGAGGGATGAGTCTCAAGTTAGAAATTGAAGGTGTGATGTTCAATGTTGGTAGTGCTTATGCCCCACAGGCAGGATGTGAGCTAGAAGAGAAGGAGAGATTCTGGAGTGAGTTAGATGAAGTGATGCAGAGTACCCCTAGAGGTGAAAGAGTGGTCATTGGGGCAGACTTCAATGGACATGTTGGTGCAGGCAACAGAAGAGACGAGGAAGTGATGGGCTAGGTTTGGTGTCTAGGACAGGAAAACAAAAGGACAGATGTTGATAGATTTTGCAAAATGGATGTAAATGGCTGTTGTGAGTGGCTGCTCTTGAGCAGTGTCAAAGGCCAAACAAAGTGTGTATGATGACTTGTATGATAGGTTGGACAGTAAGGAAGGAGAAAATGATTCATACAGGTTGGCCCAGCAGAAAGATAGAGATGGGAAGGTGGCAGCAAGTTAGAGTGATAAAGGACAAAGAAGGAAATGTATTGACTGACGACAGAAGTGTTCGGGGAAGAGGGAAAGAGTACTTTGAAGAGCTGATGAATCAGGAAAATGAGAGGAAGAAAAAAAAGAGTAGAAGAGGTGACTGTTTAGGACCAGGAAGTGTCAAAGATTAGTAATGGTGAACTGAGGAGGGCATTAGAGAGGATGACGAGTGGAAAGGCAGTTGGTCCTGATGATATACCTGTGCAGGTATGGAAGTGTCTAGGTGAGGTAGCAGTAGATTTTCTGACAAGAACATTCAACAAGGTCTTAGAGAGTGAGCGGATGCCGGAGGAATGGAGGAGAAGTGTGCTGGTGCCCATTTTCAAGAACTTGGGAGATGTGCAGAGTTGATGAGCCATATGATGAAGTTATGGGAAAGAATAGTGGAAGCTAGACTAAGGGCAGAGGTCAGCATTTGTGAACAACAGTTTGGTTTCATGCCAAGAAAGAGCAGCACAGATGCATTGTTTGCTTTGAGGATATGTTAATAGAGAAGTACAGAGAAGGTCAGAAGGAGCTGCATTGTGCCTTTGTGGATCTGGAGAAAGCATATGACAGGGTGCCAAGAAAAGAAATGTGGTATTGTATGAGGAAGTCTGGAGTGGCAGAGAAGTATGTTAGAGTGGTGCAGGACATGTATGAGAAATGTAAGACAGTGTTGAGGTGTGCTGTCGGCATGACCAAAGAATTCAAGGTGGAGGTGGTACTGTATCAAGGATCAGCTCTAAGCCCCTTGTTTGCTATTGTGATGGACAGGCTGACAGACGAGGTTAGACAAGAATTTCCATGGACTATGATGTTTACAGATGACATTGTGATCTGTAGCGAGAGCAGAGAACAAGTTGAGGAAAATCTAGAGAGATGGCGGTAGTCCCTGGAAAGGAGAGGAATGAAGGTTAGCCTCAGTAAGTCTGAATACATGTGTGTGAACGACAAGGACCCAAAAGGAACGGTGAGGTTACAGGGAGCAGAAGTAAAGACGGTGGAGGATTTTAAGTACTTAGGCTTGTGTGGAAAAGAGGTGAAGAACCGTGTGCAGGCAGATTGGAATGTTTTAGAAATAGTGGTGCTAGCGAAAAGACAGAAGGCAGAGCTGGAGGTAGCGGAGATGAAAATGTTGACATTCTCTCTGGGAGTAAGAAAGATGGATAAGATCAGAAATGAGTACATCAGAGGGACAGCCCATGTAAGATGTTTGGGAGACAAAGTCAGAGAGGCTCGATTAAGATGGTTTGGACATGTACAGAGGAGGAATAGTGGATATATTGGTAGTAGGATGCTGAGGTTGGAACTACCAGGCAGAAGGCCTAGAGGAAGACCAAAGAAGTGATTTATGCATGTGGTGAAGGAAGACATGAAGGTCTTTGGCATAAGAGAAGAAGATGCAGAGGACCGGGTGAGATGGAGGCAGATTATTTGCTGTAGCGAGCCCTGAAGGCAATAGCTGAAAGGAAAAGAAAAATATGTATGGACTTTAGGGCTATTTATGCAGATGGCACTAAGGATAACAGAGTAGCAGCCGCTACAGTCACTAATGGTTTGAATGTCCAGGTCCGACTTTTGGATGGAGCTTGTATTTTTACAGCAGAATTGCGGGTGATTCCGCATGCACTTGATATTGTGTCTTCTTACAAGTGAAACAATTTTATTATAGTTAATATAATTTTATTATTATTTATTTATATTATTAGTAACAAAGTAAAAATAAAATTAAAATATAAGAAAGTGCTCCTTGATGTTGACTTATGGGTGATTTTTTTTTTTTTTCTTCCCCAGACTCCTTCACTTTTGATAGCATTGGACTTCATAATTTTTTGGGGGTGGGGGTGGGTCGCACTGTCATAGGGACTTGATAGTTTTGAGTTACTTATACCACAATGAAAACGATTAAATTATGCATTACCTGATGTAGTATTAGAAAAGTCTCCACTGGTTGGTGATGGTACCACAGGTTCTGGCATCATGCTACCTGCTCCACATGTTCCATGTTCTATAGTAACATCATCCCATGCCACATCTGACTGACCATTTGAACCCCTAATTCCTTTAACAATAATCTGAAACAATTTCCGAAATATATTGTATACATCAATTACATACATTCTGCCTATCTGGGAAGGTCTGGTCTCCCCAAATATACAGATCTGAAAGCTAAAACCTGTTTAGGAATAGGTACAGTATATGACACATCAATTAAATTGTTTCCTTTCTTGTAATATTTGTAATCATATTTGCTGAATACACTGATTTGTAGTTATGATTGTTGTTTTGTACCAGTTATGCATTAAATAAATGCAAATCGCAACAATGAACATAAAATGTGTATAAAACAACAACAACACCACCAACGACAAAAACAAAACCTACTGTCGTTTAACAAGGTAAGAATTGCCTACCCAGTACATACCTGGAAGGGTCCCACTGGATTGATCTCAATTTGGCCTAAGTGTCAGTGGTTGCCCTGACTATTGGAAATGGACCATATTTTGGTGGCACGGTTCCCTTTTAACAGGTACACATTAAGTGCCATGGATGTTGCCCAACCAATGTGATACCAAAAGTTTAGGCACTGGGTGCCCAAAGTACTGCAAGCTGGACTCATCATGCGTGCTGAGTCACCATGATAGACTCCATCACCTTCAATATACATGTAAAAGCCAACTGAAAAGTAGCAAGTTTGAAAATGATATAATTCAAGTATTCTCTGTGCTCTTTTATACCTGTATACAGATAATAGATTTTTAGACTGCTCTCTTACTTCCTGTCGTGCGGTCACTATTTGGGCCAGTGAAATTTGACGGTGTTGATCCAGAGGATCTTATCCAATCAAAGCTGTCGTGGATTAACTGCTTCCAGCCACATTCATTCTGATCAAAATTGCGGCTCCCATGAACAACCTGTGTAATCCAATCCATAACCAGTTATTTTTCATGCTGTGTTTGAGTTGTATTTATGAAGAAATAAAGGCTATTGGAGACAGACATGGCTTACTTGCACTGGAATTTAAGGTGGTGGACTGTGAGGATGTGCTTGGTGCAACTGTTGGTGGTGTGCTTGGAGCATCTATATGATAAAAGAAGCTTAAAGTCTTAGTCCTTGGTATTTAGTATATTTACCACAATTAAACTTTGTAAATAGTTAGATAGTTAAATAAATTAAAATATTAATTTAAATACTTAATTAAAATAATTAAAATACTTCGTTTAAAAACACATTAAAAAAATCTACACTCACCACACAGAGTGCCCTTCCACCAATCTCCCAGAAACACTCCAAAGACTTCACAGGTTGCCACATAATTTTGTAGGGAAGTACATAACTGGGTCTGATCCCCACTTGAAGTGCAAAAATCGTGTACACAACTGTTTTCAAAGATCTGAGGGGGCACAAACCAGTGGCAATCTTTGAAGGAATCACCAAAGGGCTTACTACAGTCCTTAAATCCCTTGCTTTCCAGCTCAGATGAACATTCAGGTGTAATCTGAGAGCCGTTGGTACAGCTGGGGTCAATAGAAGAGAACCTTATTAGTCATATACTTTGAAACCAGGAGTTATTTTAAGAAGTGTGTCTGTGTGTGTGTGTGTGTGTGTGTGTGTGTGTGTGTGTGTGTGTTTTGACACATTGCATTCTTACAGCCAGTCCTCATCATAAACCTTCCAACTATTAGCAAAATCATGTGGATATGGGACTACATTGCCATCAGGGGTTAAGAAGTCCTCAAACTGACTTTCAGAGTAGGTTCCACATAGTCCACATATCCTGCCCTTGTGTTTCTCATCTACTTGCACAAAGAGTCGATCATCTCCATTGAACAAAAAATGCAAACCAAAGTCTGTTTCCACAATTACATATAGACCTCGCTCGAAGACACTCACTAAAGTGTTGTTTGAAAATGGGAGGGTAATTTGTCTTCCATTTACCTGTATAAAAAGGACAGAACACCAACACCCCCCCCCCCCCCCCCAAAAAAAAAAAAAAAAAAAAAAAAAAAAAAAAACAGTAAATAGATTACAGGGCTGTATCAACATGCTGGTAATGTGTCCAATGGATGAATATAAGTACTCACATAAACCAGCTTTTTTTTTCTAATTGCGAGGTGAAATCTAGCCACATTGAAAGCCACGGAGTTCAGGGATGAAGAGGTATTGTTTCTCAGTCCCTCATTCCGTGCTGTTAGTGTGAACTGAATTACACCCGCACTACATGTTTTAACAATGATGTAGTTACAGGTTCCTTGGAATGAATAAGCCTTGCCATTAAAGGTGATGTCATGGGGATCACCATAGATACTACAAGTCACTGGGCTGGAAGGGAAAAACCCCATAGTTCCATTTTTGACTTTACAGACTTCATGGTCCAGGCAGTAATTAGCCAAACAGTAAATATTCCCATGGCCTGCACAAGTGCAACGTCTCTCACAGTCATCATCTATAAATGTTTCTCCTCTCTAAAAGTAACAGAGATTGAAGAGTTGTTATGCTATAGTTAAAAAAAAAAAAAAAAAGAAAGAAAAAAATACAGAACACAATTTTTTTTACAATTATATGTGGCTGGATTTGTGGAGTCAAATTTTTCAGGTGCAAATATGTGTAATTTTGCTCTGTTTCCATTTGTCCTATACATGCTACTTGTGTGTTTATTCCTGGTATTTCTCCATATTTACCCCGTAGTGCCGTCCATCCAACCAGCACCCACATTCTTCCACAGGTACACATCTTCCTCCACTCAGCAGGAAACCATCATCACAATCACATTTTTCTTGACACCTTCCACAATCCTCTGCAGCATCCAGGTCAGAACAAGGGCA
Organism: Plotosus lineatus; assembly: GCA_024760905.1. Taxonomy (NCBI): domain Eukaryota; kingdom Metazoa; phylum Chordata; class Actinopteri; order Siluriformes; family Plotosidae; genus Plotosus; species Plotosus lineatus. The sequence goes on from CM045743.1 coordinate 2,472,111, forward strand.
GGGCAATCTCTTGAGCAGGTAGTAAAGTGGCTGTTAGACCCACATGCTGCCGCTAGATTAGAAACGTTTAAAACATTTTATTATTACATTTTGTCATTTTTTTTAACATTACGCCATTAAAATATTTCTAGTGAAAAGAAATTATTAACATTATAGGTTTAAGATTTGAAGTGCTGTGATTTATGATGTATTGTTTATAAGAAGCATGGAATTACAAATTTAATTAGCATTATATTAAACCTATCATGGGAATAATAAAAATAGTATTTTTTGTTTGCTTGTTTTATAACTGTCATATTAAGAATGGACCTGTTTGTGATTATTAAATCCGATAAACGTACAACATTGAGTTGCATTTCTCCAGCCAGCCACAGAATTTTCACTGCAAGATGTTTCAACTGCCTGTAGGACATCACAGAAGGCTAAAAGGTCTCCTTTGGTAGTACACATTTCAGACACGCAGTTCCTAAAGATGCTTGAAGTATCAAGAAAAGAAGAGCACTTGGACAATGGACCATTTTGGGACAGTAGAACTCCACAGTACACCTCAGTTGCATATTCCAGTTTCTCATATTCTGAGCAAATGTTTGAGATAGTAGACTCCTGGCAGATGGAATGGTCACTCTTTGACTTCTGCCCCAGAATCTCAGCATCCTTGTCCAGAGATCTCCATTTGTGCCGGACATGTATGAGAGCTGTAAGACAGTGGTGAGGTGTGCTGTCGGTGTGACCAACGAATTCAAGGTGGAGGTGGGACTGCATCAAGGGTCAGCTCTGAGCCCCTTGTTTGCAATGGTGATGGACAGGCTGACAGACGAGGTTAGACAAGAATCTCCATGGACTATGATATTTGCAGATGACATTGTGGTCTGTAGTGAGAGCAGAGAACACGTGCAGGAAAATCTAGAGAGGTGGAGGTATGTCCTGGAAAGGAGAGGAATGAAGGTTAGCCTCAGAAAATCAGAATACATGTGTGTGAATGAGAAGGACCTAGGAGGAACGGTGATGTTACAAGGAGCAGAGATAACGAAGGTGGAGGATTTTAAGTACTTAGGCTCAACAATCCAGAGCAATGGAGAGTGTGGAAAAGAGGTGAAGAAGCGTGTGCAGGCAGGCTGGAATGGTTGGAGAAAAGTGTCCGGTGTGATGTGCGATAGGAGAGTTTCAGCAAGAATGAAGGGAAAATTGTACAAGACGGTGGTGAGGCCAGCGATGTTGTATGGTTTAGAGACAGTGGCCCTGAGGAAAAGGCAGGAGGCAGAGCTGGAGGTAGCAGAGATGAAAATGTTGAGGTTCTCCCTGGGAGTAACGAGGATGGATAGGATCAGAAATGAGTATATCAGAGGGACAGCCCACGTAAGATGTTTTGGAGACAAAGTCAGAGAGGCTAGATTGAGATGGTTTGGACATGTACAGAGGAGGGATAGTGAGTATATTGGCAGTAGGATGCTGAGGTTGGAACTACCAGGCAGAAGGCCTCGAGGAAGACCGAAGAAGAGATTTATGGATGTGGTGAAGGAAGACATGAAGGTCGTTGGAGTCAGAAAAGAAGATGCGGAGGACAGGGTGAGATGGAGGCGGATGATTTGCTGTGGTGACCCCTGAAGGAGCAGCCGAAAGTAAAAGAAGAAGAATTAGTCCAGAATGCAGCAAGAAGAGAACTAGAAGACACGAGTATACCACCCCGCCCTTATTTACACTGCACCGGCTCCCAGTTACATTTCACATTGAATATAAAATACTACTTTTAACCTATGAAGCACTTAATGGTTTCGTGCCACATTATCTTAGTAAAATTGTCGTTTATGATCTGAAACGTCCCCTTCGATCAAAAGGTGAAGGATGTTTAGTGATACCTTGAACAATGAAGACTACTGAAGGGGGCGGAGCTTCTCTTACAACGTGCCACAGTTATGGATTAATCTTCCAGTTAATGTTCGAGACTCAGACAATCTCTGTCTTTAACATGAGGATGAAAAATCACTTGTTTAATGGAACATTTAGTTAAAAGGCTTTTATTATGTAAAGGAGCAGATCTGGGTGTCTCAGGCATGGAAATTTCTGGAAAAATGTGATGTTGGAATGCTGAAGATGAGCACCCCGACCTTATTTACACTGCACTGGCCTTTATTCTACATGCTGACCCAGGTCCATTTGACAGTGAGGTGGCTGAATGCCCCAATGTCAAAGGATGCCCTCATATCTGCTTTCCTTCTGCTTCTTCTTTAAGTTATGCTGCCATAGCCAGTCATGCCGGAGTCCCTACTTGCACTTAGCAATAATAAAATAATAAATTAAAATCTATTTCCATTACACTATTATGAGTCTCTCTCTCTCTTTCTCCAATACACCTTATAATATTATAATACTGCACCTTATAAAAAATGAGGGTCAACACCAAGACTGAAACGACTGCAGAGGAATAGCTCTGTTGAGCATTACAGGGAAACTTCTCATCAGTAGCCCTCAACCACCTTTAGAAAGTTTCAGTAAGGGTCTACCCTGAATCTCAATGTGGATTCTGTGGTGGAAAAATCCACCATTGGTACGATATTTTCAATCAGACAAGTGCAAAATGCATGTTGTGAATTAAAACAAGCTTTATACTTCATAAAGTGGCAAGTTCATAAAGTATATACTTAATAAAGTAGGCCTTCATGAACTTGTCAAAAGCTTTTAACTTCGTAAGCTGATCTAAGATATCTGATATAAGATAGGTTGCCCACCAAATCACATAGCCCACCACAAACATCATTAAATCCTTCCATGATAACATTCATTCATTTCCTGAACTGCTTAATCCTAATCAGGGTTGTGGGGAGGCTATCACCCATCTCAGCCAACTCTGGGTGAGGGTAGAGTACACCGTGCATGGCTTGCCAGGCCATCACGGGGCAGAAACATGCTGATGGCTATGCAACCTACTCTTGACAAAAGTCAGCAATGGTTCTTTTACATGCCTCTCACCACAAACAGTGAGAAACATGGCTGGCCTTTGGTAACCCACTTTGCTGCACTGGGGGGCAGTGATAACCTGTTGAGAATGAGGCTTAAGATAAGATAAGGTCCAGCTTTATTAATCTCACAATGGAGAAATTCACTGTTACAGGCTCTTGAGGTATCATCAGTAGGGGGTGCAAAAATAGATACAAGTACAAACATACACACATACATATATATTATATAAGTAAATAAATAAATAGATACATAAATAGTACAAATTAATAAACAATAAAAGAAAAGAAGGGAACGACTTTGTAGACTGGCCTATATTAAAGTGTAAATGTATCTGAGGGTAGAGTAGATGGGTTGATATGGTTCACAGTCAGTGGGGTAGATGTGGCTGATTAAAGTGCACGGGGATTTTATTGCACATAACCGGTATTTTCACAGACAGTTACAAAGTGGCGTTGTACAGTCTGACAGCGGTGGGAATGAACGACCTGCGGTAGCGCTCCTTCCTGCACCGAGGATGTCTCAGTCATCCACTGAAGGAGCTACTCAGCTTCTCTACAGTCTGGTGCAGTGGGTGAGAGCTGTTGACCAAGATGGATGCGAGCTTTGCTACCATCCTCCTCTCACTCACCTCCTCCACAGAGTCCAGTGGGCAGCCGAGCACAGAGCTGGCCCTCCTGACCAGCTTGTTCAGTCTCTTTCTGTCCCGCTCTGTGCTGCCTGGGGCCCAGCAGATGGCAGCGTAGAGGAATGCAGAGGCTACCACAGAGTCATAAAATGTCCTGAGCAGAGGTTTGCATACTCCAAAGGACCTAAGTCTCCTCAGAAGGTGGAGGCGACTCTGGCCCTTCTTGTACAGGGCGTTGGTGTTGTTGGACCAGTCCAGTTTATTGTTAAGGTGAACGCCCAGGTATTTGAAACTGTCCACTGTCTCAATGTTCTGTCCCTGGACGTTCACTAGTGAGTGTGTGTGTGTGTGTGTGTGTGTGTGTGTGTGTGTGTTAGAGTGCTTCTTCTGAAGTCGACCACCATCTCCTTCGTCTTCCTGGTGTTCAAGCACAAGTAGTCGTCCGAGAACTTAGCAGCTGTCTTAGCAGAGGTAGCAGCTGTCTGTGCTATAGCTGAAGTCCGAGGTATAAATGTTGAAAAGGAAGAGTGAGAGGACGGTGCCCTGCGGTGCCCCCGTGCTGCAGACTGCCACCTTTGACTTACAGTCGCGCAGCCGCACGTACTGTGGATGGTTAGTAAGGTAGTCGGTGATCCAGGCAGCAAGATGCCAGTCCACTCCCACGTCCTCCAGCTTCCCCCGCAGAAGCACTGGCCTGATGGTGTTGAAGGCGCTGGAGAAGTCAAAGAACATGACCCTCACAGCGCTCCCAGCGATCTCCAGGTGGGTGAGTGCCCGCTGCAGAAGGTAGATGACGGTGTCTTCTACCCCGATGTTGGGCCTGTAGGCAAACTGCAGCGGATCTAGGGTGGGGCTCACCATAGAGCAGAGGTGTATGAGGAGGAGCCTTTCCATGGTCTTCATAAGGTGGGAGGTCAGGGCGACAGGTCTGTAGTGGGCTGGTTCCTTCGCTTGAGCTGTTTTGGGAACCGGAACCACACAGGAGGTCTTCCACAGGACGGGAGCCTTCTCCAGGCTGAGGCTCAGGTTGTACAGGTAGCATAGTACCTCACAGAGCTGGTCTGCGCAGGTCTTCAGCATCCTGGGACTGATGCCATCTGGTCCTTCAGATTTCCTCTGATTTAGTCGCCTCAGCTGTCTCCTCACCTGGTCTGATGTGAGGGAGAGGGGGGGCTGGGGTGGGCTGCAGAGGGAGGGGGATGTGTCTGTCGGACTGTAGCAGTCAAGTGAAGTTGGCCTGTGGAGGGGGGAGATGTCTGCTGGTCTGGAGACATGTGAAGAGAGGGGGGGAACGGGGAGGGGGGCAGAGGGGGAGGGGGGGGAATCAAACCTGTTGAAATAACAGTTTAGTTCATCCGCCCAGCGCTGGTCACCATCAGCTGTCCCTCTGACACCCTACCCGAATCCAGACATGGTTTTTAGTCCTCTCCAGACGTCCCGCACGTTGTTCTGAGCCAGCTTCTCCTCCAGCTTCTTCGCCCTCCTGATCCTCCACTGGAGCTCACGCTGGACCTTCTTCTGCTCCTCTCTATCTCCCGAGATGAAAGCCCTCTTTTTCTGGTTCAGGAGGACTTTAAGCTCAGGGGTGACCCACGGGTGGTTATTGGAGAAGCACTGTACCCTCCGTGTTGGCACAGTGCTGTCCACACAGAAGTTCATGTAGTCGGTGATACACTGTATGAGGCCATCGATGTCATCACCAAAGGAGTCACAGAGCATGCTCCAGTCTGTGGTCTGGAAACAGTCCCTAAGCCTCTCATTGGTCTCCTTGGTCCACACTTTTACAGACCTCTTATGCGCAGGTTCCTTTCGTACCCTGGGTGTGTATTGGGGGAGCAGGTAGACCAGGTTGTGGTCTGAGCGTCCCAGTGGGGGGGGGTGGAGCTGTAAGTGTCCTTCACATTAGCATACAGCAAGTCCAGAGTTTTATTGTCTCTTGTGGCGCACTTCACGTAATTGCGTGAACGTCGAGAGAGAGGCGGAGAGAGGGGCATGGTTAAAGTCCCCGCTGATCAGAATCATGGCGCGGGGGTGACGAGTCTGTGTCTGATTGACAGCGCTGTGAAGACGCTCACACGCGGCCGCTGCATCAGCCGAGGGCGGAATGTACACGCAAAACACAATCACGTGTGAAAACTCCCTTGGTAGATAATATGGCCGTGCGCTCACCGCGAGCAGCTCCAGGTCCCGCGTGCATAGCTGCTCCTTCACGTGCACATTGGCCGGGTGGCACCATCGTTCATTCACATAGACCGCCACACCCCTCCTTTCTTCTTACCGCTCTCCGCCTATCTACCGATCTGCACGCGCGAGTGTGAATCCGTTAAGAGAAACCACAGAGTCCGGTGTGAGTTCATTCAGCCACGTCTCTGAGAAACACATGAGGCTGCAGTCCCGGTACTGCCTCTGCTGCCGGGTCAGCGCCGCCAGCTCCTCGGTCTTGTTGGCGATCACGCGGACATTTCCCATGATGACAGAGGGAACACATGTCCTCCGCGTCTTTGGTCTCCCTCTGCAGCCTCTCCTTTTCCTCCGTATTTCCACAGGAACAACAGGCTTTTCCGCGTGAAGGAGGGCGGGGGCGCGCAGTTTGAGGAGGGTCTCACGTGTGTAAAACCTGCGTTGCTCAGAGCCGTCGGTGAATGAATTTCCTGACGCCGATCCAAAAAGTGAAAGTAAAAGTGCACAGGAAAACAAAAGCATCATAAAAGTGGGTTTCCCAGATGCAGTATTGAAGAAAGAAAAAGAAAATTTGAAAAAACATAAAGAAACATGCCTATATACAATAGAAAAGAGAAAAAAAAGGAAAACAAACTAAAGAGCTCCTGTAACTGGCTGCAGGTCACCCGGCGCTAAACCCCGACCTTGGGATCAGTGATTCAGCACCTTACCACCACTGCCCCTCCATCACAATAGATAGAATGAGAATCACAATAGTATTCAATGCCAGAAGAGTTTATTGCTAAGAGTGGGGTTAAGTGAGGCTGCACTCTTGCCTCAACCTAATTTGGAATCTTCGTTATCCTCTTGAAGCATGCCCTCAATTACCCAGCAGAAATAAACACACATAAAAGAACCAATGGAGACTTCTCATATAAGTGGAATGAGGGCAAACACCAAAAGTGGAAAAAGTAATGGTACAAGAGATGGTGCCAATGACACCACATTTGTTGTCTACTTCAAACATGAACTGAAGTCACAACATTCTACTAATAACAGAATCAATAAATTCTTCACAGCCTGCAACAAATTCAATCCAAGAATAAGTTTTTTAAAAAATGGCATTTTTTACAAAACAGTGCAACAAAATTAAAAATGAACAATCAACAACTTGATTTTGTGGACAAGTTGACGTATCTAGGTTCAACTATAACCACAATTTAAATGAAGAACTAACCCAGACAATTGGGAAATCCTCTAGTGCCTTAGCCAATTTAAACAGAGAGTCTGGGGAAAGATGCTCTTAAGTAAAACAAAGATCAATGTCTACAGTGCTTGCATACTCAGCACCATGTTGAATGGTAGCGAGATCTAGACCAGTGTATGATCAAACAAGTAAACTGGAAGGATTTCACCAGTGTTGCCTTTAGAGAATTTTAGATATTTCCTCGCAGGACTGTGCTACAAATGCCTTGGTCCTTGAATCAGCCAAAATCATGTCAATTTCAACAATACATGAGATAACAGATTCAGGAGTTGGCCACAACTTCATCTCACCTCATATGTCATCTCATCTCGTATCTCATCTCACATCTCATCTCATCTCATCTCATATCCTGCTTCATCCAAGGTCAGGTTATGGGGGTAGCAGCCTAAGCAATGAGGTCCAGACATCCCTCTCTCTGGCCACTTCCTCCAGCTTTTCCAGGGTAACACAGATGATTTTCCAGGCCTGTTGAGAGACATAATCTATCCGGCATGTTCCAGGTCGACCCCGAGATCTCTTCCCTCTGGCTACAGTGATAAAGACCAAATGGCCCATAGCAATGGGTCCAGTAGACTGTACTCCCAGAACACACCTTACAAGATAGCCTAAGGTAACAGTATTTGTGGAGAATTGCTTCCCCCTCCTGAGGCATCAAATGATGATCCAGAACCTTTTCAAAGCCAGCCAATGGCTCTCACTCTCACCTGCCACTACTTGTCTGCTGCTTTGGGAGTCTCACAGGCCAATAAAACCCAATAGACTTTTTAGCTGGATGGCCCAATTCACTTCAAGTGCCCACCACCAGGTTTGGGGGTTACCACCGCGACAGGCATTGATGACTTTCTGCCTACAGCTATGGGCTGCCGCCTCAATAATGGAAGAAAGAAATATGGCCCATTTGGATTTCATGTCCTCCCATATCCTTTGGGATGTGATTGTAGCTCTGCTGGAGATGGGAGTTGAATGCCCCTCTGACAGGAGATTCTGCCAAACGTTCCCAGGACATCCAAACTACACACTTGTTTGTGCCAGGTCTGCAGGACTCCTCCACTATCAGAGACGGCTATCCATTGACAGCTCAGCTCTTCTCTTCACCCGAGTGTCCTGAACATGCGACAACAAGTCCGGTGATATGACTACAATGATGATCATCAAACTGTAGCCTGGGGTGTCCTGGTGCCAAGTGTACTTATGGACACCCTTATGTTCGAACATTGTGTCCGTTATGGATGATCACCCAAGTCCAACAATGAAACACCATTCAAGTTCAGATTATAGAGGATGTACCTCCCATTTACACCTTCCCAAGTCAAACTAGCATTGCCCAAATTGGTGTTTAAGTCTTCGAGGACAACAAGGGAGTCCACAAAAGGTGTATACAGATGTTCCCCAACTTATGTTTAAATTAGGTTCCGGATGGCCGAACGTAAGGTGAAAATAACAAACAAACAAAAAAAAAACTAAGTTGTTACTATATGTTCCAGTGACGTATGACCTTCATACTGTACTATACATCCATAAATACCATTACCGTACATTACATTGTAAAATAACATCAAATATATTAAATAATCTCAACATTAATTTCAAATCAATTAATTCAAGCAAAATAATTTAAAATAGATAAATTTTAATCATATACACTAATCAAATATCAAATACAGTATCAAATATAACCTTTAACATTCTCTATGATGCAATCTTTCTGCTTGTAAATGGTTCCGTTGGTTGACAGAGCAATTTGGAAGAAATGTGAAACAGTCGCATGGTTTTCACCAGCATCAATTTTCTTGATAAAAGCCATCTTCATTTCTATCGAGATGGCTTGCCACTTTTCTGATGACCACTATCACTAGTAGGCTTACACTTCTGACCAATTTTGCTTAGGGTTACAAAAGTCCAGAAAACTGGGAAGAAAGAGGGCAAGTTCAGTCTGTTGTTTGTAAACAATGGATGCAGCGTCATGCGTAAGTAGCGTATTATGTCAGCATACTATGTAGGTACATCTCGTCCTCCAGAGAGCACGCTAAGCTCAAAATTTGACTTTTTTACGTAAAATCAAAAAAATACATAAAACGAATGAATGTAAGTTGGGGAGCGTCTGTACACTGAGCTGTCATTTGGTGCATAAGCATAAACAACAGTCAGGACTCATCCCCTACCTGAAGGCAGAGTGAAGCTTCCTTTTCATCAACTGGGCACAACCCCAAAATGTGGGTACCATGATGGACCATGATGAACCAACAAAGATGCCAACACCAACTTGCTGCCTCACCCCATGGGCAACTCCAGGATGGAATAAGGTCCAGCACCTCTTGAGATGGGTGGTTCCAAAGCCCAAGCTATGCATCGAGGTGAGTTCGTCTATATCTAGTCAGTATTTCTCAACATCATGCACCAGCTCAGGCCCCTTCCCCACCAGAGAGGTGACATTCCATGTCCCAAGAATTAGAGTCAGTAGCCAAGGATCTAGCCAACAGAACCCACACCTTTGGCTATCACCCACATCACAATGAACCTGACCCCTGTTGCCCCTCACACAAATGATGGGTCTATGGGAGGGTAGAACCATCTTTCCTAGTGATTGTGGTGCTTTTTCCCTACACCTTAAGGAACACAGTGAGAGTGCCACTGCCACCTACTGTACAGGATGTGCAATTACACTTAAATCTAATATAGTATGGCAAAAAGCATGTTCCTCAGGGTCAGATGTGCCCCCCGAATTTCAGAAGCACTGGTCTTGAGGGAGCTCACCACGAGCATTTCCTCACTGTCATTTGTTGCGTGCACATGCACAAAATTCTCCTCCTCTGTTAATCACCAACCTCATGCCTACCCATGTGACATCTTCGCACTCAGGTAACATCTTCACCGCAGTCGATAATAAGAAGGGTTAGTTGACTTATTGTTTCTTCTTGTTTTATTATTAATTATTAATTATTATTAGTGGTAATATATTATTATTATTATTATTATTATTATTATTATTATTATTATCATTATTAAATATTTGTTGTTTTCACATGTTTGTGGCAGGTTATATGAGTTTAGAACAGATTAATTGGTTTCTGTTATGGTCTGTGCTGGCTGGCGATGTTAACTCTCTCTTCATTCATTGCAGGTGCTGGCAAGGGCGTGTCTGTTACCTGCAGGCGAGGTCCTCCGACGTCAGAAGATTGTCCTTCCCAGTGATTCCGTTTCTTGGCTATCTCTCTGACTTCTGAGTATCCTCCTTCGTGCTCACCCAGTTTCCATCGATTTATTATTTCCAGTGATTTAGATTTTCCAAAGTGCTAAAATAAAATTGTTGAATCTTCTTACATGGTCTCCTGTATCTTTCAGTCCGACACATATGCTCCAGGCATCCGACACATATGCTCCATATGCATCTTCTGACCTGGAACATGGACCCAGGAGACCGCTCAGCTCCGGCAGGCATTATCCAACCAGGGAGTCCTGTTGGGACGACACGACTCCGCCCTGTACCAAATGATGGACAATCTCCAGCATATAACCAACAGCATGGTGCAGCTCGGCGGAAGGATGAATGACATCGCCACCCAACTCGCTGCCACAACCCAGCACACTCACCCTTCACTCTTCGCTTCGGCAGCAGGGCCAGCACCCTGCGCACCGGGAACCACTCATTCCCACGCCAGCCAGGTATTCGGGCACGATCGGCTTCTGTGCACAATTCCTCCATCAGTGTTCGCTCGTCTTCAGCCAGCAGCCGCTCACATACACCACGGATCAAGCTAAGACCGCCTTCATTATGAGCCTACTCACGGAGCAAACCTTGTCCTGTGCTCTAGCAGTCGCCACTCATACCCCGGAATTATGCTTCCATTTTGACCAGTCTGTGCGAGAAATGAAAAAGGTTTTCGATCGCCCGTCGAAAGGGGAGGAAGCGATCTCTCAGCTGCTATGAATCCGGCAAGGCTCGCAGTCAGTGGTGGAGTATGCCATCCAATTCCGGATTCTCGCCATAGAAAGCGGCTGGAACGACCCCGCGTTCCGGGGGGCTTTTCTGCAGGGTCTGAATGAAAGGCTGAAGGATGAGCTCGGAGATGAAATGGCTACTCTCAAGGATTTGATTGCCTTGTCTACTGGACTGGACAACCTGCTGAGAGAGAGGGGTGGATCCCACCTTGAACCTCCTCGCAATTCCCTCCTCTGAGGGAGGATCATGGTCAAGAGCCCATCCAGGTGGGCCGCACCAGGCTGATGACGGAGGAGAAGCATCGGCGACGGACCAACGGTTTCTGCATCTACTGCGCTGAGAAGGGCCATTACTTCGCCCAGTGCTCCGAGCAACAGGATTTGACAGCTAGGAGATGGGCAGTGATGAGAGGATCCTCCATGACACCCGGGAAGTGTCTGCAAGTTCAAGGTACGCTGTATTCCACACAACACTCCTATGCTGTGGAGGTATTCATTGACTCAGGTGCTGATGCTAACTTCATCAATCCGGGGTAGGTTGAGCTCCACGACCTACCCATATATGAACTCAAAACCCCCAAGGAGGAAGTGGCCATTGATGGGTGACTTATAGCTCGCGTCACAAGTCCAAGCAGGTTAAGCGCAGTCTGTCCGGGAACCACCAAGAATATTTGGAGCTGTTTGTTCTCTCTGCCTATCTCTCTCCCCTGGTGTTGGGGTGGTCGTGGTTGGAGACCCACAATCCCCACATCGACTGGTGCACCCTCACCATATGCAGCTGGAGTGACTTTATATAAGTAACACTACTTAATGGTGGCCGTACCCTCCCAAGCTTCACAAACTTCGGTCGACCTGGAGGATCTGGACTTAGCTGAAAGAATCTGCCGAATCTGCCGAAAGAATACCATAATCTGAAAGAAGTCTTCAGCAAGCACCGGGCTCACTCACTACCTCCTCATCGACCGTACGACTGCGCCATCGACTTACTCCCATGTTCCACGCTCCCTTCTCAGCAACTGTACAGCATCTTGAAGCCGGAGAGAGACACATTGGAGGCATATATTAACGAGTCACTTACTGCAGGTATCATCCCCGGTAGGCGCTGGTTTCTTCGTAGAAAAGAAAGACAAAACCCTGCATCGATTACACGGGCCTGAACCATATCACCATAAAGAACAAGTACCCTCACCCTCTAATATATTCAGCCTTCACCTCCCCAAGCTGGCCCTGAGAAACACCTACCACTTACTCCGGATTCGGTAGGGGGACGAGTGAAAGACTGCTTACAACACGCCCCTGGGGCACTTCGAATATTTGGTCATGCCATTCGGACTAACCAACGCCCCAGCGCTTTTCCAAGCCCTGGTTAATGATGTACTTAGGGACATGCTGAACACAGTTGACATCACCCAAAACACCATTCCAGTGGTCCCCAAGTGCCCAGGTGGCGTTTGACAGGCTGAAGGCTAAATTCATCAATGCGCCCATACTGATCCTTCCTGACCCCTCGCTGCAGTTCATGGTGGAATTGGATGCCTCAGAATCGGGGATGGGGGCAGTCTTCTCCCAATGGTCTCCCACAGACCAGAAGCTAAACCCATGCGCCTTCTTCTCCCGTCTCTTATCCCCGGTGGAACAGAACTATGATGTTGGGATTTGTGAGCTGCTGGCAGTGGTCTTGGTGCTCCAGCATTCCCCCGCCAGCCAGAACCCCAGTGCTCCAGTGGGCTCACTCATCAAAATTAGCCTGCCACCCCAGAGCCCACTAAACTCTCTTCCTACTTCAACAAAGCTTCTGGTGGCCAACAATAGCAGATGACACCAGGGAGTTTGTGGGAGCTTGTGTCACCTGTGCCCAGAGCAAGTCCTCACATCGTGCACCCACGGGTCTCCTCCAACCCTTACCCATTCCTCATCTTCCCTGGTCGCACATTGCTGTGGACTTTGTTATGGGGTATCGCTGTCTGAGGGCAACACAGTCATCCTAACGATAGTGGACCGGTTCTCCAAGGCAGTTCACTTCGTCACCCTATCCAAACTCCCCTTGGTGACGGAAACAGCTGGTTCCCTTGTCCAGCATGTCTTTCGCCTGCATGGCATCCCCCAGGACGTTGTTTCGGACCGGGGCCCCCAGTTTGCATCTACAGTTTGGAAGGCATTCTGCGACACCTTGGGCGTCTCCTGTAGCTTGACCTCCGGCTACCATCCTCAGTCGAACTGGCAGGCGGAGTGAACGAATCAAAGCCTTGGATCCTCCCTGCACTGTCGCATCCCACCTCCCATGGATCGAATATGCACACAACTCTCTGGTCTGCGCTGCCACCGGGATGTCCCCCTTTATGGTGATCAATGGTTTCCAGCCTCCCCTGTTTCCCAGCCAGGAGGTCAAAGTGGCCGTTCCATCTGTCCAGGTGCAGTTTTGCAGAGCACACTGGGTCTGGAAAGAAGCACTTGCCTCCCTGGAATGAACAGTGGCCCAAAACCGGAGAATTGCCAATCGTCATTGAACCCTGGCACCTCCCTACTCGGTCGGGCAACAAGTTTGGCTCCCCTCCTGGGGCCTGCCTCTGCAAGTCGACTCAAAAAAATTAAAATCAAAAAGCACTAACAACATTGACCATCACGCCTTCAATTTCTAACTTGAGACTCATCACTCTGTCTGTCATTCTTTTCACTTCTAGAACATTCATGACAAACCCCTCCTTCAAGATGAATCCTACTCCATTTCTCTTCCCATCCACATCATGATAAAACAGCTTAAACCCTGCTCCTAAGCTTTGCTACCTTTCCACCTGGTCTCCTGAACACACAGTATGTCCACCTTCCTCCTCTGCATCATGTCAGCCAGCTCTCTGCCTTTTCCTTGCATAGTTCTAACATTCAAGGTCCTTACTCTCAGTCCTAGACTAATGTCTTTCCTCTTCTCTCTCTGCCTACGGACACGCCTCCCGCCTCTCTTTCTTCAATGTCTTCGACCAACAGTAGTCCTATTTCCATCAGCACCCTGTTGGTTGACAGCACTGATGGCGGTCGTTGTTAACCCGGGCCTCGACCGATCCGGTATGAATTTTGTTTTGACTATTTGCATTTTCAATGTGGCAGAAGTTTTACGCCGGATGCCCTTCCTCTCACAACCCTCTGCATTTATCCGGGCTTGGGACTGGCATAAGGGGGAGAGACACTGGTTAGTGCCCCCCCGCCTCATGGCTGCATTAGGTTCAGAAAATGAATTTAGAAATAAATTGGCTGTTGTTATTTTTAAGGAACAATATGAAAAGTTTGGTGTAGTGTTTATTAAAATAGTGCAAAAAGCACAAATCCTGTTTCTTTCTGTTGCAAAAGGCATTCCATGCCCAACGTAGACGTTTGATTTAATTACAACTGTAATAAAAATAAATCCAAATCTATTGGTCTTATATATGTATGTATATACACACAGACACTCCCTGCTTTATGTTCATTCGTTTTACGTATTTTTAGATTTTATGTAAAAAAAAAAAATTAAAAAAAGTCAAATTTTGAGTTTAGCGTGCTCTCTGTAGTACGAGACGGACTTATGTGGTATGCTGACATAATACGTTACTTACGCATGATGCTGCGTCCATTGTTTGAAAAAGACAGACTGAAAGTGCCTTCCTTCTTCCCAGTTTTGCGGACTTTTGTAACCCTAAGCAAAATTGGCCAGAAGCGTAAGCCCACTAGTGATAGTGGTAATCAGAAAATGCGACAAGCCATCTCATTAGAAACGAAGATGGCTATGATCAAGAAAATTCATGCTGGTGAAAAACATGTTACAAGTTTCTTCCAAATGGCGCCGTCGACGATCGGAACCATTTACAAGCAGAAAGATTGCATCACAGAGCATGTTCAAGGTGATATTTGATACTGTATTTGATATTTGATGAGTGAATTTGATTAAAATTGATCTATTTGAAATTATTTTTGCTTGAATTTTATTTATTTGAAATTAATGTTGATATTATTTGATATATTTGATATTATTTTACAATGTTATGTTTATTATAATTGATTTAGGGGTGTTTTATGAGATACAGTAATGGTATTTATGGAGTATGAATGTCATATATCACTGGAACATACAGTAACAACTTACGTTTTATTTATTTATTTTTTCACCTTACAATCGGCCTTACATAAGGGGCAGTGGTGGTCTTGTGGTATAGAGCGCTGGATCGCTGATCCAAAAGGTTGGGGGTTCAAGTCCCACTCTCCACACGGTTGTCACTGTCCCCCCAGTGCAGCTAACTGGGTTATCAAAGGCGTGCCATGTCTGTCACTGTCTATGGTGAGAGGCATGTAAAAGAACCATTGCTGACTTTCGTAAAGAGGAGCTGCAAAGTCCTCAGCGTGTTTCTGTCCCTTGCTAAAAAGGGTTGTGACAGGAAGGGCATCCGACGTAAAAACCTCTGCCAAATCAAATGTGCGAATCAGATGAGTCGCTGTGGCGACTCCCGAGTAAAAGGGAAAAAGCCGAAAGGAAGATAGAATTCGGCCGTCCAGAACCTAACTAAAATGTAAGTCAGGGAGCGTCTGCATATATAATTAAAGATACATCATAAAACTGTGCTCAAACAATAATCAGCAAGAGCAATATGTACAGTGCACAGCACATAAGAAGAAGAAGAAAAGAAGAAGATTAATACTATATAGTCTATGTTCTCACTTTCTTTCATCAGCTGTAACATAAAAATCATGTTCCAAATACATAGTAGGCAAATGTGTTGCCAAAATATTGCCAACCCATCAAGACATGGACTCCAGATCACCTCTGGAGATCTGCTTTGGTGTCTGGCACCCAGCAGTTTGTGTCACTTTATTTAATTCATGGACGTGGCAATATTGGGCTGTCACGGTGTGAAATTCACTCTGATGGGGAATGGAGAGACCAATTAGGCTCTAATGGTTCTTTCAACAAACAAACACATGTGAGCTGAAAATAGGGCATTCGTAGAGTACTATGCACGACTCTTTATTAAGCTGCCTTGTTTTCCTGATAAGCTGCGATGAGAAAAAATATAAAATCCAGCTCTGCCTCCTGTCTTTTCGTCAGCACCACTGTTTCTAAACCATACAACATCGCTGGCCTCATCACCATCTTGTACACTTTTCCTTTCATTCTTGCTGATGCTCGCCTATCAACACCGGATACTTTTCTCCAAACATTCCAACCTGCCTGCACAGGCTTCTTCACTTCTCTTCCACACTCTCCGTTGCTCTGGATTGTTGAGCACTTATAATCCTCCACCTTCTTTATCTCTGCTCCCTGTAACCTTACCGTTCTTCTTGGGTCCTTCTCATTCACACACATGTATTCTGACTTACCTTCATTCCTCTCCTTTCCAGGGCATACCTCCACCTCTCTAGATTTTCCTCCACTTGTTCTCTGCTCCCACAACAGATCACAATGTCATCTGCAAACATCATAGTCCATGGAGATTCTTGTCTAACCTCATCTGTCAGCCTGTCCATCACCATAGCAAACAAGAAGGGCCTCAGAGCTGATCCTTGATGGAGCCCCACCTCCACCATGAATTCTTTGGTCACGCCGACAGCACACCTCACCACTGTCTTACATCTCTCATACATGTCCTGCACCACTCTAACATACTTCTCTGCCACTCCAGACTTCCTCATGCAATACCACAGTTCATTGAGGTGGGGCTTGAACCTCCACCCTTGGGATCAGTAATCTAGCACCGTACCACCGAATTATTATTTTGAAAATTAATCTAAAGCACTTGTTAAATGATTTCTACATTTTAATAATTGACGTTGAGAGGTGCTCCGCCACCTCTCAACATTTTATTGGAACATTGCATCAAGCAGCCACCTCCATCCATGCCCCATTCCCAGGCATGACTGGAAACTGCTATTATACTGATTAGTAGACAAGAGACAGTAATAATTTACTAAACATGTAATACACATAACTGAAATTTAGCAGTTTCAAAGTTTAACTCTGATGATCATTTTGTGAAAAAGAAAGTCCCGAAATCTATTTTGAAATGTCTTAGTTTGGAAACCTCAGAACGAAACATGAAGTGTTCAAAGGTTTTCAGAAAAATTGAAGATGTTCAAAATGTTAGAAATAGGAAATTTTAAGCATTTTAATAATCGAAATTAGCAGCAATTAAACTTATACCTAAAAGCCTTGATCTTGGTACTTGTCGGCTGTCAAGGATTTATGAAGTGTATCAGACAGGATGAATCATAAATTACTTTTGCATAGATATGACACTCGTTAAGGTGATAAATGAGCTTTCCCTGACCTCTGATTTGGGATGTGTCTCATTGCATGTGTTAGTTTATCTCAAAGCAGCTTTTGACACTAATGATGATACTGTTCTTCTTGAATTAAAATATGTAATTAGAGTTAAGGTAACATTCCTCTCCTTGTTGTAGTCTTATTTAACTGATTTCTACCACTTTATAGATGTGTGCATGCATTTGTGCCTGAATGTGTGTGTGGGGGGAGGGGGGTAGCCCTCTGTTATCTGAGAAATATTGTTGTTATGACACGCACACACACACACGCACACAAAAAAAAAAAAAAAAAAAAAAAAAAAAATCTGGGTTATACTTATAATACCTCAGCTCAGGTTATTGCATGCTTTAAAGTTGTTATGCTCAAATTATTTAATAAAATAAGTTCCAGTTAATCTAGAATCCAATATAACAGTAAGAGTCCTGACAAGAACCAGAAGATACGAGTAGGTCATCCCTACCTTTTTTCACACTGCAATTAAACTGGAGAGGAGGATCTGACTGATAGTCAAACCTCGGATTCAGGAGGAACAATGTGGTTTTCGTCCTGGCCGTAGCACTCTTGACCAACTCAATATGCTCCATAGGATCCTGGAGGGGGCGTGGATTTGGAGAACGCTTTTGACCGTGTCCCTTCGGCTATAATGTGGAGCGTGCTCCAGGAGTACGGCATTCCGGACCCGTTGCTATGGGCCATTCGGTCACTGAATGACTGAGGCCAGAGTTTAGTCCATATTGGTATCAACAGGTCAAATTCGTTTCTGGTGAGGGTTGGGGTCCGCCAATTTTGTCACCAATGTTTGGTATAGTCAGCACTGCCTTCAACAGTTTTGTGAAAAGAGGAAATCTCTTCACTCCCATCACAGTTGACATTGTCATCACTTGATGCCACCACTCATCACACCTCATCTTTTCTCTGAACACTGGCATTTCATTTTCACGCAGTAATTGAAAATCCTGTAATTCCTCAACCAGCTTGTCTTCTTCCACACCCTTGTTTTTGAACTGCCCGGCACTGAATGATCATGTGACTTGAAGTTGCTAGCCTGTATCAGTGCGTCAACTCATGTGTGCATAAACAAACAGAAGATAGAGACTGGCTATACATTTCTACGGTGTCTCCAAAGTGCAATATGCAGAAGATTAAGACTTAAAAATGCTACGGTGTGTTCAAAGTGTGAGTTTTTTTTTCGGGAGGTTGTGTGGAAATCGGGAGAAATTAATCTCCTGGCGGGAGATTGGATTTATACTTTTAAATCGGGAGACTCCCGATTGAACCGGGAGACTTAATAGCTGTGCTGAACGATCTTTATTTTTGAAAAATCTTTTATTTTGAAAAATGACTGGATTCTCTCGGTTACATGTCGGTTATTTGAGCGCTATGTATTTAACCGACAAGGGGACGGCACATAAAAAAGTTGAATATGTTGAGAACAATAACGGGAATATTTGGTGAGACTGAGGCTGACTTATAAAAGCGGAGATAGGAGCACACAAGTAGACTACTTCTTGTGCAGGTGATGTAATTTGAAGGAAGTTAGTGACTACAAAGTAGTAGTGGGTGCGAGCGTTGCCAAAAAGCATAAGATGGTGGTGTGCAGGATGAGGCTGATGGTGAGGAAGGTGAAGAGAATCATGTCCAACCTAGCATACAATTCATCATAAGCTATTTGTTCTGCTACTATCCTATGCTGTTTGGCAACACTCTTACCCACTATTACTTTGCAGTCACTGACTTCCTTCAAATTACAGCGTCTACACATGATGTAGTCTACCTGTGTGCTCCTACCTCTGCTTTTATAAGTCACACTATGCTCCTGTCTCTTCTGGAAGAAAGTATTTATCACAGTCATTTCCATACTTATCACAAAATCAGTCAACATCTGTCCTATCTTTCTGTCCTGGATACCAAACATGTCCATTGAAGTCTGCCCCAATGACCACTCTTTCACATCTGGGGGTACTCTGCATCATTTCATCTAAATTTCTTTCTGTGTCTTACCCTCTTGCTTGAGGGTGTCAGTGATGGCCTTCTGGACAGCAGTCAGGTCGGCAGTCTTACCCATGATTGTGGTTTTGAGTAATGAACCACGCTGGGAGTTTTTAAAAGCCTCAGGAATATTTTGCAGGTGTTTAGAGTTAATTGGTTGATTCAGATGATTAGGTTAATAGCTTGTTTAGAGTACCTTTTCATGATATGCTAATTTTTTGAGATAGGAATTTTGGGTTTTCATGAGCTGTATGCCAAAATCATCAGTATTAAAACAATAAAAGACCTGAAATATTTCACTTGTTGTGTAACGAATCTAAAATATATGAAAGTTTAATTTTTATCAGTACATTACAGAAAATAATGAACTAGTGGTGGTCTAGTGGTTAGGGCACTGGATCGCTGATCCAAAGGTTGGGGGTTCGAGTCCCACGCTCCACAAGGTTGTCACTGTCCCCCTCCAGTGCAGCTAACTGGGTTATCAAAGGCGGGCCATGTCTCTCATTGTCTATGGTGAGAGGCATGTAAAAGAACCATTGCTGACGTTCGTAAAGAGTAGGCTGCAAAGTCGTCAGCGTGTTTCTGTCCCTTGTTAAAAAGGGTTGTGAAAGGAAGGGCATCCGACATAAAAACCTCTGCCAAATCAAACGTGCGAATCAGATGATTTGCTGTGGCGACTCCCGAGTAAAAGGGAAAAAAAAAAGCTGAAAGAAAGACAATCACAATATGCTCATTTTTTGAGAAGGACTGGTATATATATCATCTTCTTCCGCTAAGTCCAGGGTTGGATCTCGGGGGCAGCAACCTAAGCAAAGAGGTCCAGATTTCCCTCTCCCAAGCCACTTCCTCCAACTCTCCGGGGGTACACGAGGCGGTCCCAGACAGGCCGAGAGACTGTTGGACATGCCCGAAACACCACACCAGGGAGGCGTCTGGGAGGCATTCTGACCAGTTCCCCGAGCCACCTCAACTGGCCCCTCTCAATGCGGGGGAGCAGCAGATCTACTTCAAGCTCTCCCCGAATGGCGGAGCTTCTCACCTTATCTTTAAAGGAGAACCCCGACTCCCAGCGAAGGAAGTTCATTTCAGCCGCTTGTATCCGTGATCTTGTTCTTTCGGTCATTACCCAAAGCTTGTGACCATAGGTGAGTGTTGGAAAGTAGATTGGCTGGTAAATTGAGAGCTGAGCCTTGCGGCTCAGCTCCTTCTTCACCACGATGGACCGATACAGGCACCGCTTAACAGCAGAGGCTGCAGAGATCCGTCTGTCAATCTCTCGCTCCATCCTTCCCTCACTCGTGAACAAGACCCCAAGATACTTAAACTCCTCCACCTGGGAGAGGACCTCATTCCCGGTCCGGAGGGTGCATTCCACCCTTGTCCAACTGAGAACCATGGCCTCAGACTTGGAGGTACTGATCCTCATCCCAGCTGCTTTGCACTCGGCTGCAAATCGCTCTGATGAGAGCTAGAGGTCCCGACTTGATGAAGCCAAAAGGAGAACATCATCCGTAAAAAGCAGAGACGAGATCCGATGGCCACCAAACCAGAACCTGTCAACGCCTTGACTGTGCCGAGAAATTCTGTCCATAAAAATTATGAACAGAATCAGTGACAAAGGACAGCCTTGGTGGACTCCAACTCCCACTGGAAACGAATTTGACCTGTTGTTGCCAATACAGACGAAACTCTGGCTCCGGTGATACAGCGACCGAATGGCTCGTAGCAACGGGTCCAAAATGCCTCTCGGAACACGCCACACAAGATCGTTTGAGGGACATGGTAGAAAGCCTTCTCCAAATGTACAAAGCACTAAGGACTATACTAAGTCCTGTGCAATGCACCCCCATATATATATATATGATTTTCTGAGTAGATCCTTCCGTAGGAGAGTGCTCAATACTTTTTGGTAGAGCAAATAAACAAAAATATATATATTCTTCTATATTCACCTGAAGAGAGAGGATGGTTTCACCACCCCTCGAAACAGATCTGTAGTGATAAATGGAGTTTCAATAGAAAGTCTTTGTCCTGTCCTTTTATTTTTGTGTATATATATATATATATATATATATATATGAATATATATAAAAATTAATGCAGCCGTGGGGGGGGGGGGGGGGCACAAATCAGTGTCTCTCCCTCACGCCGGTCCCAAGCCCAGATAAATGCAGAGGGTTGCGTCAGGAAGGGCATCCGGCATAAAACAAATGCCAAATAAAATATGTGAACCACAAGAAAGAATGACATACCGGATCGGTCGAGGCCCGGGTTAACAACGACCGCAATCAGTACTGTCAACCAACAGGGTGCTGATGGAAATTGGTCTACTGTTGGTCGAAGACATCGAAGAAGGAGAGGCGGGAGGCATGTCTGTTGCCAGAGAGAGAAGAGGAAAGGCATGAGTCTAGGACTGAAAATAGTGACATTGAATGTTGGAACTATGGCAGGAAAAGGTAGAGAGCTGGCTGACATGATGCAGATGAGGAAGGTGGACATAATGTGTGTTCAGGAGACCAGGTAGAAAGATAGCAAGGCTAGAAGCTTAGGAGCAGGGTTTAAGCTGTTTTTTCATGATGTGGATGGGAAGAGAAATGGAGTCGGAGTCATCTTGAAGGAGGAGTTTGTCAGGAATGTTCTAGAAGTGAAAAGAGTGTCAGACAGAGTGATGAGGCTCAAGTTAGAAATTGAAGGTGTGATGTTCAATGTTGTTAGTGCTTATGCCCCACAGACAGGATGTGAGCGAGAAGAGAAGGAGAGATTCTGGAGTGAGTTAGATGAAGTGATGCAGAGCACCCCCAGAGGTGAAAGAGTGATCATTGGGGCAGGCTTCAATGGACATGTTGGTGCAGGAAACAGAGGGGACGAGGAAGTGATGGGTAGGTTTGGTATCCAGGACAGGAACTCAGAAGGACAGATGTTGGTAGATTTTGCAAAAAGGATGGAAATGGCTGTGGTGAATACTTTCTTCCAGAAGAGAGAGGAGCATAGGGTGACTTATAAAAGTGGAGGTAGGTGTACACAGGTAGACTACCTCTTGTGCAGGCGATGTAATTTAAAGGAAGTCAGTGACTGCAAAGTAGTAGCGGGTGAGAGTGTTGCCAAACAGCATAGGATGGTGGTGTTCAGGATGATGCTGATGGTGAGGAAGGTGAAGAAGGCAAAGGCAGAGCAGAAGACAAAGTGGTGGAAGCTGAAAAAGGAAGAGTGTCGGGTTGTCTTCAAGGAGGAGTTGAAACAGGCTTTGGGTGGTCATGAAGTGCTTCCAGATGACTGGACAACTACAGCTAATGTGATCAGGGAGACCGGTAAGAGAATACTTGGTGTGTCATCTGGAAGGAAAGTAGATAAGGAGACTTGGTGGTAAAATGAGGAAGTGCAGGAGTGTGTACAAAGGAAGAGCTTCGCTAAGAAGAAATGGTACATTGAGAAAACCGAAGAGAGTAAACAGGAGTACAGGGAGACACAGCGTAAGGCAAAGGTAGCAGTGTCAAAGGCCAAACAGAGCGTGTATAATGACTTGTATGCTCGGTTGGAAAGTAAGGAGGGAGAAAATGATTTATACAGGTTGGCACAGCAGAGAAACAGAGATGGGAAGGACGTGCAGCAAGTTAGATTGATAAAGGACAGAGAGGGAAATGTATTGACTGATGACAGAAGTGTGCGGGGAAGGTGGAAAGACTACTTTGAAGAGCTGATGAATGAGGAAAATGAGAGAGAAAAAAAGAGTAGAAAAGGTGACTGTTGAGGACGAGGAAGTAGCAAAGATTAGTAAGGGTGAAGTGAGGAGGGCATTGAAGAGGATGAAAAATGGAAAGGCAGTTGGCCCTGATGACATATCGGTGGAGGTATGAAAGTGTCTAGGAGAGGTAGCAGTAGATTTTCTGACAAGAACATTCAACAAGGTCTTAGAGAGTGAGAGGATGCCAGAGGAATGGAGGAGAAGTGTGCTGGTGCCCATTTTTAAGAACAAGGGAGACATGCAGAGTTGTGGCAACTACAGAGGGATAAAGTTGATGAGCCATACGATGGAGTTATGGGAAGAATAGTGGAAGCTCGACTAAGGGCAGAGGTCAAGCATTTGTGAACAACAGTTTGGTTTCATGCCAAGAAAGAGCACCACAGATGCAGTGTTTGCCTTGAGGATGTTAATGGAGAAGTACAGAGAAGGTCAGACAGAGCTGCATTGTGCCTTTGTGGATCTGGAGAAAGCATATGACAGGGTGCCGAGAGAAGAACTGTGGTATTGTATGAGGAAGTCTGGTGTGGCAGAGAAGTATGTTAGAGTGGTGCAGGACATGTATGAGAGATGTAAGACAGTGGTGAGGTGTGCTGTCGGTGTGACAGAAGAGTTCAAGGTGAAGGTGGGACTGCATCAAGGGTCAGCTCTCAGCCCCTTCTTGTTTGCTATGGTGATGAATAGGCTGACAGATGAGGTTAGACAAGATTCCCCATGGACTATGATGTTTGCAGATGACATTGTGATCTGTAGTGAGAGCAGAGAACAAGTGGAGGAAAATCTAGAGAGGTGGAGGTATGCCCTGGAAAGGAGGGGAATGAAGATTAGCCTCAGTAAGAAAGAATACATGTGCATGAATGACAAGGACCCAACAGGAACGATGAGGTTACAGGGAGCAGAGATAAGAAAGGTGGAGGATTTTAAGTACTTTGGCTCAACAATCCAGAGCAATGGAGAGTGTGGAAAAGAGGTGAAGAAGCGTGTGCAGGTAGGTTTGGAATGGTTGAAGAAAAGTGTCCGGTGTGTTGTGTGATAGCAGGGTATCAGCAAGAATGAAGGGAAAAGTGTATCAGCAAGAATGAAGGGAAAAGTCAGAGAGGCAAGATTGAGATGGTTTGTACAGAGGAGGGATAGTGAGTATATTGGTAATAGGATGCTGAGACTGGAACTACCAGGCAGAAGGTCTAGAGCAGGGGTCGGCAACCTTTGCCATTCAAAGAGCCATTTGGACCCGTTTTCCACATTAAAGAAAACACTGGGAGCCACAAATCCTTTTTTGACGTTTTAAATCAAATCACACTGCATATAATGTTTTTCCCCTTTTTCCTTCATGTTAATATAAAATAACAATATGTTACATTGATTTAAACGACTGCAGAGACCATTACATTACAATTCTGTTTGCAACAAAAACATTTAGATTAAAAAAAAATTGCCAGCCTCCCCGCGACCCGAATTAGAATTAAGCGGTTCAGAAAATGAATGAATGTGTTCGAATGCTTCTTGTGTTTTTATAAAGAAAAAGAATATCCATCCCACGAAGCGCGGGACGGGCTGCAGCCAGATGTGTAACGGGTTGGGTTGCCAACCTCACCAATCACGCCCTTCGTGGGATCTTCTTTTCTTTATTCGTTATATTAATGTTGTTTTGTCATAGTTTTAATTTACAAAAATGACACCAACACAGAAAAGTATTTGAAGACTTATTTTAAGAAGGAGCCTACTCAACATTCTTTTAAATAAATATTAATGCTTAATGCTGCACTGACCGACCCATTCTCAGAGTGGATACTGAACCACAGTGAGGACAGTTATTTAATCTGGAGATTGCTGTGTATAAACAAATCTCATCCACAGCTCTTCCTTCAGCTGTGATTTCCGTTCCTGAATTACAAACCCCGGTGGCAGAAAAAAATCTCTCTCTCACCGCACTGCTGCTTGCCATGAGCTCTTTTAGGGCTCTTTTATATTTCTTTGGTGTGGGCGGGGTGATTTTGTGTGTGTTCTTGTGTTCTTGTGGACACACACAAAATCACCCCGCCCACACCAAATAAATATCCGCCCACATCTGTGACTCTTAATTTTCATCTATGTAATTTTCAACCCGAAAAGAGCATTGGAAGGGTACCCAGATCATTCAGGTGGGAAAAAAACCTAGATTGGACATTACTGTTTCAATTCTGAAGTGGGGCCATCTTGGTGGGATCACATGACTGTTTAAGACTTAAAGCAAGGTGGCTCACGAAGATGGCTCCAATTCAGAATTGAAATAGTAATGTCCACTCTAGGTTTTTTTTCTTTTCTTTTGATTATCAGTGATTGGTGGGAACAGGTGGAAGGTGTGGCTATTGTTTGGTTGAAGTAAAAACCTGCACCCACACCGGCCCTTTGCTGTGTGAGTAACTCAGCACTTTGTGGTGCACCAGTCAGCCACCGTAAAGCACAACTTTATTTTGAAAAGCCATGGAGCCGCACCAGAAAGGTGAAAGAGCCGCACACGGCTCCGGAGCCGCGGGTTGCCGACCCCTGGTCTAGAGGAAGACCAAAGAGACGATTCATGGATGTGGTGAAGGAGGACATGAAGGTCGTTGGTGTAAGAGAAGAAGATGCAAAGGATAGGGTGAGATGGAGGCAGATGATTCGCTGTTACGACCCCTGAAGGGAAAAGCTGAAAGGAAAAGAAGAAGAAGAATATCTATAAATTAATATATATTAATGTGGTGTTTCTCTTAAATTATTCTTAATTTTGTTGAGAATGGCTCAACAGCTGTTGATGTTTCAACACGATGTTCAGCCATTGTGAGCTAAAGTGAAATCAAATACATTTAATGCTCTTTTTGTTTTGCTTTGTTTTGTTTTGTTTTGCAGGAGTTGCTTTTGTTGTTGTTTTTGTTGTTGCTTTTTTTTTTTTAAATAATTTTACATTAACATCTATTTCAGGTTTTATTAGATGCATTATAAAATCGGAATCGCCTTGCAGGGACCCCGGAATAAGCAGAAGAAAAAGATGATGATGATGATGATGATGATGATGATGATTATAAAATTTCAAAAATTCCCTTCATATGCCCCAGTGCGTGTTGCCATCAGTGGTCAGGCTTAACTTTTTTGTGTTTAACAGTGCACATGCCTCAGCAGATATGCCCTGTCATCCTACTGGTTCAGCTGATAAAAATCGAATGAATAAAATAATTTTTGACTCAGTGTAAGTATTACAGGCACAGCCTGTTTCTCTCTTTCCGTCTCACAACCTCCTCTGGACCAGCTACCATCATTAGTGCCTATGCTACAACTCTTTGCTCTCCACTTGAAGTGAAGGATGCATTCTACAATGGGCTCGAAGCCAGGATCCAGCAAATCCCTGTCAAGGAGCACCTGTTTCTGCTCGACAACTTGAATGCACGGATAGGGGCAGATCACAACTCCTGGCCCTGCTGCATTGGCCGCTTTGGCATTGGCAAGCTCAATGAGAATGGTTCATGCCTTCTTGAGCTCTGCTCCTTTCATGACCTCTGTCTGACCAACACATTCTTCTCCACCAAGTCCTGCCACTGAGTGTCTTGTCACTGGCATCAGCTGGACTTCGTCATCACCAGAAGCTCCCTGCTGAACCAAGTGCTTGTCACATGCAGTTTCCACAGCACTGACTGTGACACCGACCATTCCCTGGTCACCAACAAGGTACGTCTCTGCCTCAAACGTGTCAACCGCTCCAAGCAGAAACCCCGGATCTGCATCAACACAGCTATGACTGCAGTGCCTGAACTGCAGGAACCCTATGCTGAAGCCATAAATGTAGCTCTGCTAGACTGCCCCACTGACTGTGCTACCACATCTGCGAGGCTATGTTAGAGACCACTATAGACACCTTTGGGGAGAAGGTGAGGAGGAGTGTGGATTGGTTTGAAGCAGGAGCGGCTCAGATGGAACCTGCCATCACCACCAAACATGCAGCCCTAATTGCTCACAAGAAGGAGCCATCTGTACAAATGCTTGCTGCACTGCACACTACACGAAATAATGCACAAAAGATCGCAAGGCATTGTGCCAACAACTACTGGCTTAATCTCTGCCAGGACATACAGCTTTCTGCAAATCTTGGAAACGAGTCCAAATGTACTAAGGCATTAAGAAGACTTTTGGTCCCAGTGCCATCAAGAGCACCCCACTCAAATCAGCTGAAGGCAACGTCATCAGGGATCATGGCGAACAAATGGAGAGATGGGCTGAGCACTACCAAGAGGTCTACTTGAGAGAAACCACCATCTTGAACACAGCCTTTGAGAACATCCCTCCACTGTCTGTTATGGATGAGCTTGACACTCCACCCACCATTGAGGAGCTCAGCAAGGTGATAGACTCCATCTCAAGAGGCAAGGCTCCAGGCAGTGACAACATCTCGCCTGAAATCATCAAAATCGCAATGGAGAGCTCACTCTTGAAACACCTCCATGAGCTCCTACTGCAGTGCTGGGAGGAAGGGGCTGTTCCCCAAGACATGAGTGATGCCAAAATCATCACCCTCTACAAGAACAAGGGGGAGCGAAATGATTGCAACAACTATCGTGTCATCTCACTCCTAAGCATAGTTGGCAAAGCCTTTGCCCATGTCGTCCTCAACAGGCTCCAACTACTTGCTGAACATCTGTATCCAGAGGTGCAGTTTGGATTCAGGGCAGCCGTAGATATGGTCTTCTCTGTGAGGCACCTGCAAGAGAAGTTCCAGGAGCAGAAACAACCCCTCTATTTGGCCTTCATCAACCTCTCAAGATCCTGGAGTCCAAAGAGATCGAGACGTTGGTTGCTGAAATTGAGAAAGAAAAAGAGGAGGAAGCTGAGAAGAAGAAACAGAAGAAATCTTCATAGGTCGAAGACACAATGAAGCTCGCGTCAATACTCCGTTATTAGTATTTTGACTTCGTCAGCAGGGATGGACTTTAAAAGCCCCATAATGACCCATTGTAGATTTTTGACTTTTTTTTTTTAAAATATATTATATTATATGATATATTTAAAGATGAAAAACTGTCCAAAGTGACGCTGGACCAAGTAGTATTAACAGGACTGTCTTCGAGAAGTTGCCACGTTAACATGTCCAGAATCCACCCAAAACATTTATTAAAAGGTGTAATAATGTAATAGAGGGTGAGAACTCAGCAATCTGGTAGGAGCTTGGAGTCAGATTGAGAGGAGACAGTTGAGATGGATTGGACATCTGGTGAGAATGCTACCCGAACGCCTCCCTGGTGTGATGTTTTGGGGTGAACTGACCCGGAAGAAACCCAGGGGTTGAAGGGTTGAGTCTCTCAGCTGATCCGGGAATTCATCGGGGTCCTCAGCAAGGAGAACTGGAGGAAGTGGCTTGTGAGATGAACATCTGGACCACACATTTGCCCTTGTAACCCGATTAAGTGGAAGAAGATGGAGATGGAATGCATGCAAGTTCAATTGTAACTGAATCACAGGTTTTACTCTGTCGCTTTTTAAGTCTAATTAAAAGGGGTTTTAAAAAAAAAAAAAAATCTTCTTCTTTTCCTTTCGGAGATTCCCTTCAGGGGTCGCCACAGCAAATCATCTGCCTCCATCACATTCTGTCCTCTGCATCATCTTCTCTTTCGCCAACGACCTTCATGTCCTACTTCACCACATCCATAAATCTCTTCTTTGGTCTTCCTCTAGGCCTTCTGTCTGGTAGTTCCAACCTCAGCATCCTACTTCCAATATATTCACTATCCCTCCTCTGTACATGTCCAAACCATCTCAATCTTGCCTCTCTGACTTTGTCTCCAAAACATCTTACATGGGTTGTCCCTCTGATGTACTCTTTTCTGATTCATCCATCCTTGTAACTCCCAGAGAAAACCTCATTTTCATCTCTGCTACCTCCAGCTCTGCCTCCTGTCTTTTCCTCAGCGCCACTGTTTCTGAACCATACAACATCGCTTGCCTCAACACCGTCTTGTACACTTTTCTTTTCATTCTTGCTGATACTTTAAGATCACACATCACACTGGACACTTTTCTCCAAACATTTCAGCCTGCCTGCACACGCTTCTTCACCTCTTTTCCACACTCTCTATTGCTTTGGATTGTTGAGCCTAAGTACTTAAAATCCTCCACCTTCCTTATCTCTGCTCCCTGTAACCTCAACGTTCCTCTTGGGTTCTTCTCATTCACACACATGTATTATGTCTTACTCAGGCTAACATTCATCCTCTCCTTTCCAGGGCATGTCTCCACCTCTCCTTTCCTCCACTTGTTCTCTGCTCTCACTACAGATCACAATGTCATCTGCAAACATCATAGTACATGGAGATTCTTGTCTAACCTCGTCTGTCAGCCTGTCCATCACCATAGCAAACAAGAAGGGGCTCAGAGGTGACCCTTGATGCAGTCCCACCTCCACCTTGAATTCTTCTGTCATGCCGACAGCACACCTCATCACTGTCTTACATCTCTTATACATGTCCTGCACCACTCTAACATACTTCTCTGCCACTCCAGACTTCCTCATGCAATGCCACAGTTCTTATCTTGGCACCCCGTCATATGCTTTCTCCAAATCCACAAAGGCACAATGCAGCTCCTGCTGATCTTCTCTGTACTTCTCTATTAACATATCAAAGCAAACACTGCATCTGTGGTGCTCTTTCTTGGCATGAAACCAAACTGTTGTTCACAAGACCCTTAGTCCAGCTTCCACCAATTTTCCCCATCAATTCATCGTATGGCTTATCAACTTTATTCCTCGATAGCTGCCACAACTCTGCATCTCTCCCTTGTTCTTAAAAATGGGCACCAGCACACTTCTCCTCCATTCCTCTGGCATCCATTCACTTGCTAAGACCTTGTTGAATGTTTTTGTCAGAAAATCTACTCCTACCTCTCCTAGACATTCCATACTTCGACAGGTATATCATCAGGACCAACTGCTTTATCACTCGTCATCCTCTTCAGTGCCCTCTTCACTTCACCCTTACTAATCTTTGCTACTTCCTGTTCTTCAATGGTCACTTCTTCTACTCTTCTTCCTCTCTCATTTTCCTGATTCATGAGCTCACCTTTGCCTTTTTCACCTTCCTCACCATCAGCGCCATCCTGCACACCACCATCCTATGCTATTTGGCAACACTCTCACCCACTACTACTTTGCAGTCACTGACTTCCTTCAAACGGAATCGTCTACACAAGATGTAGTCTGCCTGTGTGCTCCTACCTCCGCTTTTATAAGTCACCCTATGCTCCTGTCTCTACTGGAAGAAAGTATTCACCACAGACATTTCCATCCTTTTTGCAAAATCGATCAACATCTGTCTTTCTGTGCTCATGTCCTGGATACCAAGCCTTCCCATCACTTACTCGTCTCTTCTGTTGCCTGCACCAACATGTCCATTGAAGTCTGCACCAATGATCACTCTTTCATCTCTGAGACTCATCACTATGTCTGACACTCTTTTCACATCTAAAACATTCCTGACAAACTCCTTCTTCAATATGACTCCTACTCCATTTCTCTCCCCATCCACATTATGATTAAACAGCTTAAACCCTGCTCCTAAGCTTCTAGTCTTCTGTCTGTGAAAATACCGGTTATGTGCAATGAAAACCCTGTGCACTTTAATCAACCACATCTACCCCACTGACTGTGAACCATATCAACCCATCTACTCTGCCCTCAGATACATATACACTTGAATATAGGCCAGTCTACAAAGTTGTTCCCTTCTTTTCTTTTATTGTTTATTAATTTATACTATTTATGTATCTATTTATTTACTTATATATGTATGTGTGTATGTTTGTATATGTATCTATTTTTGCACCCTCTATTGATGGTAACTCAAGAGCCTGTAACAGTGAATTTCTCCATTGTGAGATTAATAAAGCTGTATCTTATCTTATGTTATCTTAGTCTGGTTACATTTCCTCCTGGTCTCCTGAACACAGAGTATGTCCACCTTCCTCCTCTGCATCATGTCAGCCAGCTCTTTATCTTTTCCTTTCATAGTTCCGACATTCAGAGTCCCTACTCTCAGTCCTAGACTCATGCTTTTCCTCTTCTCTCTCCGACTACACACACGCCTCCCACCTCTCCTTCTTCCACCAACAGTAATCCAATTTCCACCAGCACCCTGTTGGTTAACAGCGCTGTTGGCAGTCGTTGTTAACCTGGGCCTCGACCGAGCTGGTCTGGAGGTAATATCTGTGATTTGAATGATAAAGTTTGGCATTGGTTTTATGTCAGATGCCCTTCCTGACACAACCCTCTGCATTTATCCAGGCTTGGGACCGGTGTGAGGTAGAAACACTACTTTATGCTCCTCCATACGGCTGCATTTAAAAATAAATAAATAAATAAATAAATAAACAAATACAAACAGCGTTATCAGTTTGGAATTACAACCATTTTACATAGTTCATCCATTTACACAATTCAGAAGTGATTGGACAAAGAAATATAAACATTCAGGTAATATTCTTTGCGATCATGGAATCCATTGATATTACCACATGTTGAACTCGCGTCCTTGTAATTTTCTGCAATAAGCACAGATTCTCTATGTGCAACAATGTGCATCTTCATCAGAGATTACTAAGAGTAACTTTAAAAATATGTATAAATAAGATTTCACTGCATGGTGCAGTAAAACTTCTTGATGCTTTTGTTACCTCGAGATTAGATTATTGTAATCCGTTACTGTCTGGATGTTCTAAGAGGAACATACACAAGCACCAGTTAGTCCAGAATGCAGCAGTGAGAGTCGTTACTAGAACCAGAAGACATGAACATATCACCCTGCCCTTATTTACACTGCACTGGCTCCCAGTTACATTTCACCTCAAATGTAAAATGCTAGTTTTAACCCATAAAGCAGTTAATGATCTCACACCGCATTATCTTAGTGAATTTATTGGAATTTATGATCTGACATGTCCCCTTAGATCACAACGTGCAGGATGCTTAGTGATACCTCAAATAACAAAGACTAAGAATTTTGTTAATTGTTTATTTATTTATTTATTTATTTATTATGAATTTACTTTTTTTTAGGTAAAGGAGCAGATCTAGGGGTCTTATGGCTGGCTGATTGCCCCAATGTCACAGGGTCCCTTGTGGGTCTTCAGACACCTGCAGGGTCTTCTTTCTGGATCTCTCATTTTAGTCCCTGCTGCACTCAGCAATAATTAGATCTTCTATTTCCATTTCACTACTATGAGCCTCTCTCTCTCTCTCTCTCTCTCTCTCTTTCTCTCTCTCTCTCTCTCTCTCTCTCTCTCTTGCTCAGTGTTTTTTGTTGATGTCCAGATGCTGCTTCTGGGATGCTGGTGATCCTGATTCCTCTGCTTTCTGAGTCCAGTGGTCGGTCCTGATGTGTTGATGCTGACTGGAGTTCTCAGCTTGGTAGCCCCTCTCTCCTGCTGATGAAGATCTATATGTATCCAAATGTGCACTTACAGACTCAGCAACTCTTTTCCCACAATTATTTAAGACTTACAGTTGTGTAACCAACCTGGCTGCATTTTGTACCTGGTTCCTTTCAGGGTTTCTTCCTCTCATCTATTGAGGGACTTTTTCCTTGCCGATGCTCATTCGGATGCGTAGGGGTTGCAGAAAATGTTCTTTCATACTTTGTAAACTCCTACTTTATTGTGTAACGCTGCTTTGCAACAATGTCAATTGTAAAAAGCACAAAACAAATAAAACTAAATTGAATAATTAATTTAAGAGTTCTGGACAAGAATGCTTGCCCACAAACTCGGCCAGTATTATATGTGTATCTGAATTAAACTTTAAGAAATCCCATAGACTAAAGGACAAGCCGAATTCCGAAGAAACTTTGAGTAAGACATAAGAATCCAAAAAAAATCATAAAAATGTGACACCGAAGCCTGCAAGGTGATTGTAATTTCATGGTAACTAGTTAATCTAGAAACCTCTAGACCAGAAACTCCATGTGGTCCACCATGGTGATGATCTTCATGAACTCTGATTGAAAATGATGAATCAGTGCATGAAGCAAAATTATTGAAGGGAAATTTCATTCTGCTGTTTAATGTAAATACATGGGTGGCAAAACTTCTCACATCCAGTCTGAGACCATTGTTTTTTTATTTATTTTTATTTTTTTGATGAACGCTCTTGCTGGGCTACAATAAAATGCCTGCTTTCTCTCAAAAATAAAATCATTCCTGCAGCTGATTTAACTTATGAGTAAATACTCTCAAAAATTCAGATGTAGATTTTTTTTTTTCATTCCGCAAAAAAAAACAAAAAAAAAAAAACAAAAAACAAAAAAAACAGGTTCTTTCATTAAATTATTAAAATGGGCCCATCAATTTTCTGGACTGCTTTATCCTATTTACGCTCATGGGGAGGCTGGCTCCCATCTCAGCTGAATCCCATTGAGAATGGGGTACACCATGGACAGTTTGCCAGGCCATCCCAGGGCCAACACTCACACAACCATTCACACTCAATGTCACACTTAGCAGCAATTTAAAACACCAAATTAACCTACTGTGTATGATTCTGAAATATGGGAGGAAACCTGAGTATCTGGAGCACCTGGAGGAAGCCCACGCAAAGCACAGGGAGAACATGCAAACTCCACACACAAACACGCAGGCTGGGAATCGAGCCCAGGACCTTCTTGCTGTGAGGCGGATGTGCTAAACACTGCCCCACTGTGCCCCTAAAAATAGGCCATAACTGAGAATTTGTCCTTCCATAATGACAAGCCAGCAATGTGAGTGTTGGTTGGGCCAGGGTGTATTGGAGTGCTGTCAGGATTCATATATTTATAATTATATAAACCACCACACTTGTTGGATTTTATATTCAGTGCTAATTTTCTGAATTGTTTGAGCATACTTTGGCAGTTCTGGATGATGTACTATAAGGACTCAATGAACTGTGCAGGCAAGTTAGCCAAACTTTCAAAAAGCTTAACAGGTTTATCAACAAATTGAGACTTTGATTCAGAGTCAGATTCTGAAACATTTTGTTTTCTGCTGTTTCTCCAACGTTAACTGTGCAAAGAGCATTTAAATAGTCATTTATCTGGAAGATTCTTGAGTCATTGTCTATGTGAACTGCATTGAAATGTATGTCAACTTCAATAGCCTATGTTTTACTCTGATTCAAAATCGAGTCTTTCACAAGGTAATACAGTAGGCCCTTGACTATCCGAAGTTTTGCACTCACGCATACGCATATTCGTGGACTGCCGAGCAACTGTCACGTGATTCAAATTCAGCTAATGACTTTCCTCCTTCCTGCTGATTGGTTGAGATGACGTATACACCCCTTTTTTTCATTCGTGCATACGTTGCGAATGAGCTCCTTTTTTAGTGTGTTTTAATTACCAGTTAAGCTCTATGATGCCACTCAAATGCCAGCTAAGCGCCAGAAAAAGGTAATGTCGTTGGGTGTCTCTTCTGAAGAAATAAAACTTTTTTCTTTTAAGTGCCTGAAGAGGAATAATCATATGAACTGTTGGCAAACACTCTAGTATTAAAGTCTTTTTCAAGTATTAATCCAGGACAGTACCTAATTTAATGTTTAGAATGTTTGTGTGTGTGATTTTATGTACTGTGGTAGCATGTTTCTCATTTTGTTTGTTTATCCAATTTATTACATTTCTTGTTCTTTTATGTCCTTTTTGTTATGGTCTATGTTTTTTGGGGACTTTGATTTTGATGGCTGTGTCCCTAACTAACTGTTTTCTCTCCGTTTTGGCTGAGGGACATGGCTGAGCTGCTTGGTGGCACACACCTGAATTCAGTCTTCTCATCTACTCTCAATAAACACAAGCACGCTCACCTCTGTGCCAGTGGATTTCAAAACTCTGTTTTCTACCCGCTCTGGCTGAGGGGCGTGGCTGAACTGCTCGGACTGAATGCAGTTTATACTTGAATTCAGTTCTCATCTACTGCCTATATACGCAAACCGCAGGCTCACCTCAGTTGAAGCGCACTGCTTAAGTGAATAATAAATCCACTCTGCCAATTCACGCTGCCTCGGAAATGTGCCATATAAATAGTAGTGCATTATCCCTCTAGTATATCCCTCTAATGGGCATTTTTGAAAACTACAGTGCTGTCTGTTATATTTTATTATCAATAAATATCACAGGACAAAATTAAGTTTTTCTGAATCATTACTTCATTTTAATACATCAATACTGTATTAATGAGTAAGACTGTCTATAGAATGTGTTTAAGAAGCATGTTTTAGCCCATGTCATAAATACATAGTATTTTACTTCCGGTTGATCATTCACACATGTAATATGATACATGAGGTTTTACTTCCAGGTACAGAACTCGGGGATTATCTTAATTCGCGGGAGGGGCCAGAACCAAACCCCCGCGGATAGCGAGGGCCTACTGTATAGGTTTTTGTAGAGCAGTGCAAGCCTTCCTTCTGACATCACAGCTGAATAACCATGATTTCCTCCAGTTCGCCATCTCTAAAAAAGATTAACCTTATCAGACAAAGCCTGACAGTGCTTGATACAGATGACAATAATCAACATAATTCAGATTAGCTGCCATTAAGATAATTATTATTGTATAAAAATAAAATAAGCTTTTAAACATTAAACAAGCTTCTATAAAATAACTGCACATGGGATGGCTTTACTTTACGGCTCAGCTCCTTCTTGTCCATGATGGACTGGTACAAGCTCTGCTTTATAGCAGAGGCAGCAGCGATCCATCTGTCTACCTCCTGCTCCATCTTTTCCTCACTCATGAATAAGACCCCACGATACTTGAACCCCTCCACTTGGGGCAGGGCCTCATCCCAGACACAGAAGGGGCATTCCATCATTTTCCAACTGAGAACCATGGCCTCAGACTTAGGTTCCGATTCTCATCCCAGCCACTTCGCATCAGCTGTGAATTGTTCCAAAGAGAGCTGGTGGTCCTAGATTGATGAAGCCAAAAGGACGTCATTCCCAAAAAGCAGAGATGAGATCTAATGGCAACCAAACTGTGCCTAGAAATTCTGTCCATAAAAAATTATGAATAGAATCAGTGACAAAGGACAGCTTGGACTCAAAACCTCACCAGAAACAAATTTGACCTGTTGTTACCAATGCGGACCAAACTCTGACTCCATTGATAGAGACCAAATTAAAATCCTACTAAAAATCCACAAAACACCTATGGGCAGATAGTGCAAACTCCCATCGCCCCCCTCCAGCGATCATGTGGAGCGTATAGAGATGGTCGAGAGTCTTGCGGCCAGGACGAAAACTACATTGTTCCTCCTGAATCTAAGGTTTAGTCCTTATTGAATCCCCCACTTTCCCGCGTAGGCTGAGGACATTTTTTTAAAGGGAAACTACCAATTCCAGTTTTCAAATCCTAATTATTATTATTATTATTATTATTATTATTATTCAATCATGCATTAATTACTTTATTTATAAAAATATAGAAAATATTGCTTATGATCATGTATTGCATAATTTGCCTTAATTGTGTGCTATCACTGTTATATTCATTATTTTGATCTGATACCACTTGATAAGACTGAGGTACTAGATTGACTATAACGGTCAAGTCATAGTAAAAGGGGACAAATATAAAAGTAACAAATCTAAATTGTCTTATTTCATTTTCATTTGTACATGCATCACTATATAAACGTTGTTATCAGTATTATTGTTGTCCTTCAGCTTACTCTGACTATTTGACAAATATTGGATAATATCCAGAAATATAAAAATTTTCAAAATGCCATAAATATATTTGATGTGTATTATAAACTGTTACATTTAAAGTCTTTCAACCTAAATAAATAAATATATTTAAGTCTATTTTAAGAACTGTTTTTTATGCTATATTCACATAAATAAAGGAACGTTTTGTAAACCATTACATTTTAACATGGCCTATTGAGTTTCTCTTGATCATCTCACAGAGTAAATATGTGAGCCACTCCTCCAAAAGTAGGCTCTTGTGTCCAAAAATTTTAAATGAGCTTTTTACACAGTTTACACAGCTTCAAAATACAAAAGAAAGTTTGTGAATACCTTGAAGACTGACTGAGCTATGCCATTTCTTGTGTCTAAAAATTTCAAAAGATGTTTTAGAGAAAAATGAGCACAAATATTACTCTCCTTCCAAGATCATTAGTCCTAGCAACCAAACATTTTTATGCACCTCAGGCATATAAACTTTTAGAAAACATGTCTAGGAAAAGTTTTATGAAGAGATGATGAGAGAAATCATCCCCATTTTAATCTGACAGGCCCTTTTTTCATCAGTCACCGTGGTAACCCCCCAAAAATGAACAAACAAACAAACAAAAAAAAACCGACTATTTTTTTTTCAGTTCTGTTTATTCCAATAAGATCAGTATGTATCTTTTCAACAATTATATAAAGGTGCAAATGACTTCAAATGATACTGATGGGGGGGGGGGGGGGGGTGTCAAACAAACAACCAAAAAAAACCCAAACAAACAAAAATACATTGTCAGGTTCAAACAATCACACTGAAATTAAGAAAACTATATATATATAAGAAAACTATATAACAAAACTCTGTGATTTGTTTATACAAGTAAGCTTCATGAACTCTGTCTTCAGCATTATCATCTTCATGTATATCCTGCTCAGCAGAAAGGATCACATCTCATCCCAAACACAACAAAACTGACTCATGCACATTTTTATTAACCCTGTTTGATGCCTCTTCATCAACATAAAAATCTTCATCAACACAGCTGGCATCATCAACTCTGCTCAACAGCTGGCTTCATCAACTCTGCCCTCAATATTTATCATCTTAATCTATATCCTCACCACCAACACAACTCACGCACACTTTTATTAACAGATGCCTCTTCATTATCAACATCAAAATTAAAATCTTCATCAACACAGCTGGCATCATCATCATCATCATCATCATCATCATCATCATCATCATCATCATCATCATCAGTTTGTTCATATGTAAAAGGAATGAAACATTTAAGTATTTTTCAGGTCTTGACCAATTTTCGTACAAAACTAAACAACCCACGATCCTGCATGTCCAGTCCAGACAATATTACACACAAATCAAATAGTCAAAAAATTCCATAATCAAATTTTGCATGCAGAGAAAAATACTCACCGGCGAAATAATATTCAAGAACGCCAAGCATTCCGGCATCTTCAAAGCCGAATTCTCGCATCGAATTTAACATCTATACTAATGCTACTAGACATCACAGATGACATTTCACTTTCCTTTTCCAGAAAGTATGTGTATTCACAATCTTATAAATAAACTTAATGACTGTTATTGAAGACAAAGTTGAAGATAAATTCCGCATACAGTAAAACCAGAAGCAGGCAGTAAACCGGAAGTTAAATTGTGACGGGCACTGCGCATGTGCAAGCCCGAGCTGACCAATCAGTGTGCTCATTTCAGATCTTCCTTAGCAACTGGCCTGCATTGTTTACAGAAATACTGACAACCTTTATTTTATTCACTGAAACGGCATTGTAATATCAAAACAGTATCCAAAATGGAGAGAAGACTTCACGGTCGTTCTTCTGATGAATGGATTATAGTGTGTCTTGTACCAAACTCGGTGAGTAATTGCAACAAAAACCAGTAAGTTTGCAAGTACCAGTAAGTGTGAAGTAAGAAAACCAGTAAGTGTGAAGCTGTATCCCAATTATGGTTCGATTTGCAGTGGTGGTTGATCTCCTGTGGCTATACGAATTTTGACTTTTAACCTTTAGACATTATACCAAAACCTTTATATTGGTTGGTTTGATTGGATATTTGAAGTACAGTTTTTATTAGAAGATAAACACGCTAGGTCAGAGATAAATCAGACTTAAATCAGACACTTAATCATTGCCACTTCAGTGGTTTGCAGGGTCATGAGAGTGGTAAAACAGCAGCACTACAGTGGTTCAAAGGAGCAAATGGGTTAATTACATGTAAGGATACAATTTTTCTGTAATGAACTGGATATGTTTTTGAAATCTTAAAAAAATATATGAACCAGTATATTAAACAATTTCTAATGGGTGCAATATCAACTCACAGCTGTATATTAATTAATAAATTCATGAGTAACATTATATATGTTTCTAATAAAATGTCAAAATGTGAAAGAAAGTACGACAAACACATTCTTGACATTATCAGGCCTTTCATGGTGTTCGATTAATTAAAAAAAAAAAGAAATACAGAATCTTCAGCAATCAGGTCAGAAACTTATAAGTCGCTATAAGTACTTTGTTCTTGATGTATATTTGATATCCAATCATGACACAGCACAAGAAAAAAATGGCATTTGATTATGCACTGGCATCAAATGAACATTCTCCTTATTTTATTTGTTAGTTCTTTCTGGGAACTATGGGAAAGACTCCTTAATATATAACCTTCATATAATGATCAGTACCTTTGTGTAGCCCTGTGTAGGATTGATAAAATATTTATAATATGTCTGATTATCCATCAGAATCTGAATGATTATTTAATTATTGATATTATACTCTCGTATTATCCATCAAACGATATAGAAATTTAATTGAAAATTTTGTATTTTTTCATCTTTGAACGAACACACACACACACACACACACACACACACACACACACACACACACACATAAACACACAGAGAGAGAGAGAGAGAGAGAGAGAGAGAGGGGAAAAAACGGGCTCGAGTGATATCACAAAGGAATATGGCCATCTACCATCAGTACAATATTGAAGCAAAAGGAAGTCTTAAAGGTATGCTTTTATAATTTTTAAAGGGTTAAAGCGGGTAGTATTGTTACATGTAAAATGAGGTTCAACTTATGAAAAATGCAGGTTATATATAATGTAATGTGTCACATTGACAATTGTTTTTATCAGTATATTACAGAAAATAATGAACTTTATCACAATATGCTAATTTTCTGAGGACTAGTATATGTATATATATATATATATATATAATGTGATGTGTCAAATTGACAATGTTACAACCAAATAATGCATCCTTGAATTTCCTAATCAATAACCTTGAATTGCATGCAAGATTCAGTGACTCCTTAAAATGCACAGCATCACTTTCAGGTCAGGAGTGCACCTAAGGAGAGGCATTGAGAGGCAACGATAGTCTGAAATCACACACACAATGTGGGAACTTGATTTGAGGTCTATGCTAAGGTTGGTGAACCCAAAGACCTCTATGTATCTCAATAGCTACAGGCCAGTTGCTCACACTTCTGTCAATGAAAAATTGGTCTTGTATCACATTAAAGTCACACCCCCTTATCCTTTATAGCCCTCTATCACCATAGCAACTCACACTGCTTCAGCCACCTAGAACATCATTAATGCTATATGGGGTGCATTTCATAGAATTTAGCTCTGCAGTCAGTGCCATCATTCCAGACATTTTGATTGGCAAACTGCATTTGAAATTTCACCCAAACATCTGTACCTGGATTAAGACCTTTATGACAAATTGCGCTTAATGTGTCAGACTTAATTCATCTCATTGGACACTAGAACTCCCTAAGGTCATTTGTTCAATCCCCTTGTTTACAAACTATAGCCCCCAAAATTGTACACCATTCAAACAATACAGGGATCTCTCACTTTGTGTGGTTAATGAGGACCAAGACCCTCGTGATTGCCGATTTCCGCGAAATAGGATCGACCCCCTTGACTGACGTATACGTACCTGTATATGTGTATATAATACCAATAAATACATATTCAATACTATAATTGCTTATAGTAACAATTAAACATTAAAAAATAATGCATAAAATAGAAATGCACACACACAGATATGCACCTCACATTGCAAAAATGAAAGTAGTTTTGTCCGGGGGGTTTTCTTGTTGTTGTTTTTTTGTTTGTTTGTTTTGGTTTTGTTTTGTTTTGTTTTGTTTTTTTATTTTGATTTTTTTGTTTTGTTTTTTTGTTCGTCAGTATTAAAATCCCACCTAAGAGCAGTGTTAGTGAGGCATTACAACACCTGGCTGAGCAGGTAACATCATGGAGAAAACCACACAGACTCTCTAAATCTAAGTGTCATACCAGGTGAAAAAAGCACTTTGGACCACTGCTATATACTTTATTAGAATATGCCTATCATGTTGAGCCTCATGAAGCATTGAGACTTTCAAGTACAGTGGTACCTCGCCTTATGAAATTAATCCGTTCCGAGGGCAAGCTCGTAAGTGGAAACGTTCGTTAGATGAAACAAAAATTCCCATCTGAAACAATAGAAAACCAATGAATCATTTCCAACCCCCTCCCAAACTCACTTAACCTGACACAAACATGTATTTTTACATTATATATTTAAGATAAACATGTAACAATAAACATTATTACAATAATACTGCAATTAACAAAAAATAATAAAACAAGAATAAACACTAAGTCAATAAAGCTGGAGGACAAGCACTCTGCCATCTAGCATAGAGGAAGCGTAATCACACTTATAAAACTGACAATGGTACTCTCACTGTGTTTTATATGGTATAGGGAAAAACTAATCTGAAATGCAGTAAACCCTACTTACAGTCACGTGCGGGGTGCTGAGGGGGGGTGGCAAAAATGTTTTTTTTTCCGATAGGGGCATCACAGAAAATAATTCAGAAGTACTGCACATGGCATTCTCGAAGCATAGAGCCATGAGGCAAGGGGGGGGGGCACTAACCAGTGTCTCTCCCCCTTATGCCAGTCCCAAGCCAGGAGAAATGCAGAGGGTTGTGTCAGGAAGGGCATCCGACATAAAACCAATGCCAAACTTTTATGATGCAAATCAGAAGTATTACCCCCATACCGGATCGGTCGAGTCCCGGGTTAACAAGGACCACGATTAATGCTGTCAATCAACAGGGTGCTGATGGAAATCGGACTACTGCTGGTCGAAGACGTCGAAGAAAGAGAGGCAGGAGGCATGTCCGTAGGCAGAGAGAGAAGAGGAAAGGCATGGGTCTAGGACTGAGAGTAAGGACTTTGAATGTTGGAACTATGCAAAGAAAAGATAGAGAGATAGCTGACAAGAGACCAGGTGGAAAGGTAGCAAAGCTAAAAGCTTAGGAGCAGGGTTTAAGCTATTTTATCATTATCTGGCTGGAGTCCTTAACTTGGAAGCCCCTCCCTCCTGCTGATGAAGATTTACATGGACCCAGATGTGCATGAATAGATTGTGAACATGACTTTTCACTGTTGGTGATAGCAACTCTCTTCCATACAATTAGTTTGATTATAATGTTGAATATACACAATGGTTTATAAGCAACCGGGGAACATTTTGGACTGTAATGAATTCCTTGTATATGTTTGTATCTTCATGGTTCTACCCAAATGAGGATGGATTTCCCTTTTGGATCTGGTTCCTCTCAAGGTTTCTTCCTCACATCGGGAAGTTTTTCTTTGCCACCATCTCCACCGGAGACACTCAGTCGAGATGTGTAGGGGTTGTAAGTAATGTTTACACTCTTTTATACTTTGTAAACCCCACTTTTTACTGTGTAAAATGTCTTTGCAACAATGCCAACTGTAAAAAGTACAAACCAAATAAAACAGAATTAAATTGAATTAAACTGAATAACAATCAACATGTCTCTGCCCTGCGATGGCCTGGCAAGCTGTCCATGGCGTATTCTGCTCTCACCGAGAGTTGGCTGAGAGGGGCACCAGCCCTCCCGCAAGCCCAATCAGAATAAAGTAGTTCAGAAAATGAATGGATGAAAGGATAGAGGGTTGCCAGATGGGAACAAACTTAGAAAAAAATTGACAGACTGGGCTAGTTGCGGATCAGCAGCTGAGCACGCTTGAGTTTCATGTAAATATGGTCCAGAGAGATGTAGCATGGTCCACCTTCATCACCCAGTTCATGTGTTTCAAAAAATGTGAAATAGTTTTAGTTTCACTTTACACTTTCTACCGTCAGTCACTTACTCTCACTCATTTGATGAATCACTTAATTTTATTAATGTCGTAGGGAGGCTGACGTCTACCTCAGCCAACACTAGGCAATGACAAGGTACAACCTGGATAGCTCATTAGCCCATCACAGGGCTGAAAGACACATAAACATCCACATGTCGTTTTTGTGGGGTGGAAACCAGAGTACCTGGAGAAAACCCACAAA
Organism: Plotosus lineatus; assembly: GCA_024760905.1. NCBI lineage: Eukaryota > Metazoa > Chordata > Actinopteri > Siluriformes > Plotosidae > Plotosus > Plotosus lineatus. The sequence continues at coordinate 2,515,211 of CM045743.1, forward strand.
AGAACTTCAGAAACATTCAATCTCTACACAGATATGTTTAAGCATCAAATAACTGTGACGTGGACATGCGAGACATGACGCCACAGTGCCGCACAGTCTTTAAACGCTTTTGATAACAACTCCTGCAATTATTTCCGCACAAACAGAATAATCTTGCTTCTGTTTGCTTACAAAACAGTTCAAGCAATAGCATCAGGTGGAATGTATACAGCAGTGGCTGTGATGGCACTCAGCTTGGGGGTAAATTGTTAGGCATACATAATACTGAGAGGACTTCCAGCGTGGGGCAGCAATGTTGGGCATTTATCCTTCTGCGGCTACTCCATTCATTATGTAAACAGAGTGTAAATATTCCTATCCTCTGCTCTTGCAGGATTTGGTGCCTATATTCTGCTCATGACTAGTGTAGCTTGTGAGTTGTATTGCAGCATTGAGAGTATGTATATATTCAGTGTTCTTTCATGATCATCACACAACATGCTGAATATATATAGAGTGGTACCTTGACTTATGAGTGTCCCTTAGAATTAATTTTCCATGATACGAGCTTCAATCCCACCAAAATTGTGCCCCAATTGTCCCCCAACCAGCAAAATTTTGATTGTACGAGTTTCTGTATTTTTCCGGGCTGATTAGCCTTTTATCCTTCCATGTGTATTCATCCACGCTCTGAGAACGCCTTGTACAGTGCTTCTGAATTAGATTGTGTGACGCCCCCTATAAGAAGGAAAAAAAAAAAAAAAAAAAAAAAAAAAAAAAAAACATTTCACGCGCCCCCAGCACCCCAAATGTGACTATAAATAGTGTTTGCTGCACTTCATATTGTTTTCTCATTTTTTTCCCTCTACACCATAGCGCGACAACGACAGCACCACTGCCCACTACTGTAGTATGTTCCCCAGGGTCTCCTGTATGTGTGTGTGTGTGTGTGTGTGTGTGTGTGTGTGTGTGTGTGTGTGTGTGTGTGTGTGTGTGTGTGCCTTGTCTCTACTGTGTGTGTGTGTGTGTGTGTGTGTGTGTGTGTGTCAGCTTATGACCGTGACTATGATTAAATTTGAAATTTAACATACACTTTCTCTTATTTATTCATTAATAATAATGATAATAATAATAATAATAATAATAATAATAATAATAATAATAATAATAATAATAATAATGATAATAATAATAAATATTTCTTGTTTTTCATGTTTATCTTTAATATATTAGGTGAAATATATGTGAGGCACTCCACCGAATGTTGGTGCTTGTTGCAAGTGACGTATGGTGCTCTCGAGACAAAACGCAACTTATCCGGACTTCCGATCTTTCAAGTGAGCAAGTGAAGCTTGAATACTAAACAAGTATTCAATGCACACTTGCTCACTTGAAAGATCGGAAGTCCGGATAAGCCACACGTTGTCTCACAAGCACCATACGCCACTTGCGACAAGTGCCTACATGTGTTAGTATGTCAATTTTAAAAAACATTGTTTTCCGCATCTTCCAAAACCAAAATTTCAAATGTATTATTTTAATTGAGTTTTCACCCAAGTCTATTCAGTCGAAAAAAGTAGAATAAAAGCTTTTGGAGAAATGGGATTTACACTTTTTTTTTTAATTAATTTTTGTATTTATTTATTTATTAGCCTCTGACTAAGGAGTTTACAACTATGTCCTTTGGAACCTAATCTATGGACAAATTTACCCAAATTTATTTGTTTCTATCACCATGATAAAGATGGCTGTCACAATTAGTTTATTAACCAGTCAAATTTGATTTTGCAGCTGCCTATGAACAACTGGGGTTTTTGTGTCTGTTTTTTGTTTTTGTTAACAGTCATAGTATTACTTTTTTCTTTGTTTATTTTTAAACTTAATGTCAGTATCTATATGCAAATAAACATCTTTAATAGAAACTCAGCTATGTAAAAATACAGTGGTACCTTGAAGGTCACCACAATTTTATCATCTCATTGGCATGTTTGATCTGGTATAGGTTTTTACGTTGGATTCCTTTCCTGACACAACCCTTTAGCAAGGGACAGAAACATGCTGATGGCTTTGTAGCTCCTCTTTATGAAAGTCAACAATGGTTCATTTACATGAATCTCACACCATAGACAGTGAGAGACATGGCCGACCTTTGATAACCCAGTCAGTTCCACGCGGAAGCGACGACACAACCTGTTGATAGTGGGGCTTGAAGCCCGAACTTGGGATCAGTAATCCAGTGCCTTACCACAACACCTTGAAACAGGAAAATGTTCGGGGAAAAGAAAAACAAAAAAAAAAAAAAACATTTTTTTTCAATCTTATTTATTTATTTATTTATTTTTTTTTTTTTGAGGATATTACAAGAAACTACACACCAAGTAGTTAAGAGAAAATATGATGATCTCATATGACAGTGGGGTCTCAGGAGTTTAAATATTTACAGTTCAGCGATATCTCATGATTGAACTGGAATTCCAAGATGGTGACAGGGTTAGGACGCGTGTAAGAACGCTCCTGAGGTTGTTTGTTTGTAATTTAGGACTGTAAGTCTGATATAGTCTGCAAGTGATTTGAGACTACCAGCAAGATCACAGAAGTATTTGTGAGTGTATTGAGTGAAGTGTTTGAAGGAGTATTCATAGAAATATGTCCTTAAAGGGGAAGAGAGGGAAAAAGCCCGCCAACGTGAAGAACCAGAGCATGCCACAGAGCGTGCCACAGAGGAGTAGCAGTGAGAAAATTAAACCCTCAAGCTCTCCGGTGGATCCTCTACCACAGAAGACATCCAAGCCCCTCGTACAGTCCACACTACAGATGGATTTGCCAGAAGTGTTTACATTTGGATCGTGTAGTACACCTGTATCCTCAACACAGTCCAAGATGGCAACCTCCACACTACAACAAAGCAGGTCAAGTCAAGGTGCCCAGGATATGGATCACTCCTACCCTTCTACACTCTTCGAATTCATCAACCAGGCTTCTATGGATGTGATAATAACGAAGCTGAGTAGTGCCCTGATGTTGCCAGCTTTACAGGAGAAGTTCAGGGAGACATTTATGAGTGTAGCGAAAGAGGCATTACAGGGAATAATTGATGAAGTCATGGCCCCCTTTAAGAAGGAGATACAGGAGCTGAGAGAAGAACTGAACCTTAAGACCGACGAGCTAGAGCAATACAGCCGGCGGAATTCAGTAAGAGTCATGGGATTGAAGGAGCCTAAGAAGGAAGAGGAGGACAAAAACATTGACATTGTTGTCCTAGATGTTCTGAAGGACATACACCCGGACATATCCCCGTCAGACATCGACAGGTGCCATCGAGTCGGGAAGAGACAGCGAGGCTGGAATAGGAGTGTGGTTGTGAAGTTTGTCAGTAACTGGAACCGAAACAAAGTGATGAAGAACAAGTCCAAACTTCAAGGAAACAGAGAGAGTATCTATATCAATGAGGACGTAACGAAATACAGGAACCACTTGTTCAAGTTAGCACGAGATCTGAAGAGTGGTCAGATTTACTACACTTGGACTTACAACGGCAGAGTATATGTGTGTGAACAGTGGGAAGGTGTGATTCATTTAATTATACGTGAGTCAGACTTGAACAAGTTTAAGGACCAGTAGTATATTTCATGTGTTCTCACAAGTATGCTTGGATTGTATGTGTTCTTACAATTGGATTGTATGTGTTCTTACAATTGGATTGAATGTGTTCTTACAATTGGATTGAATGTGCATCGGACTTCTTAAATATGTAAATATCTAAGATGAATTGTAAATAATATATTAACACACAATAACCTATCTTACTATTTGCTATGTTTGCACTTTTCTTTGCTTATATTATACTTTTTCTGACCTTTAGTTTGTAATATTCTTCAAATTGTAATACAATGGATATATATCCGTTGTAAAACTTCTGCCACATTAAAAATGCAAATGGTTAAAACAAAATTCATACCGGATCGGTCGAAGCCCAGGTTAACAACGACCGCCATCAGTGCTGTCAATCAACAGGGTGCTGATGGAAATTGGACTACTGTTGGTCGAAGACGTCGAAGAAGGAGAGGTGGGAGGCGTGTCCGTAGGCAGAGAGAGAAGAGGAAATGCGTGAGCCTAGGACTGAGAGTAGGGACTTTGAATGTTGGAACTATGCAAGGAAAAGATAGAGAGCTGGCTGACATGATGCAGAGGAGGAAGGTGGACATACTGTGTGTTCAGGAGACCAGGTGGAAAGGTAGCAAGGCTAGAAGCTTAGGAGCAGGGTTTAAGCTGTTTTATAATGGTGTGGATGGGAAGAGAAATGGAGTAGGAGTCATCTTGAAGGAGGGGTTTGCAAGGAATGTTCTAGAAGTGAAAAGAGTGTCAGACAGAGTGATGAGTCTCAAGTTAGAAATTGACACCGGTAGGAGAGTACTTGGTGTGTCCTCTGGAAGGAAAGTAGATAAGGAAACTTGGTGGTGGAATGAGAAAGTGCAGGAGTGTGTACAAAAGAAGAGGTTAGCCAAGAAGAAGTCGGACATTGAGAGGACCGAAGAGAGTAAACAGGAGTACAGGGAGACACAGCGTAAGGCGAAGGTAGCGGTGTCAAAGGCCAAACAGAGGGCGTATGATGACTTGTATGATAGGTTGAACAGTAAAGAGGGAGAAAATGATTTATACAGGTTAGCACAGCAGAGAAATAGAGATGGGAAAGACGTGAAGAAAGTTAGAGTGATACAGAACAGAGAGGGAAATGTATTGACTGATGACAGAAATGTGCTGGGAAGATGGAAAGAGTACTTTGAAGAGCTGATGAATGAGGAAAATGAGAGCGAAAAGGAGTAGAAGGGGTGACCGTTGAGGAGCAGGAAGTAGAAAAGATTCGTAAGGGAGAAGTGAGGAGGTCATTGGAGAGGATGAAGAGTGGAAAGGCAGTTGGCCCTGATGACAAACCAGTTGAGGTATGGAAGTGTCTAGGAGAGGTAGCAGTAGATTTTATGACAAGAATATTCAACAAGGTCTTAGAAAGTAAGCAGATGCTAGAGGAATGGATGAGAAGTGTGCTTGTGCCCATTTTTAAGAACAAGGGAGATGTACAGAGTTGTGGCAACTACAGAGGGATAAAGTTGATGAGCCATACAATGAAGCTATGGAAAAGAATAGTGGAAGCAAGACTAAGGGCAGAGGTCAGCATTTGTGAACAACAGTTTGGTTTCATGCCAAGAAAGAGCACCACAGATGCAGTGTTTGCTTTGAGGATGTTACTAGAGAAGTACAGAGAAGGTCAGAAGGAGCTGCATTGTGCCTTTGTGGATCTGGAGAAAGCATATGACAGGGTGCCGAGAGAAGAACTGTGGTATTGTATGAGGAAATCTGGAGTGGCAGAGAAGTATGTTAGAGTAGTGCAGGACATGTATGAGAGATGTAAGACAGTGGTGAGGAGTGCTGTCGGTGTGACCGACGAATTCAAAGTGGCGGTGGGACTGCATCAAGGGTCAGCTCTCAGCCCCTTCTTGTTTGCTATGGTGATGGACAGGCTGACAGATGAGGTTAGACAAGAATCTCCATGGACTATTATGTTTGCAGATGACATCGTGATCTGTAGTGAGAGCAGAGAACAAGTGCAGGAAAATCTAGAGAAGTGGAGGTATGCCCTGGAAAGGAGGGGATTGAAGGTCAGTCTCAGTAAGACAGAATACATGTGTGTGAACAACAAGGACCCAAGAGGAACTTTGAGGTTACAGAAGGCAGAGATAACGAAGGTGGAGGATTTTAAGTACTTAGGCTCAACAATCCAGAGCAATGGAGAGTGTGGAAAAGAGGTGAAGAAGCGCGTACAGGCAGGTTGGAATGGATGGAGAAAAGTGTCCGGTGTGATGTGTGATAGGAGAGTATCGGCAAGAATGGAGGGAAAAGTGTACAAGACGGTGATGAGGCCAGCAATGTTGTATGGTTTAGAGACAGTGGCACTGGGGAAAAGACAGGAGTCAGAGTTTGAGGGAGCAGAGATGAAAATGTTGAGGTTCTCTTTGGGAGTAACGTGGATGGATAGGATCAGAAATTAGTACATCAGAGGGACAGCACATGTTAGATGTTTTGGAGACAAAGTCAGAGACGGTAGATTGAGATGGTTTGGACATGTACAGAGGAGGGATAGTGAGTATATTGGTAGTAGGATGCTGAGGTTGGAACTACCAGGCAGAAGGCCCAGAGGAAGACCAAAGAGAAGATTTATGGATGTGGTGAAGGCGGACATGAAGGTCGTTGGAGTAAGAGTAGAAGATGCAGAGGATAGGGAGAGATGGAGGCAGATCATTTGCTGTGGCGACCCCTGAAGGGAACAGCCGAAAGGAAAAGAAGATATATATATATATATATATATATATATATATATATATATATACATTATGGAATCATTATATATATCCTATGTTTATTCATTTTTCATTTATTCACATTCACATGTAAGAGATCCTGCACTGACATCCTATTATGTACAATTATATTTATTGATATGTCTGCTAATAGCTCGAGCTAGTGCCCGCACAAGTACTGTCTATCAACATCAAGTAAATAAGCCTTATGAGTAATGACGTAATGAAACACCGTGCGGTGATCGGGTTATTTAGACATTTCAAGTGCTCTCGTAATCTTAAGAAATGTTTCTCAGTTCAGTTCATTTTCTGTAACCGCTTAATCCTAACTTGGGTCGCGGGGAGGCTGGTGCCCATCCCAGCCAACTTTGGGCGAGGGCAGAGTACACCCTGGACAGCTCGCCAGGGCGGAAACACGCCGACGGATTTTCAGCCTACTCTTTACGAAAGTCAGCAATGGTTCTTTTACATGCCTCACACCATAGACAGTGAGAGACATGGCCCGCCTTTGATAACCCAGTTAGCTGCACTGGGAGGCACAGTGACAACCTTGTGGAGAGTGGGACTCGAACCCCCAACCTTTGGATCGGCGATCCAGCGCCCTATACCACTAGACCACCACGGGCCAGTGACTTCAGTATTCAATTTAGTAATAAAACTGTATTTTTTAGTTTTCTAAGTTATGAAGTAGGAAGTATGTGTAATTTACTATCACTAGAATTGAAAGCTTTCTGTGTATTCATGTTTCTACGTCTGCTTCAATCACAAGTTATAAATATAAATCTTACCTTGATTATCTTATTGTTACTTCAGCTTGCTGGTGACGTTGAATCTAACCCAGGTCCTATTGTTCAGAATGACAGCTTGTTGTCTATCTTTCACCTGAATGCACAAAGCATCCGTAATAAGCAGTCTTATCTATCAGAGTTTTTATCTGAATATGACATAGTATGTTTTACAGAAACCCTTTTAGACGCAAGTATAGATCATGAAATCTTAGTTTGGGAAAACTTTCATTTTCCAATACGTCGAGACAGAAATTCATTCAGGGGTGGGGTGATGATGTATATTTCTAAAAACCTAAGCTTTAAGAGACTTCCTGACCTAGAGAATATATTTGAGGAGTCAATATGGGTTAAGATATTTTTTCCTCAAAAACCACTCATCTTATGTACAGTTCACAGACCAGAAAGCAATATGGACAACTTCTGGGGTAGATTTGATATTAGTATTGAAGGTGCTTTAGATATCTCAAATGAAGTTATTATTGTTGGTGATTTGAATGAAAATGTATTATCTGTATCGAACCTAAACATAAAAGATATTTTAACTAGAAAAAAATTACGTAATATTATAACAGAACCTACTAGGGTTACCAGGACAACCAGCACATTGCGAGATCCAGTTATAGTCAGTGATGAAGTTGATGTTGTAGAAAGTGGTGTGATTGATTTTGACAGAACTATAAGTGATCACAAAGGTACGTTTGTTAGCATAGATGTGCATGTGTCACAAAGGTTGCATATTCTAGAAGGGTCTGGTGTTATAAAGATTTAGCTATGAGAAGCTAAACACACTTATTAATGATACGGATTGGTTGTCATTGTTTAGTGTTTGTTCCAACATTGATGATGTTTGTTGTACATTTTATGACCATTTTAATGATTACACAAAACAATGTGTCCCTTCTAGAATAGTTATGATAAGACCAAATGACAAACCATGGTATGACTCAAATATTAGACGTGGAAGTAGAAAGCGGGATCGACTACGGAAAACGGCAAAAAGAACACGGAAGGACTTTGATATTAGTAAATACAAAAAGCAGCGAAATAAAGTTAATAACATGAAATATTATGCTAAACAACAATTCTACTCTAATCTTGATGAATTTATTTTTGAGTTGTATGGAGAGAATAGATCATCATATTGGAAAATGTTACGCAGTTTAATCAAGACATCAGGTTCCGTTTCTACAATTCCAGCTCTAAAAAGAAGTGTTTCTGATGAATGTCCATCAGCATTTACAGACATAGATAAAGCTAATATGTTGAATGAATATTTTGAGTCTGTAACCAATCTGAATGGTGCAGACAATAAATCTCTTCCAAATTTTGATAGACGCACTAATACTGTTATAGATAATATTAAGATCAAAGTTAATGAGATATCCGACATAATTAAATTTCTACATCTTAAGAAAGCTGCTGGACCAGATCAGATTATCAGTTATTAAGATATACTGTTAAGTCTATAAGCCCAGTGTTGTGTATGATATTTATCACGTCACTTAACTTATCAGTATATCCTAGTCAATGAAAATATGTAAATGTTATGCGGCTATACAAGAAGAGTGATAACTCTATTGTATCAAATTATCGCCTGATTTCACTGATAAGCTGTGTTGGAAAGCTGTTTGAAAGGGTGGGTTTCAAACATGTTTATAATTAATTTGTTACAAATGATTTGTTATATAGATATCAATGTGGATTTAGGAGAGGTCACTCTACTGTACAACAACTTGTTGAAATTTATAACCAGATTTGTGCATCGCTTGATAACAAAGATTACTATTGTCTGTTTTTTTGTGATGTCTCTAAAGCATTTGATAGAGTTTGGCACATGGGGCTTATGCACAAACTAGAGAAGTATGGAGTTTGTGGAAAACTACTTGATTGGTTTAATAATTATCGAAGTGGACGCAGTCAATCAGTTTTTGTTCATGGCTCGTTATCTGAACCTTTGGTGTTAAAAGCTGGAGTACCTCAGGGGTCAGTTTTAGGTCCTTTCTTTTTCACTGTTTATGTAAATGAGATTGCAGATAAATTAAATTGTTTTATTTGGCTTTTCGCTGACGATACTTCATTAGGAACATTGTCAAAAGAAAAGCAATTAATGGAACAGCTTATGAATGAAAATTTAGAACTTCTATGCAATTGGGCAAAGGATTGGTTAATTTCATATAACCCAGAAAAAAATGAAACTATGCTATTCACTATTAAGAATAATCAAGATATTGATTTGTATTTTGACGGCTGTAAAGTGAAAGCAGTGGAATCTCACAAACATTTGGGTTTATGTTTTTCATCAAATGGGGGATGGCACTTTCATATTGAAAATATTGTTAAAAAGACTTCCAGAATGATGGGCTCACTTCAAAAGTTAAAATTTCAACTAAACAGAGCGACACTGTCCAAAATGTATACGTTATTTATCAGACCAAACTTTGAGTATGCATGTGAGGTGTGGGACGGGTGTTCGATTGAGCAAGCTAAAAAATTATAAAAGTTACAGCTTGAAGCTGTCCGTATTTTTACTGGACTGCCAAGATACGCTTCTTCTCAATCACTATACTTTGAAACGGGCTGGGAATTGTCTGAAAGAAGGCGTGTCCGTAAATTAATGTTATTTTATAAGATACACAAACGTCTTACTCCAACTTTTCTCTGTGATCTACTACCTCCAGTAGTAGCGAACAGAGCAAACTATCCATTAAGAAATAGCCATGATTATAGTATACCTCCTACACGATTAAAATATTCAACACTTTAATTTTTTCCATCAACAGTTAAATTGTGGAATGATATCCCACTAGGAACCAGAGACAGCAATTCTGTAGTTTCATTTAGATCAGCGATTCGTCTAAAACCAAAATGTGCACTGGTATATTTTTCATATGGGAAAAGGAAGTTAAATATTTTACACACAAGATTAAGATGTATGTCGAGTTCACTTAATTATGATTTATTTAGAATTAATGTAAAGGATGATGCACGCTGTCAGTGTGGCCACAAGTGTGAAAATGTTTTTCACTATTTTCTAGAATGTCCCTTATATAATTTTCAACGTGAACAAATGTTAAAACCTTTAGAGCACATTGTCCATCAAAGAGCACCAATTGACATTAATCTCATTTTAAATGGCAATGCAGATTATTCTCTTGTTTTCAAATGTGTACAAATATTTATTTGTAATACTAAACGATTCCTTTATTTATTTTGTATATATCCTTCCCTTGTCTGTATCTTGCTGTATATTTTGTAATATAATTACTGTAACTACCTGGAGAGGGCTTTATTAAGTTGGATAATCCATTTCATGTTTGAATAAAATATGTTTGAATAAAATCTCATGATTATCAGTTTATCACACATACTGACACGTACTCACCTTCTAACTCACACTTGAACACAGATATCAACTTGTAAAAGGACATTAAATCCACAAACTCCATAACTCTATTGCTCTGCTGCATACCTCATTTACACTCCAGTTGATCCCACTTGCTGCTGCTAAATATGTATTTATTCCATTCCACAGCATCTCAGTACACATACTGTATATCTCAGTGTTCGGATTTCAGTCACAGGTACAGAGCTTACATTTCTACTTTATGTTTTTAATTAAAATGTCTCTCACTGTCTATGGTGGAAGGTTCATGTAAAACAACCATTGCTGACTTTCGTCAAGAGAAGACGCATAGCCGTCAGCGAGGGCAGAGCTACACTAATTAGGATTAAGCTGTTCATAAAATGAATGAATGGATTTTTACTGAAAGTTTAATGTACAGAATTACCTTGTGTGTCTCTATTCTGCTCTTGACAGTGTTAATTGCAGTTTATTGTCTGGTTTGCACTTTTTTAACTTGTTTGTGTTTTTTTTAATGCTGAGAGTCTGATACAAAATTTTGTAACATGTGAAATAATGACAAATATTCTTGAGCCTTGACTCTTGAACCTCATCAATAAGAGGGTTAGTTCACAACTGTTCATAACTGCTTCTACCACCAGAGTGCACTCTTTCCTTTTATTTCAGAATCTTCCCTCAAACTGTCTCACAACTGGAGCGTAGGTTATTTTTCTTGTCTATTCATTTTCAAGCTCTCCCCCAGTGCAGCTAACTGGGTTATCAAAGGCCGGCCATGTCTCTCACTGTCTATGGTGAGAGGCATGTAAAAGAACCATTGCTGACTATCGTAAAAAGAGTAGGCTGCAAAGCCGTCAGCGTGTTTCTGTCCCTTGTTAAAAGGGTTGTCAGGAAGGGCATCCGACGTAAAAACCTATGCCAAATCAAATGTGCGAATCAGATGATTCGCTGTGGCGACCCCTGAGAAAGGGGAAAAGCCGAAAGGAAAGACGATTCATTTTCACGCTCAATCTCTAGTTTACTTCTCAGACATTATCCAGGAACTACTATAGCTTAGCTGGCTCTCCACTTCCAAGCCGCTACATTTTGTTTAATGAAAAAGTATCATTACTCTCCCATCACATCCAGTAATCCCAATTCAAAAATAAATAAATAAATAAATAAATAAATAAATGATGGCGTGTGAAAAAAGAATAAAAACATTAATTGTTTGCAAATATCACTATTTTATTTAATATTAAATAGAAGGTATATTAATTGATGAAACTGAGGCATTACTGAGGTAGTTTTTATTTGATTACAGCAGCACTGTCTGTCTTCCTTTCGGCATTTTCCCTTTTACTCAGGAGTCGCCACTGCGAATCATGTGATTCGCACATTTGATTTGGCAGAGGTTTTTACGTCGGATGCCCTTCCTGTCACAACCCTTTTTAGCAAGGGACAGAAACACGCTGACGACTTTGCAGCCTACTCTTTACGAAAGTCAGCAATGGTTCTTTTACATCAACCTCTCACCATAGACAGTGAGAGACATGGCCCGCCTTTGATAACCCAGTTAGCTGCACTGGGGGTGATTACAGCAGCACATTTTGAGTAAATGGTTACGATGAAGCAAAAGCAAAAAAGTCACCACATTTACATTTACAAGATTCAGCAGAAACTCTTATCCAGAGCAACTTAAAGAAGAACTTTGAAGTCTCTATCAGTCAATATATTCTTATACTGTTTTTTAGAACGCACACTAATTATAAAGTCAGTCAAACTCAGTCGGTAGGGGTCGACTCTCCACAAGGTTGGCACTGTCACCCCAGTGCAGCTAACTGGGTTATCAAAGACCAGCCATGTCTCTCACTGTCAATGGTGAGTGGTTCATTTCAAAGAACCATTGCTGACTTTTGTAAAAAAAAAAAAAAAAAATGAAAAAAAAGTAGCCGCATAGCCGCACGCGCACACACACACACACACACACACACACACACACACACACACACACACACACACACACACACACACACACATGAGCGCACACACACACACACATGCACACACACACATGCACACACGCGCACGCACATGCATACATTACATACACACACACACACATGAAAACAAAACAAAAGAAACAAACAGAAAACACAGAGGAAAACAGTGAGCACACATACACTCTGAGTAGTCGGCAGCCACACACACAGGGGGAGCCTGGAGAGTAGTTTGAGGTCAGGTACTTTGCTCAACGGCACTTCAGCCATGAAAGTGGATGAAAGAAAGGTGCAGCCCACTGCCCCAAGATCACACATTCTTCCTGCTGGTTTGGGATTCAAACCATCAACCTTTTGGTCCCAAAGCTGCTTCTCTATCCTTTAGACTACAGCTAAATACAGTGGTACCTCAGTTCTCAAATGCTTTCGAGGTCGAACAAATTGGAATTTGCCAAAAAAGTCCAGGATTTTTTGTCCTAGAAGTTGATCAAAAAATCTGGAAGTGGAACACAAAAAAGCGAGAGAAAAAACAAGAATGAACGAGAATAAATGAGGAAAAAAATTAGACTAAGAGGGAGAGGAAATGCACTTTTTCCAGAAGTCCAGAAGTCTGGAAGTTGTTGAGCGGTATGACCCTGATAAAACTAAAGCTAGCAGCGCTGTGAACACCTTTAACGATGAGGTCATGAGCCACTTCCGTAAGGTTTTGAAAAGTCAGAAACATGCCACATTAGCAATGTTCTTCAAGAAAAGAAAGGGACATCCTAAAGAAGAATCATCCACACCAAAGCGAGTAGCAAGAGGAAAAAAAAAACACCTTTGGCTGATTCACCTGAAACTGTTATGGAAGGGAATTCTCCAACTCTCTCCCTCTACAACATTTACGTATGCCAACTGCTCACAACCACAAACGTAAAAATTCCTATCTTTATTCAGCTGGACCCAGAAATGCAGGAGACAGTGTAAGATGCCACAGAGCTGGTTTATTGTTTTCATGAGGAAAAAACTCAAGCAGGTTGCAAGCACGGTAACTCTTAGAGACAAAGGGAAAAACACAACAAACACTAAGAACTGGGAACTAAGGTGTGGGTAACTGGTCGAGCATGGAGCTGGAACCAGTAGCCAGAGAGATCACAAGGGAACAGAGATGGGAATCGAGGAACAATCTTCTAGCACTGGGATGAGTGTGTTGCACGTCTTTATAGTACGGTCGATTGGTGAGTCGGATCAGGTGTGCACCTTGTGATCCACTCGCGTGGGTCAGCCATGCCCCTCTGTCCAACCAGACTTGTCCGGGAACCGGTGGTAGAACTCTGACAGCAGGTCAGGGTACAGGAGAGTTCCTTGGGCCCATACCCCTCCCAGTCCACCAGGTACTGGAAGCCGCGGCCCCACCTGCACACATCGAGTATATGGTTGACTGTGTAAGCTGGATGTCCATCAACCAGCCAGTGGGATTGTGTGGGGATTGGTAAAGGAATGAAGGGTTCTTTCTACCATGGGCTTCACCTGGGATACAGGGAACACTGGGTGCACTTTGAGTGCAGCTGGGAGCTTCAGTAGGACGGCACTGGGGTTTATGATGCACTCGATGGTATAAGCCCCGATGTAGTTAGGAGCCATCTTTTTGGAATCAGCTTGAAGGGGCAGGTCTCTGGAGGAGATCCAAACCTGTTACCTGACTGTGTAGGCCGGCGCCGTTGTCCAGTGACGATCGGCAAGCCGCTGTCTCTGGGCTGCTGACCTCTCCAGGGCGACACGAGCTTCCTTTCAGACCCGGCATGCTCTGCGGAAGTGTGCCTGGACTGGAACAGCCACTTTGATCTCCTGACTGGGGAAGATGTCACCATGAAGGGAGATATATGCGTGACAGCACAGACCAAGGAGTTATGGGAGTACTCGATCCATGGGAGGTGGGTGGTCCAAGATGCTGGAAGGCTTCCAGGCTCTGATTCATCTGCTCCACACTTGCATTTGGATTGGAAGTGGTAGTCGGAGATCAGGCTGCTGGAAACTCCAAGGGTGTCGCAAAATGCCTTCTGTACCCTGGGCGCGAACTGAGGGCCTCGGTCCAAAACAATGTCCTGGAGGATTCCATGAAGGTAAAATACTCGTTGGACCAGCAGGCCAGCTGTCTCCATAGCCAAGGGCAGCTTGGGTATGGGCAGGGGACAAAGTAGACCACCTTAGAGAAATGGTCCACTGTGGTAAGGATAACAGTGTTGCCTTCGGACGGAGGTAGCCCAGTGATGAAATCTATGACAATGTGCGATCAGGGGTGATGAGGTATGGACAAGAGTTGAAGGAGACCCGCGGGTGCATGGTGGGAGGACTTGCTTTGGGCACGGGTGGTACAAGCTCGGATTGAACTCTCTGGGGTCGGCTGTTATGGCTGGCCACCAGAAACGTTGTCGGGGGAGGAAAAGGGTTTGGCGGATTCTGGGGTGGCAGGCCACTTTAGACACATGTTCCCACTGGAGTACTGGAGTCCTGGCTGTCAGAGGAACATATAAGCATCCATGGGGACACCATTTGGGCTCCGGTTCTGCTTGTTGGGCGTCCTGGACCAGGCGTTCCACCTCCCACCGGACTACTCCAAGCAAGCAGGAGGCATGCAGGATGGTTTCCATGGTGGTGTCTTCCCCTGGGGAGTACTGCCAAGAGAGAGTGTCTGGTTTAGTATTTCGTAACTCAAGGCGTTAGGTGAGGGTAAAGTTAAACTTCCCTAGTTGGAGGGACCATCATTCTTGCCGGGAGTTCAATATCTTTGCTGAATGGAGGCATGACAGATTATTGTGGTCTGTCCAGATGATGAAGGAATGGGCTGCCCTTACCAGCCAGTGCTGCCACTCTTGGAGCGCCAGGACCACTGCCAACAACTCATGATTTCCCACATCATAATTTCGTTCTGCTGGGGACAGGCGACAGGAGAAGAATGCGCATGGGTGCAATTTTTGGTTCGCATGGGAACGCTGGGAGAGGACAGCACCCACTCCTGAATCTGATGCGTCCACCTCCATCACGAACTGCAGTGTGTGGTCTGCGTGGATTGAAACAGGTGTGTTGGTGAACCTGGTTTTCAACCAGTCAAAAACTGATCAGCCGTCCAACTCTAGACCGATATCAAACCTCTCTTATCTCTAAGATCTTAGGAAAAGCTGTAGTGCAGCAGTTATCTTCATATCCTTGAAGGCATAACATTCACAAAATGTGTCAGTCAGGATTTAGGCATGATCTTAGCACAAACACAGCACTCATTAAGGTGGTAAATGACCTACTGGTGACCTCCGACCATGGCTGTGTCTCCCTGCTTGTGTTACTTGACCTTAGTGCAGCCTTTGACTCTACTGATCACACGATTCTCCTTGACAGATTAGAAAATGTTGTTGGAGTTAAGGGAACTCCAAATGTTATTTAACTGACTGTTATCAATTTGTAGATGTAAATTGGTGATTTGTTTGGATGTTCTAATGACAAGGCCTTGTGCACAACTGAGCGCGAAGAGGATATTGAGTAAGTTAGTGAGTCTAATGTTAAGTTTGGTGTTCCACAAGGTTCTGTCCTAGGTCTGTTGCTTTTGTTTCTATGCATGCTCTCTCTTTGTGATATCATTCGTGATCATGGTATTTCATTGTTATGCTGATGACACACAGTTATGCATTTCAATAAAGTCATGTGTCACTCATCTGTAATGTGTTTTTGTCTGGATGTTCTAACAGGAACGTAAACAAGTTCCAGTTAGTCCAGAATATAGCAGCAAAAAGTTTACTTTACTAGAACCAGAAGATATGAGTCTATTGCCAACCTTATTTACACTGCACTGGCTTCCAGTTTAATTTCAAATCAAATATAAAATCATTTTAACCCATAAACGCACTTATCTTAGTTAACTTCTTGTTGTTTATGATCCAACACGCCCCCTTAGATTAAAAGGTGTGGGATGCTAAATGATACCTCAAACAATGAAGACTACTGCAGGGGACGTAGCTTCTCTTACAAAGCCCCACTGTTATGGAATAACCTTTGCAGTTAATGTCCAGGATCCAGACACTGTCTCTGTTTGGAAAGTTTGGAAACTTACTTGTTTCATGGGACATTTAGTTAAAAGGCTTTAATTATGTAAAGCACTATATCTGGGGTCTCAGGCATAGAAGTTCTTGTGAACTGTGATGTTGGGATACTGTTGAACTGTACATCACCTGATCTGAAGGATTTGTTGCACAGCTTCAGCAGAATGCGCATTTCCCTGTTCCGCCATAGCTTCTGATTCGGGTACCTGATGATCTGTTTCTCTTCGGTAACAGTGTCAATCGTGGTGTTGATGTATTCCAGTACTGAGTAAGTGTACAAGTCAATGTATGTGTTAGAGCCATGGGTGGCCCGAGAGGCAAACATACTCCAATCTGTGTCATTAAACCTATCCTGGAGTGCAGAGTTTACCCCTACTGGCCAAACCTTGATTGTCTTCACAGAAGGCTTCACACAGTCACATTGACCCCACTTGGGTCAATCGGGGGAGGGTGGTTGCCATATAGGCTTCAGCAATCTTAGTGTAAACCTGGCCCAAGGTTTTGTCCACCATGGTCTGCAGAAGACATGCTGGTTAAATTTGTTGTCCACTATGATGAATGCAGCCTCTGCATGTGCAGTTTGTTGTTTGCTAATGGCTGTATGAATTTCATTCATAGCAAGCTTAGCATTAGCACCCGGTGGTATATATGCAGCTGTTACTCTTCTTTTTCTTCTTCTTTTTCTTCTTCTTTTCCTTTCGGCTTTTCCCTTCAGGGGTCGCCACAGCGAATCATCTGCCTCCATCTCTCGCTATCCTCTGCATCTTCTTCTCTTACACCAACTGCCTTCATGTCCTCCTTCACCATATCCATGAATCATCTCTTTGGTCTTCCTCTAGGCTTTCTGCCTGGTAGTTCCAACCTCAGCATCCTACTACCAATATTCTCACTATCCCTCCTCTGTACATGTCCAAACCATCTCAATCTAGCCTCTCTGACTTTATCTCCAAAATGTCTTACATGTGCTGTCCCTCTGATGTGCTCATTCCTGATCCTATCCATCCTCGTTACTCCCAAAGAGAACCTCAACATTTTCATCTCTGCTACCTCCAACTCTGACTCCTGTCTTTTCCCCAGGGACACTGTCTCTAAACCATACAACATTGCTGGCCTCATCACCGTCTTGTACACTTTTCCCTTCATTCTTGCCGATACCTTAAGATCACACATCACACCGGACACTTTTCTCCAACCATTCCAACCAGCCTGCACACGCTTCTTCACCTCTTTTCTACACTCTTCATTGCTCTGGATTGTTGAGCCTAAGTACTTAAAATCCTCCATCTTCCTTATCTCTGCTCCCTGTAACCTCACCGTACCTGTTGGATCCTTGGCATTCATACACATGTATTCTGTCTTACTGAGGCTAACCTTCATTCCCCTCCTTTCCAGGGCATACCTCAATCTCTCTAGATTTTCCTGCACTTGTTCTCTGCTCTCACTGCAGATCACAATGTCATCTGCAAACATCATAGTCCATGGGGAATCTTGTCTAGCCTCTTCTGTCAGCCTGCCCATCACCATAGCAAACAAGAAGGGACTCAGAGCTGACCCGTGATGCAGTCCCACCTCCACCTTGAACTCTTCTGTCACACCAACAGCACACCTCAGCACTGTCTTACATCCCTTATACATGTCCTGCATCACTCTAACATACTTCTCTGCCACTCCAGACTTTCTCATGCAATACCACGGTTCCTCTCTAGGCACCCTGTCATATGCTTTCTCCAGATCCACAAAGGCACAATGCAGCTCCTTCTGACCTTCTCTGTACTTCTCTATTAACATCCTCAAGGCAAACACTGCATCTGTGGTGCTCTTTCTTGCAATGAGCGTAGGTTACATTGAATCAGCTGATAGCTGTTGGCATATTTATTTTACCCTGGGACATATTGCGTAGCCATTTTATTTACCAATAAATAAGCTGTTTATTTTTAAATGAGTCACTCATTATAAATAATTATGTCAAAAACAAATCATGTGTACTATTGGCTTCTTTCTTTTGATTTCACTGCAAGCAAAGAGGTCACAGTTCAGAACTACTGCACTCATTATATCTTTTTTAGTATTTAATCACTTTAGAACACTGAACATTTAATGTTGAGCTTCACTTACATGAACTCGTGCTGAGACGCAAACACAGAAACAGGTGTATTATACAGCAGCATTGCAATCTGCCTGTTAGTGTAAAAGTTAAACAGAAAACTTACCCAACAAATTTCATATAGAGATTTCACCATTATTCCTGCACCTATCCACTGACGGAATAATTATCGGACGCCAAAGGAAAGTCGGCGCTCTAATGTTATCTTCTCCGGTGAATTGGCATCTGCAGGTAATTCACATAATCTTTTTTCATGGCATCCTTGTTGTGTAGCATAAAACGTTTTGTTTTTTTGTTTTTTTTTGTTTGTTTTTTTCCTCCCTGGCCTCATTAACACATCCATGCGCAGAAGCAAGTTCTAAATGTAGAAAAATTTGGCCTACTTTGATCAGCACTGTTATTAACAAGCCTTGGCAGAACAAGATGGGAACTAATGGCATTTCACCTGTTGGGGTTTTTTGCTCAAAAGTTACAAAAATCAAACGTCAACATTATATGATAAATTCCACATGCTGTGTATGTATAGTGTTGATTTTCATAAGGTGTTGTACATTTTTATATTTTTATTATGACTCCTTCGTAACAAGTATATGGAGTACATATGTATTAGTCTTTGCAAAACCATCTGGAATTTTGCAGCTCCTGTGATAAAGTGGCTTATATGCTATCAAATCATTCTAGTAAATCAGGCATTTACATTACTTTATGACTGCATTACACACAGATTTATGAAGATCTTTGTCAGAGCTACTTTTTAAAAGATGCAAGACTTTCAGTCAGCACCATTGACTGCAATCTTCATTCATTGAAAATTTTGCTGTTCTGCAAGCACTGTTGATGTCTCAACTGCTCTCCTTTATTGATTTTCTCCCTTCATTCTCTTTCTGTTCAGTGACATTTGCCACCCTTTTCAACTACATTTTCAATTTCAGGACCTAAACATTGCAGAGTTACACTATCATCTTCAGATAAAACATGCTGTGGATGAGCAAATTTCACTCATAATGTGTCAACAGAAGATGCATTTCACTGTGGTAGGTGAGCATGCTGACACAAATGTAATCATTCCAACAATTCACAAAAATCTGTTGTTCCTTCGTAGAAATAGAGACCACTGATCTTCCTAGAAAAGATGATGATTCAGCTCTCGTCTCTCAACTGATAGGCTGTAAAATAAATAAATAAATAAAACGTTGTCTTGCTTTATGTAATCATGCATTTTATGCACTTTTAGGTGAAGAAGAAAATACGATTGCTTGTGTTCTGTGATAAGTTAAATAAATCAATAACTAATCAGGCTTTATCAGAGTATTAGCTTTTAGATTAAATACAGAGAACTTTATGTCATCAATCAAAAGGATGGTTCTTATTTTAATGACAATTAACTTTTTTCATCATCATCATCATCTTATTCTTCTTCTTCTTCTTCTTCTGCGTAATCCCGGGTGGGTTGTGGGGAAGCAGCCTAAACAGTGAGGTCAATATGTCCCTCTCCTCTGCCACTCCCTCCATCTTTTCTAGGAAGACACCAAGGCGTTCCCAGGCCATCCGAGAGACATAATCCCTTCAGCATGTTCCAAACTGACCCTGGGGTCTCTTCCTGATTGGACATGTGCAAAACACCACACCAGAGAGGCATTCAGGAGGCATTCTATCCAGATGGCTGAACAACCTGAACAAAATTAATAGCTTTACCATCTGGCTCAGATGCCTCTTCTCCACGACGCACCGGTACAAGCTCCACTTCACAGTTGAGGCCGCAGCGATCCGCTTGTCGATCTCCCCTGCCATTCTTAACTTCTTCTTTCTTCTTCTTCTTCTTTTCCTTTCGGCTGTTCCCTTCAGGGGTCGCCACAGCAAATGATCTGCCTCCATCTCTCCCTATCTTCTGCATCTTCTACTCTTACTCCAACGACCTTCATGTCCTCCTTCACCACATCCATGAATCGTCTCTTTGGTCTTCCTCTAGACCTTCTGCCTGGTAGTTCCAGCCTCAGCATCCTATTACCAATATACTCACTATCCCTCCTCTGTACATGTCCAAACCATCTCAATCTAGCCTCTCTGACTTTGTCTCCAAAACATCTAACATGTGCTGTCCCTCTGATGTACTCATTTCTGATCCTATCCATCCTCGTTACTCCCAAAGAGAACCTCAACATTTTCATCTCTGCTACCTCCAACTCTGACTCCTGTCTTTTCCCCAGGGACACTGTCTCTAAACCATACAACATTGCTGGCCTCATCACCGTCTTGTACACTTTTCCCTTCATTCTTGCCGATACTCTCCTATCACACATCACACCGGACACTTTCCTCCATCTATTCCAACCTGCCTGCACGCGCTTCTTCACCTCTTTTCCACACTCTCCATTGCTCTGGATTGTTGAGCCTAAGTACTTAAAATCCTCCACCTTCTTTATCTCTGCCCCCTGTAACCTCAAAGTTCCTCTTGGGTCCTTGTTGTTCACACACATGTATTCTGCCTTACTAAGACTAACCTTCAATCCCCTCCTTTCCAGGGCATACCTCCACCTCTCTAGATTTTCCTCCACTTGGTCTCTGCTCTCACTACAGATCACGATGTCATCTGCAAACATCATAGTCCATGGAGATTCTTGTCTATCCTCGTCTGTTAGCCTGTCCATCACCATAGCAAACAAGAAGGGGCTGAGAGCTGACCCTTGATGCAGTCCCACCTCCACCTTGAACTCTTCTGTCACACCGACAGCACACCTCACCACTGTCTTACATCTCTCATACATGTCCTGCACCACTCTAACATACTTCTCTGTCACTCCAGACTTCCTCATACAATACCACGGTTCTTTTCTCGGCACCCTGTCATATGCTTTCTCCAGATCCACAAAGGCACAATGCAGCTCCTTCTGACCTTCTCTGTACTTCTCTATTAACATCCTCAAAGCAAACACTGCATCTGTGGTGCTCTTTCTTGGCATGAAACCAAACTGTTGTTCACAAATGCTGACCTCTGCCCTTAGTCTTGCTTCCACTATTCTTTCCCATAGCTTCATTGTATGGCTCATCAACTTTATCCCTCTGTAGTTGCCACAACTCTGTACATCTCCCTTGTTCTTAAAAATGGGCACAAGCACACTTCTCCTCCATTCCTCTGGCATCTGCTCACTTTCTAAGACCTTGTTGAATATTCTTGTCAGAAAATCTACTGCTACCTCCCCTAGACACTTCCATACCTCAACTGGTATGTCATCAGGGCCAACTGCCTTTCCACTCTTCATCCTCTTCAATGCCCTCCTCACTTCTCCCTTACTAATCTTTGCTACTTCCTGCTCCTCAACGGTCACCCCTTCTACTCTTTTTTCTCTCTCATTTTCCTCATTCATCAGCTCTTCAAAGTACTCTTTCATCTTCCCAGCACACTTCTGTCATCAGTCAATACATTTCCCTCTCTGTCCTTTATCACTCTAACTTGCTGCACGTCTTTCCCATCTCTATTTCTCTGCTGTGCTAACCTGTATAGATCATTTTCTCCCTCCTTACTGTTCAACCTATCATACAAGTCATCATATGCTGTTTGGCCTTTGACACTGCTACCTTCACCTTACGCTGTGTCTCCCTGTACTCCTGTTTACTCTCTTCGGTCCTCTCAATGTCCCACTTCTTCTTGGCTAACCTCTTCTTTTGTACACACTCTTGCACTTCCTCATTACACCACCAAGTTTCCTTATCTACTTTCCTTCCAGAGGACACACCAAGTACTCTCCTACCGGTCTCCCTGATCACATTGGCTGTGGTTGTCCAGTCCTCTGGAAGCACTTCCTGACTACCCAAAGCCTGTTTCAACTCCTCCTTGAAGACAACACGACACTCTTCCTTTTTCAGCTTCCACCACTTTGTCTTCTGCTCTGCCTTTTCCTTTTTCACCTTTCTCACCATCAGTGTCATCCTGCACACCACCACCCTATGCTGTTTGGCAACACTCTCACCAACTACTACTTTGCAGTCACTGACTTCCTTCAAATTACATCAGCTGCACAAGATGTAGTCTACCTGTGTGCTCTTACCTCCGCTTTCATAAGTCACCCTATGCTTCTGTTTCTTCTTGAAGAAAGTATTCACCACAGCCATTTCCATCCTTTTTGCAAAATCGATCAACATCTGTCCTTCTGTGTTCCTGTCCTGGATACCAAACCTGTCCATCACTTCCTCGTCCCCTCTGTTGCCTGCACCAACATGTCCATTGAAGTCTGCTCCAATGACCACTCTTTCACCTCTGGGGGTACTCTGCATCACTTCATCTAAATCACTCCAGAATCTCTCCTTCTCTTCTAGCTCACATCCTGCCTGTGGGGCATAAGCACTAACAACATTGACCATCACGCCTTCAATTTCTAACTTGAGACTCATCACTCTGTCTGACACTCTTTTCACGTCTAGAACATTCCTGAAAAACCCCTCCTTCAAGATGACTCCTACTCCATTTCTCTTCCCATCCACACCATTATAAAACAGTTTAAACCCTGCTCCTAAGCTTCTAGCCTTTCTACCTTTCCACCTTGTCTCCTGAACACACAGTATGTCCACCTTCCTCCTCTGCATCATGTCAGCCAGATCCCTATCTTTTCCTTGCATAGTTCCAACATTCAAAGTCCCTACTCTCAGTCCTAGGCTCACATATTTCCTCTTCTCTCTCTGCCTACGGACATGCCTCCCGCCTCTCCTTCTTCGACGTCTTCGACCAACAGTAGTCCAATTTCCATCAGCACCCTGTTGGTTGACAGCACTGATGGCGGTCGTTGTTAACCCGGGCCTCGACCGATCCGGTATGAATTCTGTATTGATCATTTGCATTTTTTTTTTGGCAGAAGTTTTACGCCGGATGCCCTTCCTGTCGCAACCCTCTGCATTTATCCGGGCTTGGGACCGGCATAAGGGGGAGAGACACTGGTTAGTGCCCCCCCCGTGCCCCCCCCCCCCCCGTGCCCCCCCCCGTGCCCCCCCGTGCCTCATGGCTGCATTACAAGGTTTCAACATACATTCCCCTCTAAAGAACACCCTGCAACAACTTACAAACAAATTCATCTAAGGAATGACTGTCTGGAACCTAATTTTTTCGTAAGTTGAGAAGCGTCTGTGTGTATATGCTCATACTTCCTGAAGCACCGAGCACAGTTTAGACAGGCTTGGTGGTTACTGTTTTCTTTTCATGCAGCTTGACTGTATTGGTCACTCCATCATTAACAGAATAGCAGGTGGCTTCTCCTTCTCTAAATATCATCATCATCATCGTCTTCCGCTAAGTCCGGGGTCGGGTCGCGGGGGCAGCGACCTAAAGAAAGAGGTCCAGACGTCCCTCTACCCAGCCACCTCCTCCACCTCTCCCGGGGGGACACCGAGGCGGTCCCAGACAAGCCGAAAGACAGTCCCTCCAGTGTGTTCTAGGTCGACCCCGGGGTCTCTTCCCGGTTGGACATGCCCAAAACACCACACCAGGGAGGCGTTCGGGAGGCATTCTGACCAGATGCCCAAGCCACCTCAACTGGTCTTTCTCAATGTGGAGGAGCAGCGGATCTACTCCGAGCTCTCCACGAATGGTAGAGCTTCTCACCTTATCTCTAAAGGAGAACCCCGCCACCCAGCGAAAGAAGCTCATTTCAGCCACTTGTATCCGTGATCTTGTTCTTTCGGTCACTACCCAAAGCTCGTGACCATCGATGAGGGTTGGAATGTAGATCGACTGGTAGATTGAGAGCTTCGCCTTACGGCTCAGCTCCTTCTTCAGCACGACGGACCGGTACAGGCACCGCTTAACAGCAGAGGCTGCAGCGATCCGTCTGTCAATCTCTCACTCCATCCTTCCCTCACTCATGAACAAGACCCCAAGATACTTAAACTCCTCCACTTGGGGCAGGACCTCATTTCCGACCCGGAGGGTGCATTCCACCCTTGTTCGACTGAGAACCATGGCCTCAGACTTGAAGGTACTGATCCTCATCCCGGTTGCTTCGCACTCGGCTGCAAATCGCTCCAATGAGAGCTAGAAGTCCCGACTTGATGAAGTCAAAAGGACAACATCATCCGCAAAAAGCAGAGACAAGAGCCGATGGCCACCAAACCAGAACCCCTCAACGCCTCGACTGCGCCTAGAAATTCTGTCCAGAAAAATTATGAACAGAATCAGTGACAAAGGACAGCCTTGGCGGACTCCAACTCCCACCGGAAATGAATTCGACCTGTTGTTGCCAATACGGACCAAACTCTGGCTCCGATGATACAGCGACCGAATGGCTCGTAGCAACTGATCCGGAACACCGTACTGAGCATGCCCCACAAGATGGTTCGAGGGACACGATCGAAAGCCTTCTCCAAATCCACAAAGCACATGTGGACGGATTGGGCAAACTCCCATGGCCCCTCCAGAATCCTGTGGAGCCTATAGAGTTGGTCAAGAGTGCTACGGCCAGGACGAAAACCACATTGTTCCTCCTGAATCCAAGGTTCGATTCAGTCGAATCCACCTCTCTAGTACCCCTGCATAGACTTTCCCAGGTAGGCTGAGGAGTGTAATTCCACGATAATTGGAACGCACCCTCTGGTCCCCCTTCTTAAAAATCGGGACTACCACCTCAGTTTGCCAATCCAGAATTACAGCCCCGATGACCATGCGATGTTGCAGAGACGTGTCAACCAAGACAGTCCTACAGCATCCAGAACCTTGAGATATTCCGGGCGGATCTCGTCCAACCCCGGAGCTCGACCACCAAGGAGCTTTTTGACAACCTCAGCGACCTCCATTCCAGTGATGGGCGGACCCCACCAAAACCCCCAGGGTCTTCCTCTTCCATGGAGGGCATGTTGGTGGGATTGAGGAGGTCCTCAAAGTATTCCCTCCACCTCTCGACGACATCCCCAGTCGAGGTAAGCAGCTTCCCACCTCCACTGTAAACAGTGTTTGTGGAGAACTGCTTCCCCCTCCTAAGGTGTCAAATGGCAGTCCAGAACCTTTTTGAGGCCAACCAATAATCACTCTCCAGACCCTCACCGAACTCCTCCCACACCCGAGATTTTGCATCTGCGACAGCCTTGGCTGCAGCACGTTTGACCTGCCGGTACCTGTTTGCTGCCTCGGGAATTCCACAGGCTAATAAAACCCGATAGGCCTCCTTCTTCAGCTGGACGACCCTCTTCACCACAGGTGTCCACCACCAGGTTCGGGGATTACCGCCACGACAAGCACCATTTTGGTCACAGTTATGGCCACAGTTATGGGCTGCCGCCTCAGCAATGGAGGCAAGAAACATGGCCCATTCAGATTTCATGTCCCCCGCCTCCTCCAGGACGTGGTTGTAGCTCTGCCAGAGGTGGGAGTTAAAGGCCTCTCGGACAGGGGACTCCGCCAAACATTCCCAGCATACCCTGAATACACGCTTGGGCCTGCCAAGTCTGGAAGGCAGCCTCGCCCACCACCGAACCCCCAGGTAGTGATCGGTAGACAGCTCAGCTCCTCTCTTCACCCAAGTGTCCAGAACATATGGTCGCAAGTCCAATGACACGACTACAAAGTCAATCATCGAATTCCGACTTAGGGTGTCCTGGTGCCAAGTGCACTTATGGGCACACTTATGTCCGAACATGGTGTTCGTGATAGACAAACTGTGACACACACAGAAGTCTAACAACAAAACACCATTCGGGTTCAGACTGGAGAGGCCGTACCTACCTATCACATCCTTCCAGGTCACACTATCGTTGCCCACATGGGCGTTGAAGTCTCCCAAGACAACGAGTGAGTCTCCCGAGGGAGTGTTCTCCAACACACCCCCCCCAAAGACTCCAAAAAGGATGGGTACTCTGAACTGTCATTTGGTGCATAAGCACAAATAACAGTCAGGACCCATCCCCCCCACCCAAAGACTGAGGGAAGCTACCCTTTCGTCAACCGGGGAGAACCCCAACATTTGGGCACCGAGACGGGGGGGCAACAAGAATACCCACACCGGCTCGCCGCCTCTCCCCATGAGCAACTCCAGAATAGAATAAGGTCCATCCTCTCTTGAGATGGATGGTTCCAGAGCCCAAGCTATGCGTTGAGGTGAGCCCGACTATATCTAGTCGGTATCTCTACATCTCGCGCACCAGATCAGGCTCCTTCCCCGCCAGAGAGGTGACATTCCATGTCCCGAGGGTCAGAGTAAGTAGCCGAGGATCGTTCCGACAGAACCCATGCCTTCGACTGCCACCCAACTCACACTGCACCCGACCCCTAAAACTCCTCCTGTGGGTGGTGGGTCCATGGGAGGGCGGACCCATGTCTCCTTTTCGGGCTAAGCCCGGCCAGGCTCCATGGGCAGAAGCCCGATCACCAGGCGCTCACCTTCGAGCCCCTCCCCCGAGCCTGGCTCCAGGAGGGAACCCCGGTGACCCGCCTCCGGGTAAGGGAGACTGCTTCCTGTGCTCTCTCTCAGATGTCATGTGTCATCGGCGCCTGTTTGTCTTGGGTGACCCTACCAGGGGCATTTGCCCCGACAACATAGCTCCTAGGATCATTAGGTCACGCAAACCCCTCCACGACGATAAGATGGCTCCAGGGAGGAGCTTCTCTAAAAAGTTTTTGCATATACTAGTATTAGAGTGTTTAAGTGGTTTGTTCTGTTGTGTGAGGAAAGTAGGTTAGAAAGTTATCTTTGTCACCCAAATATCTGAAACTTGGATTCCTCTTTCTGTCACATTTGTTCTCCGTATTCCGTATTTCTCCCTTTTTCTGACCTTTGTCATATGTTTTTTTCTTTGCAATTCCTGGAGTTGCCTCTTCATTGCTGAAGTTGTTTTTGGTGGTTTACAGGTATATTTATTGAACCCCCAGTGCGGCTAACTGGGTTATCAAAGGCGGGCCATGTCTCTCACTGTCTATGGTGAGAGGCATGTAAAAGAACCATTGCTGACTTTCGGAAAGAGTAGGCTGCAAAGTCGTCAGCGTGTTTCTATCCCTTGCTAAAAAAAGGGTTGTGACAGGAAGGGCATCCGACGTAAAAATCTCTGCCAAATTAAACGTGCGAATCAAAATGATTCGCTGTGGCGACTCCTGAGTAAAAGGGAAAAAGCCGAAAGGAAGACAGACAGGTATATTTATTGAAGCGGCCAATTGAGGACCTGTCTGTTTCTCAAGTGAAAGACTCTGATGTACTTCTTGTGTGGCAGAACCTCAAACTTCTTGTAACCAGTTTGTGCTGATGGGAGTCACAATGAGATCTTTAGTTCTCTTTAGCTGTTCAATGAGATCTTTTGTTTTTTGGGATATATACTAGTCCCTCTCAAAAAATGAGCATATTGTGATAAAATTTATTGTTTTCTGTAATGTACTGATAATAATTAAACTGTCATATATTTTAGATTCATTGCACCCCAACTGAAATATTTCAGGTCATTTATTGTTTGAATACTGATGATTTTGGCATACAGCTCATGAAAACCCAAAATTCCTATCTCAAAATATTAGCATATTTCATCCGACCAATAAAAAAGTGCTTTTAATACAAAAAAGTCAACCTTCAAATAATTATGTTCAGTTATGCACTCAATACTTGGTCGGGAATCCTTTTGCAGAAATTACTGCTTCATTACGGCGTGTCATGGAGGCAATCAGCCTGTGGCACTGCTGAGGTGTTATGGAGGCCCAGGATGCTTCGATAGCGGCCTTAAGCTCATCCACAGTGCTGGGTCTGGTGTCTCTCAACTTTCTCTTCACAAAATCCCACAGATTCTCCATGGGGTTCAGGTCAGGAGAGTTGGCAGGCCAATTGAGCACAGTAATACCATGGTCAGTAAACCATTTACAAGGAGTTTTGGCACTGTGAGCAGGTGCCAGGTCGTGCTGAAAAATGAAATCTTTATCTCCATAAAGCTTTTCAGCAGATGGAAGCATGAAGTGCTCCAAAATCTCCTGATAGCTAGCTGCATTGACCCTGCCCTTGATAAAACGCAGTGGACCAACACCAGCAGCTGACATGGCACCCCAGACCATCACTGACTGTGAGTACTTGACACTGCACTTCAGGCATTTTGGCGTTTCCTTCTCCCCAGTCTTCCTCCAGACTCTGGCACCTTGATTGCCTAATGACATGCAAAATTTGCTTTCATCCGAAAAAAGTATTTTGGACAACTGAGCAACAGTCCAGTGCTGCTTCTCTGTAGCCCAGGTCAGGCACTTCTGCCACTGTTTCTGGTTCAAAAGTGGCTTGACCTGGGGAATGCGGCACCTGTAGCCCATTTCCTGCACACGCCTGTGCACGGTGGCTCTGGATGTTTCTACTCCAGACTCAGTCCACTGCTTCCAAAGGTCCCCCGGGGTCTGGAATCGGCCCTTCTTTCATTTTTTCCTTCCCACAGATGTCCCACTGAGGTGCCTTGATACAGCACTCTGGGAACAGCCTATTTGCTCAGAAATTTCTTTCTGTGTCTTACCCTCTTGCTTGAGGGCATCAATGATGGCCTTCTGGGACTATATATATATAATGCAGCCTAAGTGAGGGGCACAAACAAGTGCCCTTCCTCACGCCAGTCCCAAGCCCAGATAAATGCAGAAGGTTGCGACAGGAAGGGCATCGGCATAAAACTTTTGCCAAAATTCAGAATACGAATCATCAATACAAATTTCATACCGGATCGGTCGAGGCCCGGTTAAACAAAGATCAGTGCTGTCAACCAACAGGGTGCTGGTGGAAATTGGACTACTGTTGGTCGAAGAAGGAGACATCGAAGAAGGAGAGGCGGGAGGCATGTCCGTAGGCAGAGGGAGAGGTGGAAAGGCATGAGTCTATGACTGAGAGTAGGGACTATGAATGTTGGGACGATGACCCGGAAAAGGTAGAGAGCTGGCTGACATGATGCAGAGGAAGAAGGTGAACATACTGTGTGTTCAGGAGACCAGGTGGAAAGGTAGCAAGACTAGAAGCTTATAGGAGTAGGGTTTAAGTCATTTAATCATTAAGTCTATGGAAAGAGAAATGGAGTAGGAGTCATCTTGATGGAGGGGTTGGTCAGGAATGTTTTAGAAGTGAAAGTGTGTCAGACAGCGTGATGAGTCTCAAGTTAGAAATTGAAGGTGTGATGGTCAATGTTGTTAGTGTTTATGCCCCACAGGCAGGATGTGAGCTAGAAGATAAAGATAGATTCTGGAATGAGTTAGACAAAGTGATGCAGAGTACCCCCAAAGGTGAAAGAGTTGTCATTGGTGCAGACGTCAATGGACATGTTGGTGCAGGCAACAGAGGGGAGGAGGAAGTGATGCAGAGATTTTGTATCCAGGAAAGGAATACAGAAGGACAGATGTTGATAGATTTTGTAAAAAGGATAGAGATGGCTGTGGTGAATACTTTCTTCCAGAAGAGACAGGAGCATAGGTTGACTTATGAAAGCGGAGGTAGGAGCACGCAGGTAGACTACATCTTGTGTAGGCAAAGTAATTTGAAGGAAGTCAGTGACTGCAAAGTAGTAGTGGGTGATAGTGTTACCAAACAGCATAGGATGGTGGTGTACAGGATGTTGCTGATGGCGAGAAAGGTAACAGGAGATAAGGAGATTTGGTGGTGGAATGAGTAAGTGCAGGAGGCAGGAGTGTGTAAAAAGGAAGAAATATAGATCTATGTAATAGCTAAGAAGAAGTGGGACATAGAGACGACCGAAGAGAGTAAACAGGAGTACAGGGAGACACATCATGAAGCAAAGGTAGAGGTGTCTAAAGCAAACAGAGGGCGTCTGATGACTTGTGTGATAGGTTGGACAGTAAGGAGGGAAAAAATGATTTATACAGGTTGGCACAGCAGAGAAATAAAGATGGGAAGGATGTGCAGCAAGTTAGAGTGATAAAGGGCAGAGTGGGGAATTTATTGACTGATGACAGAAATGTGCTGGGAAGATGGAAAGAATACTTTGAAGAGCTGATGAATGAGGAAAATGGGAGAGAAGAAAAGAGTAGAAGAGGTGACCATTGAGGACCAGGGAGTAGCAAAGATTAGTAAGGGTGAAGTGAGGAGGGCATTGAAGAGGATGAAGAGTGGAAAGGCATGGGTCATGATGACATACAGGTGGAGGTATGGAAGTATCTAGGAAAGGCAGCAGTCAATTTTATGACAAGAACATTCAACAACCTGTTAGAGAGTGAGCGAAGGAAGAAGCCAGAGGAATGGAAAAGTGTGCTGGTGCCTATTTTTTAAGAACAAGGTAGACATGCAGAGTTGTGGCAACTACAGAGGGATAAAGTTTATGAGCCATATGATGAAGTTATGGGAAAGAATAGTGAAAGCTAGACTAAGGGCAGAGGTCAGCATTTGTGAACAACAGTTTGGTTTCATGCCAAGAAAGAGCACCACAGATGCAGTGTTTGCTTTGAGGATGTTAATGGGGAAGTACAGAAAGGCCAGAGGGAGCTGCATTGTGCCTTTGTGGATCTGGAGAAAGCATCTGATAGAGTGCCGAGAGAGGAACTGTGGTATTGCATGAGGGAGTCTGGAGTGGTAGAGAAGTATGTTAGAGTGGGGCAGAACATGCATGAGAGATGTAAGACATTGGTGAGGTGTGCTGTTAGTGTGGCAGAAGAGTTCAAGGTGGAGGTGGGACTGCATCAAGGGTCAGTTCTGAGCACCTGCTTGTTTGCTATGGTGATGGACAGGCTGACAGACGAGGTGAGACAAAATTCCCCATGGACTATGATGTTTACAGATGACATTGTGATCTGTAGTGAGAGCAGAGAACAAGTGCAGGAAAATCTCAAGAGGTGGAGGTATGCCCTGGAAAGGAGAGGAATGAAAGTTAACCTCAGTAAAACAGAATACATGTATGTCAATGACAAGGACCCAAGAGGAATGGTGAGGTTACAGGGAACAGAGATAAAGAAGGTGGAGGATTTTATGTACTTAGGCTCAACAATCCAGAGCAATGGATAGTGTGGAAGAGAGGTGAACAAACATGTGCAGGCAGATTGGAATGGTTGGAGAAAAGTGTCCGGTGTGATGTGTGATAGGAAGGTATCGGCAAGAATGAAAAGGAAAAGTGTACAAGACGGTGTTGAGGCCAATGACGTTGTATGATTTAGAAACAGTAGCCCTGAGGAAAAGACAGGAAGCAGAGATGGAGGTAGTAGAGATGAAAATTTTGAGGTTCTCTTTGGTAGTAACGAGGATGGATAGGATCAGGAATGAGTACATGTAAGAAGTTTTGGAGACAAAGTCAGAGACATTAGATTCAGATGTTTTCGACATGTACAGAGGAGGGATAGTGAGTATATTGGTCGTAGGATGCTGAGGTTGGAACTACCAGGCAGAAGGCGTAGAGGAAGACCAAAGAGAAGATTTATGGATGTGGTGACATCAAGATAGTTATAAGGATCGGGTGAGATGGAGGCAGATGATTCGCTGTGGCGACGCCTGAATGGAAAAGCCGAAAGGAAAAGATGATATATATATATATATATATATATATATATATATATATATATATATATATATATATATATACTTCCGGCTGCTCATTCGCGCATGTGACGAGATACGTGGGGTTTTACAGTCGGGTACAGAACTCGCGGATTATCTCGATTCGCGGGAAGACCACGAACCCAACCCCCGCGAATGTCGAGGGTCTACTGTATATATAGCAAGTTCCATGTGTGACAATACTGTCTGCCCGTTTGTGTCTGAGGTTAAATGTGCAGTATTTTTTTTTAACCAGGGAGTGAGCTGGATGTAATGTGTCTTTGATTATCCTTCGATTCTTGTGTGACAGCACTATGTGTAAATCGTGTTTGTGGAAGGAAGTTCAGTCCGGATAATCCTCTCTGCAGTCCTCATGATACCTTGCAGAGCCTTCCTCTCTGCCTGTGTGGTGTTGCCATACCACACAGTGATGTTTGTAGTGAGGATGCTTTCAATTAGCCCTTTGTAGACCTGGGTGAGAGGGCCACAGTGCAGGCCAGCTTTTCTGAGCATCCTGATGAAATAGAGTCTCTGCTGGGCTTTTTTCACTATGGCCATAGTGTTTAAAGTCCAGCTCAGATCTGATCTTCTTTGCAGTCCTAAGAACCTACAGCTGTCTGCCCTCTCTACCTCAGTCCCCTTGATGAAGAGTGGGTCTAAAATGCATTATTATTATTTAATCATATCTATGTTTACACTGATTGTTGTGCTCTCTATAGATAAGAATGTTGTTCACCAGACTCCTATTGGCCGATTCGTCCCCACCCTTAATAAGGCCCAGGATGGTGATGTTGTCAGCATAATTTATGAAGGTGGTATTTTCCTGGGTGGAGACACAGTCATGTGTGTACAGGGTGAAAAGTCTTGGACTGAGGAAGGAGCCCTGTGGTGATCCTGTTCTGACTGTGAGCTTCACTTGCAACCTCTTTCCCATCCTCATCACCTGTGTTCTGTCAGGCAGGAAATCCAGAATCCAGTTGAAGGTGGGGGTCGGTACATCGAGGTCTGTCAGCTTCCCAGTCAGCCTGCTCGGTAGTATGGTGTTAAAAGCAGAGATGTCGTCCAGGAAAAGTGTCCTGACATATGCTCCTCTGCTTTCTAGATGTTGTAGGATGTGATGCATTGCAATGGCAACTGCATCATCCACCAAGCGGTTGGGGCGGTAGGCAAACTGAAGGGGGTCGGTCGCTTCTGGTACTGAGTGGTTGATGTGTTTGAGAACCAGTTTTTCGAAGCATTTCATGGCAACTGATATAAGTGCCACTGGCCTGAAGTCATTCAGGAGAGATGGGTTCTGCTTCTTTGGAACTGGTACGATAATAAAAGACTTAAAGACACGGGGAACTATGGCTTGGCGTAGAGACAGATTGAATATTTCTGCATACACACCAGTAACCTGTTCTACACAGGCCTTCAGAACTCTGGGAAGTACACTGTCTGGTCCTCCAGCCTTGTGGGGGCTCACCTCGGAGCCTTCAGGACTTGTACAGGTGTCACCTGAAAGGTATTGTCTGTGGAGTTGCAGGGGGCTTTTGAGGGAGAGTCTGTATTCAGTCTGTCAAACCTGGCATAGAAGCTGTTTAGGCTATCAGAGAGGGAGACAGCCTGAAGGTATGTGGTTAGTGCTGTCGTCTTGTAATTCATGACTGCTTGGATTCCCCGCCACATATTGCATGTGTTATTACTTAAGTAGTAGCCTTCAAGTTTTTGGGTATAACACCTCTTTGCAGTTCTGATGGGCTTCTGCAACTCGTTCTGGGCTTTATTAAATTCCCCTTGATCTCCAGACTTGAAAGCTACTTGTCGTGTTTTTTTTTTTAATTCTTAATGTCTCTATTGTACCAGGGTTTCTGATTTGCAAATACCTGCACAGTTCTGGGGGAGCACATATAGATATGCACCAGCTGATGCCGTCACTAACAGTATCCATGTACTCATGGATGTCATTCGTGGCCACTTTGAAAGTATTCCAGTCTGTAGCCTCTAAATAACCCTGCAGACGAGCCTGTGTGTTGTCACACCAGATGTTGACCATTTTTGTTATGACTGGCTGTGCTCTAAGCCTCTTGGTATAAGTGTGCTTGAGCCGAATTGCCAGGTGATCAGACCTACCAAAGTGGGGTTTTGATTCGGCTATGTAGGCGTGTTTAATGTTGCTGTAGCAGTGATCCAGTGTTTTATTGTTCCTGGTTGGAAAAGTAACAAACTGATACACTTTGGGCATCTTTCCTGAGGTTGCAGTGATTAAAATCCCCCAGAATAAATGCCACGTCAGGATGTTTGTTTTCACGTTTATTGATCATATCGTGTATCTCCCCCAGTGCAGCTTCCTCTCTAGCGGTAAGGGGGGGAGGGTGTACATGACACTCACAGTGATACATTGTCGTTCTCTGGGTAAATAAAATGGCCGCAACTTCAAAGTTATATCTTCTACATTCATGGAGCAGGATTTAGAGATACTTAAACATGTTCTTTAGATAGGGCTTAATTGTTACAGTATTTTTAGTTATTCAACTATGTGCATGTTTCAGAGCTTGTCTTTAATAGAGAGTTTCATTTCAAAGCAAAATTATATAAAAGAACATGTTCTCTGACAGTCTCCATTAGCCAGAGCAGTACCTGCTGAGATAGCCCAGCATGACACAGGATAGAGAGCTTGTCATGAGCACCACAAAGGGGCTGTACAGAGAATTTAGAAATAGTTGATAAGATCGAATACCTCTGTGGACTGCTAAATGTGGACTTACTTTGCATTCTTCCCCTGTCCCCTTCATCTTATATTATGATGGCACTAGAATTGCATGGGGGGGGGGATAAATAAATAAACAAATGAATGAATGAATGAATGAATGAATTTTTAAAAAATAATTAAAAAAAAAAAAAAAAAAAAGGAAATGACTTGAAAATGTTGGCTCTGCACTGGACTGTTTAGGGTTTAGCTGTTATACCTCATCACACATTGATAATTTAGGTAATGTATGCCAATGTATGAGAAATCTGGTGAATACATTGGCGTATGTCAAATATGTTCTGAGTAATTCAACAGCATGCTGTTATAAGTTGTAGGATGGAGAGGTCAGTGACAAACTTTGTGCATGCACACTGACATGCTGGTTAATGCTCGCTTAGGGGTTGCACATACACGGTTGTAGGTAAGTCGATATTTGTAAGTTACTCATAAATGGAATATTATCTCTAGTGTAATATATACAAATGAATGCCTAGTGTGTTGGCAGCGTTCACAACCTATGGCGAAAGATCGTCTAACCCAGGGGTCGGCAACCCAAAATGTTCAAAGAGCCATATTGGACCAAAAAAAAACCGAAAATTAATCTATAGCATATTGGTATAAAAACACCAATTTTTTTTTTTTTTTTTGCAGGAATTCTACTATTTGTAAACTATGTTATAAGTAATCACTGTTGACAGCCAAGTTTGTTCATACATGCGCTCGTCACAGTCGTTCCCCAGATGTCCATAGTGATATAAATTAAAATATTAGGCTCTTAATTTTTGTGTGACGAATTAGTCACCGTCGGGCATAAAGGGTTAATGTATTGTGTTTTGTTGCATTGACGCTATTATAGAAATTCAATATAGAAATCATTGGCCCATCAGAGTTTACATACCTGCACTACAGCACTGTCTGTGAATGTCAATCACATCACATGACTCATTAGAGATGATTGAGTACAAAGATTGTTTTTCCCTCCTGCTGATTGGTTGCAGATATGTACACCACATTTTTTCTCCTTCGGGTGCATGTTATCTATTGATTTCTTGAATTGCAAAGTAAACTTTTTTAGTATGTTTTTAATTATTATTTAATCATTATTTAATTATGATGTCACTCAAACTCCCTGCATCTTCTCTAACTGCAAATTTAGCATGCCTTCCCTGGAAATGTCTTTCCAAATGACTCTTTTTGTCATTTGACAGCTTCTCATTACAAAGCAAACATGCAGACAATCCTTCCGCATTGGCAATTTAAAAAAATAAAATATAAAATATAATAATAAATAAATAAATAAATGATTCGGTCAATTCTTCCTTTATTTATTTGTTCTCATCAGCTATCTTTCTCTTTTTTCCTTTGAGATCCATGGCTCATGACACACCACAGTTTGTTCACCACAGCAACCTGCCTGGCTACGCGTCGCGCTGAAACGTGTGTCGCAGGCTATGACACAAATCTTCATTGACAGAAATGTTGAAATGTAGGACTAATATTTTTTTATACAAAATTCTTAAATCTTGGAAAACTTTAAGAATGTTTGTCAGGCTTGTCCTCCTACAGAAACCATGAAAAATTAATTAAAAAAATATTTTTTTCCATTTTCATAAATTTTTGTAAAAGTTCTGGGAGTCGCTAGGGTGACACTAAAGAGCCGCATGCGGCTCGAGAGCCATGGGTTGTCGACCCCTGGTCTAACATATGCAATAGTATATCCCTGATGATTGATCATGTGACCTAGTCTATAAAAGGCTGCTACCCGCTAATTCAAATCAGATTAGCACTAGGCACTGCAGTATCAGCATCACCTTCATTCTGCATAAGAAAGCCAGTAGGTTCATCTACTAGAACAGTTAGTAGATGTGCTTGTCTCAGTCTTGCTGGGTCATCTTTCTCTCATATGACATGGACATCTACTCTCCCATGAAGTCCTGAGGAGCACTGATTGGTTCCTCGTTTGAACCCCAATTTATATAGCAATCCCCCTAAATGCTGTCAATGTGCCCATAATACGCTATCATGTCTTTTATGGACATTGCGGCTATGACTTTTTGACGTTGTACGTCATGCATTTTGTGTGCCTACTTCAGCATGAGTGTTGGTTAGGTTGTTGTTTAGATAGGGTTAATGGGAAAAGGTTTCAGTTTGTGATCACATTTTTAAATTGATTTAATTTTAGTGTGGTGGGCAGTGGTGGTCCAGTGGTTAGGGCGCAGGATCACTGAGCCTAAGGTTGGGGGTTCGAGTCCCCACAAGGTTGTCATTGTCCCCCCAGTGCAGCTAACTGGGTTATCAAAGGCAGGTGTCTCTCACTGTCTATGGTGAGAGGCATGTAAAAGAACCATTGCTGACTTTCGTAAAAAGTAGGCTGCAAAGCTGTCAGCGTGTTTCTACGACCTGGGGAGGGATGGGCTCCGCCAGGCCAAATCAGCCCAAGTCTTGCCATGAAGGCACTCCATCGACATCATTGGATATTAAGGGATAAGTGCAGTGAAGTGAGTGAATTTTAGTGCATCTAAAAAGGAGAAAGTTCAGCTTAGATGGGTTTTATCTAACAAAACACTGAACGTATACGAATGTAAACAAAACAAATGTATATTATGCCATAATTATGGTAAATATTCTGAGATTATGTTCATTTCTATCTGATTACATGATTAACACATTGAAACATAAAGCTTCAGAAATATTTACAATTTTTAACTATACTGTGTTTATCATGAAATCTAATTTCCATAGGGGGTGACCTTTTTCAAGAATGTAAACAAATTAATTACTTTTTTAATGAAAGTTCATCTGAACTGTTGTAAAGTACTGCAGTATTAACGTGTTTTTCAATTATCATTCCATTACAGTACCAACGTTAATGTTTAGAATGTTTGTGTGTGAGATTTTATGTACTGTGCTGTAGCATATTTATCCCAAGTTTATCCTTCTGGGATCCAATTTATTACACTTCATGTTATTTTGTTCTTTCTGTCTAGGTCTGTGTTTTTGGGGGACTTTGATTTTGGCAGCTCTGCTCTTTAACTCTGTTTTCACAGATGGCCCCCAACTTATGAAGACCCCTGTGCACAAAATCCCTGGGTTTCGAAAACTTTTTTTTTTCTTTTTTTTTTTGCTTTTCCTTCCCCGAGATACGAGACAACCCCCTCTTACGAAAAGAAATTCAAAATTCAAATGCGCCAATCGACGTATGAGTTGCTCTCTCATTGGCTGGCTCTAAACATCCCGCCCTGCTGGCCTCCCAGATAGAGACAGAAGGAAGCTTCACTCTTTAGTTTTTAATTTATTTTTTTAAGTTTTTTTAATTCAGTCAATGTTTAGTAAATGTGGGCGCATTTGAGCTCATCTGGAATTCCGATCCCTCAAAAAATCAAATTAAAGTTGAGTTTGTCAAGCAGGGAATGCGCTTTGAATACCACGCCTTGTGGGCGTGACCCACAGTGCGCACACGAGAGAGAGAGAGAGAGAGAGAGAGAGAGAGAGAGAGAGATGTGTGTGTGTGTGTGTGTGTGTGTGTGTGTGTGTGTGTGTGTGTGTGAATAAAAAATGCTTAGAAATGGTTTAACTAATAAATATGTTAATAAAATGATTTAATATGTTAATAAAATCTTTAAATGGTTTAATAAATAATTTTCTTTTACTTTGAACAGATATTTCATACAAAATTGGTGTATTTTTTATCATTTTTAAAGCGTTTATGGGGTTTATACAGTCCAAAGACTGGAGCCTTAGAACGAATTAGGCGTTTAGCATGTAAGATGTGGCCTCTACTTACGAAATCCCCAAGTTACGTGAAGGACTCTGGAACAGATTTATTTTGTAAGTTGGGCGCTGACTGTGTGTGTGTGTGTGTGTGTGTGTGTGTGTGTGTGTGTGTGTGTGTGTGTATATATATATATGACGGCACGGTGGCGTAGTGGTTAGCACGTCCACCTCACAGCGAGAAGATATAGAACCTCTTCTATAATCACCTGAAGAGAGAGGATGGTTTCACCACCCCTCGAAACACAGATCTGTAGTGATAAATGGAGTTTCAATAGGAAGTCTTTGTCCTGTCCTTTTATTTATATATATATATATATATATATATATATATATATATATATATATATATATATATATCTGATCACAGTACACAGTTAAAAAGTTTTTACTTCATCATTACTACATTTTACTGCATTATTTACTGTATTAATGAGTAAGACTGTCTAGAGATTGTATTTAAGAAGAATATTTTACAGTAAATAATATCATACATAGGATTTTAAAACCGCATCAATAATTCACACATGTAATATCATACATGGGGTTTTACTTCGGCGTAAATAACTCGCGGAAGCTCTTGATCCACAGGAAGTGCCTTAACCGAACCATCTCGAAAAATGGGGGCCTACTGTAGCCTCTTCACTGCTGAGGTTGAGACTGGTGTTGTGCAGATACTAGTTTTTGAAGCTGACAATTGAGGATCTTTCAGGCATCTGTTTCTCAAACTGGAGACTCTGACGTGCTTATTATTTTGCTCAGGTGTGCACCGGGGCTTCAGACTGTCCTGCTGATAGCCTGTTTGCACTGTTAATTGAAAGAATTGTACACTGTTCAATGAGCTCTTCAGTTTCTTGATGGTTTCTTGTATGGCGTAGCTGTCATTTCTCAGAAGAAATCTAGACAGATACACTTCAGAAAGTGTGTCAACCGTTCTCCCTTGGTCATTTTGAGTCCAACACATGCTGCTTCTCCAAATATTCAGCTCAGCCAAAGAAGAGCAATTTTATTGTTTATATAGACAACACAACAGTTTCTTTATCTGTGCTGACATAATTACAAACGGTTTTCTTAATCAGCAAGGCTTTTAACATTACAAACTTGGATTTGCTAACTAAATGTTACATTGGAACACAAGTATGATAGTTGCTGAAAATAGGGCTGTCGGTATTCCAGTAAAATCTAGTTATTTGCATCTGTAATGGTCATGTGCAACATTAACACTGTCTGCATTGTCTTTCTGCTGAATTTGATCTCTTATTTCAAAAACAAGGAATGTTTTAAGTGACCCTGATTTTTGTATGGTATTGTACAGTATGTGTCCACTATTTTATTAGATGTGTTGCATCATCCAAAAGTGACCTATTGGCTTTTTAACAGTTGCCAGCTATTGTGAAGTCATCACCCACCATAACTCTTTGTTTGGAGTGTCTTTAACCTTGGGCTTGAAGGTCTCTGCTCCATATATTTACAGTGAGTGTGTACAGATGGGTCCTTTTCATGTGGTCAGTGAGGCAGAACTGCCTGCTGTCACTGTCTGGGCTTAGACATTCAAATAGATGCAGAATTAAAGGATCACAATCTGATTTTATTCATCTAATACATTGCATAATAAATATGTAGATGCATTTATAAGGTCAATGACAGATTGTTCTTTGCTTTTTAATATAGCCACCCTTAAGGTGATGTGTGATGTTCACAAAAACTGTTGTGGCAGTTATAAGGTCGTTACAGTTACCCAGGTATAATTTTACCTTATAGTGGATCTATTAGTAATTTATAATTCAGTTGTTAATCTTCAATTCACCATATTGGCCACTGATGGCCGACTGGTATTTCACTGTAATGGCTGACGTGATTTTATTGAAAGCACCCTGGGTGAGAAAGTGTTCATGTGCACAAATATTGAGGATTTAATGAGTTTGCAATGAATTAATTAATACGTATGCCACATAGTGGCAATAGACTTGTAAACAATAAACAGGACACATAGTTTCATGCCAAAGCGTATAAAAGACCAAATAAAGTTGAAATATTTTACATTGTACAAGTACTTTAATTTGCTAATGAATAAAGGTCATGATACAATTTTTAAACATCATATGAAATTTATTTAATCCATAAAAATAAAATAGATCGACTCCAGCATATTTCATTTATATTTTAAATGGATTTATAATGAATGTTACCAAACAGTTTGCATGCCTTTATAATAGTTAAAGATCACAGTAGAAGTCATGTACGGATGAAGCAGATTACCATCGGAAGCTAGGTCTAACTGATATGCATGATTAAAAGTGTTCAAAACGTGTATTAAATAATATAGTGCCTGTATATATGTTTCTTTAACTGTATATACAGTGTACCTTAACCCTAGCTGTGCCCAATACTGAACCCTGAAATGCGAGACATTTTTCTGCTTAACCAACATCTATTTTCTATCTTGGTTTTAGATGCTTAATATTGGATTTACATGAGTGAAATTACACAATTAAATGAGACTTACCTGTAAGGTGATATTTGATTGTAATTCCACTGACCTAAGAAGTACTGAGGGATTACGTGAGATGCGAATGCACAGAAATATCAGGTTTTAGAGTGTGGAAATATGATATGTCCCAGCCAGGGTAGGAAGGGTGGGCATGTAATCCCTCAGTACTTCATAGGTCGGTGGAATTACAATCAAATATCACCTTACAGGTAATTCTCATTTAATTGTGTAATTCCACCTCCCTATTCCGTCCTATCGGGACTACGTAAGATATTAAGAGTGAAATCATCTTTCCATCAATTTCATCATGCCCAATCGTAGTTCAATATGTCACATTTATTTTGTGAAACTGCATAAGTTAACTCAGTCACATAAGTAAACATTCCTGATGATTCAGGAAAACAAGCAAAGCTTTTGGCAAGATGATCAAAGAATTTAAAATAGCACTACTGAAACTACTGTCAGAAGAAACTGGTTTGTTATCAAACTGTCTGAACACGCATTCACTGATCCAACCTGCCAGCCGCAGAACCGTTTGAATTGGCACATGAAAAGCTAATGCTGCACTAGAACACGCATTCACTGCTCCGACCTGCCGCCCTCAGAACCATTTGATTTGGCACGTGGAAAGCGAATGCTGCACTAGTAGAGGCTGATCTTACACTGTGTGGTTTGGATATTGACATATCATTAACTACTCTTTTGAGAATAAGCTTCATCCATCTACTTATAGTGTCTTTGATCACTCTCTTGTGAGTCCTAGTAATGCTTATGAACAAAACTGTCTCGTCTCCTGAGGTCGCGAGTCATATGCAGATATAGCTTCATCACACTGACAATACCCAGTCTTTAATCAGGTATATAGCTCTGGAGAGAGGGTTCACCTTGGTGAAACCCAGTTCGAGCCTGTCTGAGGAGATCCCCAATTCATTTTTTTACACAGTCATCAGAAATAGCTACATAATGTCAATAAGATGGAGGGCCTGAAATATTTGCCCTGATGAAACCCGGGTAAGAATGGACAACTGAAGTGGCAATCCTGTCAATTGATCTCTCAAATACAACAACACATGCTGTACCTTCCAAGTGACATTATATCTAGGTAAATGAGATAAAGTTGATCTAGCTGTATTAATTGCAGAGTATCCAAACCCAGAGTCATAACACTGACCATAAATGCAAAGCCTCACCCAAAGGTGGTGAAAAGGGACAAACACCCCATGCGATGCAAAAACACAACCACTTTCGGTAATATGTCCCATATTGCTGGTGTGTCGCATGTCCCCAGGAGTGCAGGATAATGTTTGTAACTGATGGTGAAAGGCCCTGCCTTTCCAAGCCATCTCTGATAGCCTGAATGCTGCTCGTGAGAGTCTCTTGTGGAGTGGATGTCGAAACTGTGGCCGATTGAGGAGCCGTAACAGGGATTGAGATTTTGGCAGCAATCTTGGACAGTCTATTGACAATTCCAGTAACTCCGTAAACCAAAAATTGAGTTGTCCATATCATTGCTACCATGAGCACTTCTGCCTCTTTGTTAATTACTTTGTGCAGAACTCTGCCAATCACACTGAAAAGGCAAAATATATATAGTCATAAGAATTTCCCCAAAACACAGTAAAAGCATCAACAGCTTCTGCCTGGGTTCAGGGCACCAAGATATGTATCTGTTCAATTGTGCATTTAGTCTGGAAGCAAAAAATTCCCTAACCAGCTTCCCAACCACATCACATATTTGTGTAAACGCCTGTTCATTTAAGTGCCATTCTTTGTCATCTGGGAACTTCCTTGAACACTCATCGACTTCATAATTACGCACCCCAGGTAAATGAGCAGCTGCCAACCAATTATTGCTGTCAGTGGCTCATAGCCACAGTTCCCTTGTGGCATTGTCACATCTAACCTTCATCCCACCATATGGTTAAGATATGACACCGCTGTTGCATTATCTAACATTAGCCTGATATGAATATCTTGTCTGGGATGAAAGGAAAGTTTGTACACAGAAGTAGGCTGCCTTTAATTCCAAAATATTGATCTGAAGTTCCCTTTCTTCAGCAGAGCTTCTTCTTCTTCTTTTACTTTCGGCTGCTCCCTTCAGGGGTCGCCACAGCAAATCATCCGCCTCCATCTCACTCTGTCCTCTGCATCTTCTTTTCTGACACCAACGACCTTCATGTCTTCCTTCACCACATCCATAAATCTCTTCTTTGGTCTTCTTCGAGGCCTTCTGCCTGGTAGTTCCAACCTCAGCATCCTACTGCCAATATACTCACTATCCCTCCTCTGTACATGTCCAAACCATCTCAATCTAGCCTCTCTGAGTTTGTCTCCAAAACATCTTACATGGGCTGTACCTCTGATATACTCATTTCTGATCCTATCCATCCTCGTTACTCCCAGACAGAACCTCAACATTTTCATCTCCGCTATCTCCAGCTCTGCCTCCTGCCTTTTCCTCAGCGCCACTGTTTCTAAGCCATACAACATCGCTGGCCTCACCACCGTCTTGTACACTTTTTCATGCTTGCTGACACTCTCCTATCGCACTTTACACCGGACACTTTTCTCCAAACATTCCAGCCTGCCTGCACACGCTTCTTCACCTCTTTTCCACACTCTCCATTGCTCTGGATTGTTGAGCCTAAGTACTTAAAATCCTCCACCTTCGTTATCTCTGCTCCCTGTACATCACCATTCCTCCTGGGTCTTTCTCATTCACACATATGTATTCTGATTTTCTGAGGCTAACCTTCATTCCTTTCCTTTCCAGGGCATACCTCCACCTCTCTAGA
Source organism: Plotosus lineatus (assembly GCA_024760905.1). Classification (NCBI taxonomy): domain Eukaryota; kingdom Metazoa; phylum Chordata; class Actinopteri; order Siluriformes; family Plotosidae; genus Plotosus; species Plotosus lineatus. Next base: position 2,559,078 of record CM045743.1, read on the forward strand.
TTTTCCTGCACTTGTTCTCTGCTCTCACTACAGATCACAATGTCATCTGGAAACATCAGTGCCCTATACCACTAGACCACCACTGCCCCATGAATCAAGCAACACTGTAGAGTTAAAATTCCCCTTCAGCTAATTTCAAGCCATGGTTTTTGAGAAGTTCAATTCATTTGTAGAGAACAGTGGCATGTTTCATTCCTTGTGCAGTCACATTAATTGGCCAAAAACAACTGCCAAATTTTCTGATGTGACTCGTTCACCATGTAGTAATTCCAACCATTTTTGAACAATTTTGCTCTTCTTGTCCTCCTTCAATGTAACAGTCACTGTTGATAACAAATCCACGTTACGTAATGTCTTTAGTTGGTAAGAACAGAACTTATCAGGATGTACAGTAAACCTAACTGTCAAGATGCTTCACTGTGGTTGCCACAGTTTCTGTAGTGTTGTTTTGTCAAACCAATCAAAAGAGAGTTGTCAATGTAGGAGGTGTTTGGAAACCCCTGACTTCTAAGCGATGAAACTGGTTTCACCAGCTCAGTAAAGATTCTCGGTGCAGATGCAAGCCAAACAAGTAAACTGGAATAAAGTTTCATTCCAGACAAATCTCAAATATTTACTTTCTCCTTACCTTACTGGAATACTAAAGTAGGCGTGCTTTGATCTACAGAGGCAAAATAGCCATCCATTTTCCATTTTCCATTCCATCAATATCCATTTTAAATTGTCAGGTTTCAATGCTGTCGTTCAATGTTTTGAGGTTCAAACTGATTCTCAAGGAACAATTTTCCTGATGTGAGAAAATATATTTGATATAAATTCCCCATCTACATGTTCACATGCCTCTATGATACCTTTGTCATAAATGTGGGAAAGGTCTCTGTAATGAGCATGTGCTCATTCTCAGTAAACTTAAAAGCATTAGGTTTAGTCTGCTGGGATGGTGTTATAGTGAAATCTAGGTCTACACCCTCAATATTAGATAACATCCAAGGATCAGATGACATGTCAGCCCATTTACTTGCAAAATGTTGCACTTTCCAAGCATAAAAGTTTTCAGGAGTGTTTATCACAAAAACTCCTCAGGATGTACCATACATTGTAAGCTTTTTTAACAATTCTGCCTTTACTTGCGGAACCCTTCATCCCTCTGGCCTTCTGTTTTATGTTGGCGATAACCTCCAGAGCCACTCTTGTTATATGGTTGAAACCATGGCTAGTCCTGACAATATCTTGGTCTGTTGGACACAAAACTTTCTTTCCCATCTGTTTAGAATCTCTAATGTCCTTTATTCTGTTATGCGACTCAGCGCCAAACAAATACTTAGTGTTGGTGATCATACCAGAAATACAAAGGCTCTTATATGGCCCAGTCAAGTCCAGTACTGCTTAAATGCATCACACCTTTTCACATTCATTTTTGAAAATGATTTATACAGGTTAGCACAGCAGAAAAATAGAGATGGGAAGGACGTGCAGCAAGTTCGAGTGATAAAGGACAGAGAGGGAAATGTCTTGACTGATGACAGAAGTGTGCTGGGAAGATGGAAAGAGTACTTTGAAGACCTGATGAATGAGGAAAATGAGAGAGAAAAAAGAGTAGAAGGGGTGACCGTTGAGGACCAGGAAGTAGCAAAGATTAGTAAGGGAGAAGTGAGGAGGGCATTGAAGAGGATGAAGAGTGGAAAGGCAGTTGGCCCTGATGACATACCAGTTGAGGTATGGAAGTGTCTAGGGGAGGTAGCAGTATATTTTCTGACAAGAATATTCAACAAGGTCTTAGAAAGTGAGCAGATGCCGGAGGAATGGAGGAGAAGTGTGCTTGTGCCCATTTTTAAGAACAAGGGAGTTGTGGCAACTACAGAGGGATAAAGTTGATGAGCAAAACGATGAAGTTATGGGAAAGAATAGTGGAAGCTAGACTAAGGGCAGAGGTCAGCATTTGTGAACAACAGTTTGGTTTCATGCCAAGAAAGAGCACCACAGATGCAGTGTTTGCTTTGAGGATGTTACTAGAGAAGTACAGAGAAGGTCAGAAGGAGCTGCATTGTGCCTTTGTGGATCTGGAGAAAGCATATGACAGGGTGCCGAGAGAAGAACTGTGGTATTGTATGAGGAAATCTGGAGTGGCAGAGAAGTATGTTAGAGTAGTGCAGGACATGTATGAGAGATGTAAGACAGTGGTGAGGAGTGCTGTCGGTGTGACCGACGAATTCAAGGTGGCGGTGGGACTGCATCAAGGATCAGCTCTGAGCCCCTTCTTGTTTGCAATGGTGATGGACAAGCTGACAGACGAGGTTAGACAAGAATCTCCATGGACTATGATGTTTGCAGATGACACCATGATCTGTAGTGAGAGCAGAGAACAAGTGGAGGAAAATCTAGAGAGGTGGAGGTATGCCCTGGAAAGGAGGGGAATGAAGGTTAGTCTCAGTAAGACAGAATTCATGTGTGTGAACGATAAGGACCCAAGAGAAACGGTGAGGTTACAGGGGGCAGAGATAAAGAAGGTGGAGGATTTTAAGTACTTAGGCTCAACAATCCAGAGCAATGGAGAGTGTGGAAAAGAGGTGAAGAAGCGCGTGCAGGCAGGTTGGAATGGATGGAAAAAAGTGTCCGGTGTGATGTGTGATAGGAGAGTATCGGCAAGAATGAAGGGAAAAGTGTACAAGACGGTGATGAGGCCAGCGATGTTGTATGGTTTAGAGACAGTGGCCCTGGGGAAAAGACAGGAGTCAGAGTTGGCGGTAGCAGAGATGAAAATGTTGAGGTTCTCTTTGGGAGTAACGAGGATGGATACGATCAGAAACAAGTCCATCAGAGGGACAGCACATGTTAGATGTTTTGGAGACAAAGTCAGAGAGGCTAGATTGAGATGGTTTGGACATGTACAGAGGAGGGATAGTGAGTATATTGGTAGTAGGATTCATCAGCTCTTCAAAGTACTCTTTCCATCTTCCCAGCACACTTCTGTCATCAGTCAATAAATTTCCCTCTTTGTGCTTAAATCACTCTAGCTTGCTGCACGTCCTTCCCATCTCTATTTCTCGGCTGTGCCAACCTGTATAACTCATTTTCTCCCTCTTTACTTTCCAACCGAGCATACAAGTCATCATACCACCCTCTTTTTGGCATTTGACACCGCTACTTTCGCCTTATGCTGTGACTCCCTGTACTCCTGTTTACTCTCTTCAGTCCTCTCAATGTCCCACTTCTTCTTAGCTAACCTGTTCCTTTGTAAACACTCCTGCACTTCCTCATTCCATCACCAAGTTTCCTTATCTATTCTCTTTCCAGATGACACACCAGGAATTCTCCTACCTGTCTCCCTGATCACATTAGCTGTAGTTGTCCAGTCATCTGGATGCACTTCCTGACCACCCAAAGCCTGTTTCAACTCCTCCTTGAAGACAACCCGACACTCTTCCTTTTTCAGCTTACAAGACTTTGTCTTCTGCTCTGCCTTTGCCTTTTTCACCTTCCTCACCATCAGCGTCATCCTGCACACCACCATCCTCTGCTGTTTGGCCACACTATCACCCGCTAATACTTTGCAGTCACTGACTTCCTTCAAATTACATCGCCTACACAATATGTAGTCTACTTGTGTGCTCCTACCTCCGCTTTTATAAGTCACCCTATGCTCCTCTCTCTTCTGGAAGAAAGTATTTACTACAGTAATATCCATCCTTTTTGCAAAATCTACCAACATCTGTCCCTCTGCATTCCTGTCTTGGATACCAAACCTGCCCATCACTTCCTTGTCCCCTCTGTTTTCTGCAGCAACATACCCATTGAATTCTGCTCCAATGACCACTCTTTCACCTCTGGGGGTACTCTGCATCACTTCATCTAACTCACTCCAGAATCTCTAATTTTCTTCGAGCTCACATCCTGCCTGTGCGACATAAGCACTAACAACATTGAACATCACGCCTTCAATTTCTAACTTGAGACTCATCACTCTGTCTGACACTCTTTTCACTTCTCGAACATTCCTGACAAACTCCTCCTTCAAGATGACTCCTACTTCATTTCACTCCCCATCTACACCACGAAAAAACAGCTTAAACCCTGCTCCTAAGCTTCTAGCCTTGCTACCTTTCCACCTGGTCTCCTGAACGCACAATATCTCCACCTTCCTCCTCTGCATCATATCAGCCAGCTCTCTACCTTTTCCTGCCATAGCTCCAACATTCAAAGTCCCTACTCTCAGTCCTTGACTCATGCCTTTCCTCTTCTCTCTCTGCCTACGGACACACCTCCCGCCTCTCCTTCTTCGATGTCTTCGACCAACAGTAGTCCAATTTCCACCAGCACCCTGTTGGTTAACAGCACTGATGGCGGTCGTTGTTAACCCGAGCCTCGATCGATCCGGTATGACATTCTTTGTTTTGACTATTTATATAGGATTATATTTTATTTGGCATTGGTTTTACACCGCATGCCCTTCCTGATGCAACCCTCTGTCCGGGCTTGGGACACTCATGGACACTCATGGACACTGGCGTTCCCCCCCCTCATGGCTCCATTATATATATATATATATATATATATATATATATATATATATATATATATATACAGTGAGGCCAATAAGTATTGGGCAATGTAAAAATGTGCAAGTTCACTCATTTAAGAAGATAAGAGAGGTTTGTAGTTTGTAATTTTCATATTTTCATCATAGCTACACATCAAGCTTGAGAGACAGAATGTAAACAAAAAAAATCTGGGAAATCACATTATATGATATTTAAACAATTTATTTGTGAAAATGGGAGGCCAATAAGTATTGGGCAGCTAGAAAACAAACATTATTTCGGCCCCAACTCATTAACAGTATGAATGACACCTGTTTGAACTGATTAGATACTGATTAGACACTTTCAAACAATGCATAAGAGACACCTTCAAACCTGCACACACCTGTCTGCAGTCTTCACCATGACCAAGGCCAAAGACACCAGAGATAAAATTGTACAACTGTGTAAAGCTGGGATGAGTCAAACTGCAATTGGTAAACAACTTTGTGAGAAAAGATCAACAGTTGGAATCATTATTAAAAAATGGAAGAAGTATAACATCACTGACAACCTCCCTAGGAATGGCGCGCCATGCAAGATCTCACCTCGTGGGGTTCAAAGGATCCTGAGAACAGTGAGTAATCAGCCCAGAATAACATGGCAGGAACTGGTCAATGATTTGAAGACGGCAGGAACCGAAAGGAACAAAGATGACAATAACTAACACATTATGTCGTCATGAGATGAAATCCTGCATTGCCCGAAAGGTTCCCCCACTAAACAAAAAACATGTCAAGGCCCATCTGAAATATGCTAAAGACCATCTGGACGATCCAGAGGAGGATTGGGAGAATGTGATGTTGTAAGAATAGACGAAAATTGAACTTTTTGGTTTAAACAGCACTCGCACTGTTTGGAGGAAGAAGAATGCTGAGTTGCATCCCAAGAACACCATACCTACTGTGAAGCATGGGAGTGGACACATCATACTTTGGGGATGCTTTTCTGCAAAAAGGACAGGATCACCGTATCAATGGCAACATGAATGGGGCCATATATTGTGACATTTTGGGCAAAAACCTCCTTCCCTAGTATATACTAGTCCTTCTCAAAAAATTAGCATATCATGAAAAGGTAGTCTAAATGAGCTATTAACCTGATCATCTGAATCAACCAATTAACTCTAAACACCTCCAAAAGATTCCTGAGGCTTTTAAAAACTGTCAGCCTGGTTCATTACTCAAAATCGCAATCATGGGTAAGACTGCCAACCTGACTGCTTTCCAGAAGGCCATTATTGACACCCTCAAGCAAGAGGGTAAGACACAGAAAGAAATCACTGAGCGAATAGGCTGTTCCCAGAGTGCTGTATCAAGGCACGTCAGTGGGACGTCTGTGGGAAGGAAAAAGTGTGGCAGAAAACGCTGCACAACCAGAAGAGGTGACCGGACCCTGAGGATGATTGTGGAGAAGGGCCGATTCCAGACCTTGGGGGACCTGTGGAAGCAGTGGACTGGGCTACAGGTGCCGAATTCCCCAGGTCAAGCCACTTTTGAACCAGAAACAGTGGCAGAAGCGCCTGACCTGGGCTACAGAAAAGCAGCACTGGACTGTTGCTCAGTGGTCCAAAGTACTTTTTTCGGATGAAAGCAAATTTTACATGTCATTCGGAAATCAAGGTGCCAGGAGGAAGATTGGGAAGAAGGAAATGCTAAAATGCCTTAAGTCCAGTGTCAAGTACCCACAGTCAGTGATGATCTGGGGTGCCATGTTAGCCTCTGGTGTTGGTCCATTGTGTTTTATCAAGGGCAGGGTCAATGCAGCTAGCTATCAGGAGATTTTGGAGCACTTCCTGCTTCCATCTGCTGAAAAGATTTATGGAGATGAAGATAAATTTTCAGCACGACCTGGCACCTGCTCACAGTGCCAAAGCTACTGGTTTACTGACCATGGTATTACTGTGCTCAATTGGCCTGTCAACTATCCTGACCTGAACTCCATAGAGAATCTGTGGGATATTGTGAAGAGAAAGTTGAGAGACACCAGACCCAACACTGTGGATGAGCTGAAAGCCACTATCGAAGCATCCTGGGCCTCCATAACACCTCAGCAGTGCCACAGGCTGATTGCCTCCATGACACGCCGCATTGAAGCAGTCATTTCTGCAAAAGGATTCCCGACCAAGTATTGATGCATAACTGAACATAATTATTTGAAGGTTGACTTTTTCGTATTAAAAACACTTTTTTTTTATTGGTCAGATGAAATATTTTTTGAAGTAGGGATTTTGGGTTTTCATGAGCTGTATGCCAAAATCATGAGTATTCAAACAATAAAAGACCTGAAATATTTCAGTTGGTGTGCAAGGAATCTAAAATATATGAAAGTTTAATTTTTATCAGTACATTACAGAAAATAATGAACTTTATCACAATATGCAAATTTTTTGAGAAGGAATCGTATATGTGTATATATATATATATATATATATATGTGTGTGTGTGTGGTGGTATAGGGCGCTGGATCGCTGATCCAAAGGTTGGGGGTTCAAGTCCCACTCTCCACAGGGTTGTCACTGTCCCCCCCCCAGTGCAGCTAACTGTGTTATCAAAGGCGGGCCATGTCTCTCACTGTCGATGGTGAGAGGCATGTAAAAGAACCATTGCTGACTTTCATAAAGAGTAGGCTGCAAAGTCGTCAGCGTGTTTCTGTCCCTTGCTAAAAGGGTTGTGACAGGAAGGGCATCCGACGTAAAAACCTCTGCCAAAATGAAAATGTGCGAATCAGATGATTTGCTGTGGCGACTCCTGAGTAAAAGGGAAAAAGCCGAAAGAAAGACAGACAGTTCGAGTCTGTATATAATGAGGAACTTCTCCCTGTGGCATAAATTACATCTTTTGTTTGAGCTGTTGTATGTCGGGTGTGATGATAAAATTCTCCATGAGATATGGTGATCAATGTTCATGTCTCTGAGTGTCCAGGTGTGCTTGCTGAGTTCTATGGAGTTTCTGCTTTTTACGTTGCGGAAGGATGCGATGTGGTTCCTGTATCTGGTTTTAAAAGTGTTTTCTGTGAGTCCGATGTATGTTTCTGTTGCATTATTGTCTGTACGTGTGATGGTGGCTTGGTAGATGACTGATGATTGCAGACAGTTCCCGTTGAGTATGCAGGCATCTTTCTGTCGGCCGTTGCATTGCGTTCTTTTGTTTAATGAGTTAGTGTCGTTGGCATTGTCATGCAAAGCCAGAGTGCGCTTGTTGTGATTGTCTGTTATTTGTTTGGTGTTGTTCATGCAGCTGTAACTGATCTTGAGGGTGTTGCGGTTGAAAATTTTCCGGAGTCTGTGGTCCTTGGTGAAGTGCTTGTGTATTAGTGTGAGGAATCTGTGTCCGATGTTGGTGCTGGTGTTTTTACTGAAGGGCGGGTTGTACCATAGGATGTTGCTGCGTTTTCTGTTTTTTGATTGTTGCTTATGTTTGGTTCATAGTGTAATGTATAGTTGTATCCATTGTCATGTAGTGCTTTCTGGTATGGGGGTGCAGCCTGTTCGAAGGTTGTCTTGTTAGATGAAAGGGATGATAGCCGTTTGTTGATGCCAGCAGGGATGTTTTTAGTTATGATGGGTGGTTGCTTTCATGATGGACGTATAACAGTGTGGTTTTCGGTTTGGTGAATGGCTGGTAGGTGCCACTGTTCAGGTTGAGGGTGACGTCCAAGAAGTTGGTGATCTGTTTGTTGGCTTCTATAGTAATCCATAGTCCATTATTGGAGAAAATGCGGCATACTTCTTTTTTGATTTTTTCCATGAGACGGGGTGTGGTGTCAGAAGAGGCAAGACCATCATCGCGGTAAAGTCCGATGTTGATGTCGAGTTTTTTTAGTTGGGAAAGTAAGAAGTTTCCTACCAGCTCGCAGGTTTCCGCGCTGTCGTGGCTCCCCATTGTGATGTCGAATGTGGTTTTTCCCTTCTTTTGCCAAAGTTGTTGTTTGTGCACCAAAGTGGAGTTTTTGGTATGCATAATGATGTTTCTCTTGTCTTTGGTGATGTTGTCGTAAGCGGAAGCAAAGTCAAGAGCTTTGTTTAGTAGGCTTCGCTGATGGAAGGGTAAAACTTTATGATATCGAAGCAGATGAACTGATGGGATTATTCCCGATGGGAAATCACATATATTACCTCCATATCGTATCGGTCGAGGCCCGGGTTAACAACGATCGGCATCAGTGCTGTTAACCAACAGGGTGCTGGTGGAAATTCGACTACTGTTGGTTGAAGAAGGAGAGGTGGGAGGCGTGTCCATAAGCAGAGGGAGAAGAGGAAAAGCATGAGTCTAGGACGAAGAGTAGGGACTTTGAATGGTGGCACTATGAAAGGAAAAGATAGCGAGCTTGCTGACATGATGCAGAGGAGGAAGGTGGACATACTTTGTGTTCAGGAGACCAGGTGGAAAGGTACCCCCCCCCCAAAAAAAAAAAAAAATGTTTCTGTGAGATGCACATCTGCATGTGTGTGCACGTCTGGGTGCGCGTTTGTGTGTGTGGGTGTGTGGGTGTGTGTGTGTGTGTGTGTGTGTGTGTGTGTGTGTTTATTTTATTTACATCTTATTGCATTGTTTTTGAATTTTTAATTGTTATTATCAGCATTTATAGTGTTAAATATGGATTTATTTATATTATATACACACACATATACATCAGTCGGGGGGGGGGTCAATCCTACTTCATGGAAATTTGGCATTCGCGGAGGGTCTCGGTCCCCATTAACCGTGAAAAGTGAGGGATTACTATAGTGTACTTCCGCCGTAGTGATAGTGACCGTTGTCGGATATGTTTTTTGTACATTAGATTGTTCCTCTAGGCTCCACAATATTCAAGAAAGTCCAATAAAAAGTCTCTAAAAAAATCTCACTATCAGATAGCACTGAAGTTGCTGTGGAACATCTTGATGAATCTCCATAGGCTTCTGACCATGAAATGATTTCTGATTAGGCAGTTGATTAAAGAGGTGAAGATGACTTTTTGATTTGAAAGAGTTCTTGGTGCATGGACAAAAATTGAGAGAAACGGTATATAATGTCATCATGACAGCTGCTGTGTGTGATGTGCCTTCTAGGCCTATTGTAAAAAAATAAAATAAAATACAAAGTAGTGTATGGCAAGCTATGGATGTGATCACTGTGAAAAGAGAGGGGAACACAATGCAAAGACAATGAATTGGGTAGGCACTGATCATTAATTGGTAAAAGCCAGGGTGAGCATGCTAAAGCACTTACCAGAAAAAAAGGCGAGCAAAACAGTTCTCTCAAGCAGATCTGAATGTAAACGTCCACATTTGCAGTGATTATTTTATTATAACCAGTGAGTCACCATGTAAAGCTAATATTCTGTGTCTTGTTAAATTTTTAATAATGAGAAAGCTACTCATTTGAAATAATTTTATTGAAGGCAACACACAGACTGAGAGAAGGTGTGTATTGTTATCTAGTTCTGCTGGGTAGAAACAACGAGTCGAGAACATTCTAAGTGAAGCCCTGAGTTTTAGCATGTGATTCATTTCTGCTGCCTCTCTACAGCCACTTAATGTACTAATATATAAGCCAATATATAAATATATAAAGCGATATATAAATCATTATATCTCAAACAAAGCAGAGACCTAGGGAAGGTGTGTGTTCTTACCTAGTTCAGCTGGACAGAAGCAACTGAATGAAGCCTGACTTTTAGCATGTGCATCTTTTCTAGCGGAACACAATGAGCAGCCTTTTATGTACTAATATTTTTCAAGAACATTTCAGACTAACTGGTGTTCAGCCTGGACTCGTTTGCAAGGGTCAAGGGTCTATTATGCAAAGCTGATTTCTGAAGGTATCTCTGCAGTGACAGTCAGGGAAGACAATGAAAGTAATTAGAGGAAGCATCCTTTGACCTGGTAAACCGTTTGCCTCCAATGTGGCAACATGCTGTTGTAACCAGGGGCAACACCCCTTCAAATAATCTGTCAGGTTCTAAATCAACACAGACATCATAAAAACACGCACACACTCATTACGAGGAAGACACTGAGAGAGTCAAGTTTGTTCTCATGTATGAGGAGAGCAGTCAGGTCGACAGCCAATTACAAGTCTCCTAGCTGCTCTGGCTCGAAACCTGACTGAGAACCTCTTTTATTCCATCAGGGTGATTTTGAGTTACACATGTCATATTGATTTCCTAAAGGGGGAGGGGTGTATGTGAATCAGCATCATGACCTTCATCATTGGTCTATGCTTATCTACTTTGTCTAGTTTAGAATGTTCATTTCAGCTCTCTATCCAGCTGCAATTCGGGAGTCATCCTGTTGTTGTGTGAGAACTTCAAGGTTGTTTCCACTTGGCTGCCTCCCATGGAAAAGTTTCTGCAAAATACCTCAACAAGCAGTTTCCAGCATTTATACTTAGCGAGTAACAAAACAGGTTAGAGCTGTGATAATTCATATGTACAATTAGTCCAACATTTCCCTCCTGTTTATCACAGCTCAAACAAAAGATCATATTATTATATTATAAGATATAATTTACTAACACTTCTAACAGATTTTAGATTAGTAAATTCATTAATTTCATTCAGAACTGTTTACACTCAGACAGAAATGTCATCTTTTTTAATAGTTTTCAGGATCTGGAAACAAGTCAGACACACCATTTAATATTTCATGCTCATTTTCATCAACATTATCATGAATACATGAATGTTCATTATATTCCATATGATCTTTCAAAAGAGGATACATCTGTGTCTCATCTGCCTTAGAACTCAAGGCAGTGACAATAAGTCGATTCAGCATGGAACATAAACATGGCATGCAACAACAACAACCATAGAGTGAAAACTACACAGATATTAATACAGATGAAACAAGGGTACTATATTTTCCAAACACACTGAACCATGAGTCCCACATGGATGTATCTACCCCAGAATGTTCTTTCATCTTTTTATTAAGAGATTTTAGGTCTTCTATTGCTAGTGTTAGACTTCCATCTGATGCAGTTTTGTTTGGAATAAAAGTACAACATTGTTCCCTGAACATTGCACATACACCTCCTTTCTCTGCTAGTAACATGTCTAGTGCAGTGGATTTTGGAAAGCCATCAGTGACTTTGCTGCTAATTGACTATATACTGATTTAAAACCTGTCTGTGTCCAATTGTCTAGTTTTTTGAACATTATAGTGGATGTAATTTATTCTATCTGCACTTTTATTAATAGTACACCACCAACAGATGGTGGATTCAAAACCTGCTGCTATTTGGTCTACCAGTTTATATTCATCAGGAACCCCTCGTGGAATTCCTATAGCATCTATATAAGTGGGGTCACGTGAACCTTGCCACGTGGTATCTCATTTATAATGATTTTTTGAGGCACCTGGTAATACACTTATTTACTTGTTTTAATAAGTGTTCTGCTGTTGTAGGGTATATTGATACTGGAAGTAACAAGGTAACGATAGCACATACACCAGTTTTATTATGTGGCAACCTATCAAGCAGCCAACTGTCTCCACACCACCACCATATGTCACTTCCTGATAAAGGTTAAAACCAATATTCGTTGTATTCATGCTAGTGCACCATTCAGTGGCATTTAAATTTTCTAGTATCTGACCTGTGCCAGTCATGTTGGTGCATGAAAAAATTCCCTCTAGCTACTACTTTAGAAAATATGTGTTTGTATTTTTTTTTTTTTATTTTTTTTTTTTTCTCTCTCTGTCTGGTCCTGTGAGAGGATATACACTATCCCATGTCATGCAGCTATTAGTTGGAACTGTATTATACATTAAGTCTATTAAGCATTGCGGAGTTATTTCTGCTTGAATTAAAATATTGTACAGGCAGTTATATTTTTACCTTGATGAGAAAGGTCGAGGTTGTCTTAGGCGTAAATTGCAACATTTCTCTCCATTGGCTTGCGGCTGTATCTGAATAGCTTTTCCAGTCATACAGCAGATTATTATGATTCTCAAATCCATTTGATCTCTTTCCCATAGGTTTTTTATTCTACACTGTTCTTCTTGGTCACCTCAGCATCAGTGACCACTAAGAGACTAGAGGCTCGTTGGTTTCTTCACTGGCTTTCGTGCCTACCCAGTCCTATTGATCTAAGTCCACACTATTACCAGGCTCAGCCTCAGCCTCGGTTGGCCCTTCCGCTTTGATGACGCTTTTACAGTGTGCTAGATGAATCCACATTCCTCTTTCAGCTATTTTGATTGCAGTTGGTGTGGTCAGGAGTACTTGATATGTGCCTTCCCACTTGGCTGAATGCCAGTACTTTCTTTTTATGCTTCTGATTAGGCATTGTGTTTTGTGTAGATTAGACATGCTCTACAATTTTTTTTTTTGCTCATAGATTAAAGCCATAGGCAGTATATCTCTGGTCTACCTGTCTCACCATCCCTCCTGTTGAGACATGGGTTTTTCCATGGCTCAAAATTGCTGGCCATTTAAATAAGTTCTTTGGTAAATTTGGTTTGTTTTTGGGACAGGTGTAGAGCCCATTTTTAATCTGTGCTCCTTTGTTTATCCAGGATGCTTTTTCACTTTCTGGGCTTTGTTCCTGCATGTCCTGTAAATCATCTCTGGTGACTTCAGTGTCATCCGACACCGTTGATACTTCAATTTCTCCTTCAGCAGCTTCTCCTGCTTTTACCATGTTTCCTAGTTTCTTCCAGCTCATGGTACTGTGTTTATACAGGGACAAGTGAGGGGGTGTCCATTGTCTTCGTAATGACACCAGTTGTTTAGGCAGAATTGCTGCTATTGTTACATTTCCCATTTCATCACCATACATATAGGTGAGTGTTGTTCTTGTTGGTGTGACTTTTTGCAATGCCCTTTCATATTCTGGGTCAAGATCCAGACAAGGTCGGAACCACATTGTTATTTGTAGATCATCTGGATTCATGGCTTCAGTTCCTGGAACTGTCAATGACTTCCCTATTCTCATTAGGGCATCTCTTGATGCACAGGGTTGTTTATTTGCAATATCAAGGGTGTAGTAATAAAATGGTTCTCCATGTCCTTGTTGGACCATCAGGCCTTTTTCCTCTAGTTCTTTTCTTTTCTTTAACAGCATATATCCTTGTGTGGCTGATAGAATCATCCCTATGCCCAATTGCAGCATTCCATCTCTGCCTAATAAATTTACTAGACATTCGGGCATACATAGTATTGACATATGGCATATTGATCCTTCTGGATCTCTGATCCACACTGGCTCGGAGTGCAGACCGTTTGCGACCCTGACCACCACAGTCTCATCACCATTTCTTAGTCCTGGTATTGGCTCATTGCAGGTGGTTCTACATGCACCTGTGTCATGTAACCCATGTAAATACATGGTTACTAATTTTATTGGCGAAAGCCCCTAATTTCCAACGCTCCCTGAAAGCACTATAGTTTCCTAGTCCCCTTGAACGCATCATAAGCACATGCTGCATGCACCTAGCTAAGCACAGCAGAGCGTGCAGCAGAGTGTGCTGAGGAGCAGGACACATACAGAGCACTCAAAGCTACACAAAGCCTTGTATGTGTTTTGTTCTCTCTCAATCAAACCGGGTGGCCTTGAAGCTGGTTTCGGACACGGATGGCGAGCCAAACCCAGTGAGAACTCTTGGCGGATCCAGAAGCAGTGTGGCCAACTGTTCTCTGGATGCGAGAGTAGATCTACAGACCCAACCACTTCAAATCACAGGATCCCAGATAAGAACAAATAAAAACACCTTTATCCCAAACGGATCACAATCCTGGAAAAGACCCCCCGAATTCACACAAATCGAACCTTAGAGACTTAAGCTTATTTTATTTTACTTTTATTTTGTAAAGAGTGTTCTACAACATTGTTTGCACTGTTTCTTGTGATATTGTTAATTGTAATAAATCTGCCGGCTGTTCAACTTTAAATCTCCACAATTCATTTTACTCCTCTAGAACCTAGTATAGAATCTAGCACAGCTATATCAAGCTGGTGTTACATCAAAGTGGCGAGCCAGCCAGGAAGAGTTTTGGCTACATTTTGCCTCTAAATTAATAATTTGGCATACAGTTTGTCAGTTTTATGACAGTTTTGTACAACTTTTCCCACAAAAGAAACATGGATATCATTGAACGTGAAGGTATCAAAGTACCAAATGCTGTATTAATTAGTGGTTTTTCTGGTACTGAGACTGATGAAGAAGTTATTAAGTTTTTAGAAAAGTATGGTTCTATTACACGAACAGTGAAACTTACTAGTTCTGACCCTGACTTTAAAAATACAGCCGTAGTTGAGTTTGAGTATGGCACTGCTATTGAGTCAATTCAGGCTGAACTACCATGTCAAAGAGCAACATCTGACCCAAAGGTTGTTCACAAAATTCAGCTCTTATCCCCACTTTATAGTGATAAGTTAACAGCTGATCTGACCAAGTCTTTTCTCTTTGATTTAAAGGGAATTGCCAAAGCAAGCGGAATAGATTATGAGAAATTGTTGCTTGGTGAACTTAACAAACTTCAGGCCTCTGCTGCTGAAAGTGAAAGTATAGCTTCCACTGACGCTACTCCAGTAACTGAAAGTTTAACAG
This sequence comes from Plotosus lineatus, assembly GCA_024760905.1. Lineage (NCBI taxonomy): Eukaryota > Metazoa > Chordata > Actinopteri > Siluriformes > Plotosidae > Plotosus > Plotosus lineatus. Next base: position 2,574,198 of record CM045743.1, read on the forward strand.
GTGATTCTGTTGTGACACAAACAAATAGGGAAACTCTCACAACTACCTCAAACTCTGATATTCCCAGTTCTCCAATCAACAGCAGACCAACTCCTATTTTAAATCTCGAACACTTGAGCACCCCTGAAGTCCAGAGGGTGATTGTCGAGCACATTGTCAAAAGTGCTGACACGTCCCAAACTTATCTGAACTCTTCCAAGTTCAGGTCGTTCTCTGGAAAATTTCCGTGCCCTAATACGAAAGTAGATTATGACACTTGGCGCAGTCATGTTGAGTTTTATCTTGCCGACTCTTCTGTTTCTGAAAGACAGGTAGTAAGAAAAATTATTGAAAGTCTCTTACCACCAGCCGCCAATATTGTCAAACATTTGGGCCCCTTGTCCAGCCCAAAGACTTTCTGAGCTTGCTCGACTCTGCATACGGGAATGTAGATGATACTGATGAGCTGTTTGCGAAATTTTTGAGCACAAACCAAAATGCCGGAGAAAAACCTTCAACATACTTGCACCGGCTCCAGACTACATTAAGCAAAGTTGCTAAAGGGGGAGGCGTTACAGTCAATGGTTTTGATCGACAGCTTTTAAAACAGTTCTGTAGGGGGTGCTGGGATGATAACCTAATTGCCAGCCTCCGTCTAGAACAAAAGAAATCCAGCCCACCTCCCTTTTCTGAACTTCTTTTGTTGCTGCGAACAGAGGAGGATAAACAAGCAGCTAAGTCCACTCGCATGAAGCAGCACTTAGGACTTTCAAAAGTAAAGGTACAGTCCAACCCTTTAAATGTTTATGCAGACACTGAGTTTCAAGCTGCTGCTGCAGACAATTCTAGTAAAACGTCTACCAAGAAACTGCAGAAACAAATTGCTCAACTGCAAGAACAGTTAACTTCCTTAAAAGCGTCCATGGAAAAGACAGTTGAAAAGAAACCTCAGACAAAGTCCCCCAAAGTTGCAAGGCAAAGGTAACAAAAAGCCTCGCCCATGGTTCTGCTTTAACTGTGGCGAGGATGACCATATAGCCCCCTCTTGTGACAGTGACCCAAACCCCAAAGCTGTTGAAGCTAAGCGCAAAGAGCTTAGGTCAAAACAAAAGGCTTGGGAGGACCAATGTAACACTGATTTAAACTAGTTCCTGTTTCAGTTGAGGGACAAACTGGAACTAGTAGCGACAAAAGTCCCACTCGGAAACCCCAGCCAAAACAGAGTTGTACGCTAACGAGTAAGCACCATTCTAGCTTTCCCAAGGGCTTAAAAGGTAAGAAGTGCACTGCTAATATAAACATAGCTGGCGTTAGCTGCAATTCTCTATTAGATTCAGGGTCGCAAGTTACGACTATTTCACACTCCTTTTACCAGAGACACCTGGTTGATTTTCCAATCCAGCCGATCAGTGACCTAGATGTTGAGGGTGCAAACGGTCAGGCGGTACCTTATCTAGGCTCTGTAGAAGTTCCAGTTGGTTTTCCAAAAGAGTTTGTTGAGTCTGAGCCTCAAATTTCTATATTAGCTCTAATAGTACCTGATTTGCGCTCCAGCACAGACTTGCCAGTGTTAATTGGTACAAATGCCCTCGATGTTTTATATGAGGAACATTGTCGAGACACTTCCATTCTACCAGCTGTCTATGGCTATAGTCAGATTTTAAAAATCCTCAAGCACAGATACGAAACAAAGAGCACAGGGAAGCTTGGGCTAATGACACTGAGGGACAACACACCTTATGTTATTCCAGCTCACGAGAAGGTCTGTCTTGAAAGCTATGCCCACTTAAGTTCGCCACTCACAGACAAATGGGCAGTAGTAGAGCAGCCAATGTCCTCAGCCCTTCCAGGTGGAATCTTTGTTGACTGCTGTCTTATTACAGTGCCATTCATTAAGATTTATGACAATAATCAAGACCAATCAAATGTACAAAACCAGACAACAAACTCAGATATTTCAAATGAACCACTCTCACTCAATAAGGATACCTCCTTGCACCCAAAAGTTTCAGTCGAGACAGACACAGACGAGATGGACAATGAACAGGAAAATCAGAATGAGGCCGAACTACTCAAAGAGGAATCACATTCAGATGTCATGGAAGGAGGAGATGATGAAAACCAAATACAAGGAGGACCAGACGTTAATATTGTGGACACAGAGCAAAATGGTGATGTGATTGACCAACAAACAGAACAGACAATTGAAACAACAAATGAAACTCCCAATGTGAGAAAATCTGAAAGATTAAAGTGAGCCCCAGGACGGTTTCATTACCCTCAATTGGGTCAACCTCTGATATCTTTTGCACAAAGGTTCTTGGATAACTTTAACCAAGCCCTAGAGTCATTTAGTAGCTATGAAAACCATCAGATCTATGATGTTTAAACAAACATTTAAGTACATGACGGGACTCATGCTTATTCAAGGGGGGAGGGTGTAACCCATGTAAATACATGGTTACTTATTTTATTGGAGAAAGCCCCTAATTTCCAACGCTCCCTGAAAGCACTATAGTTTCCTAGTCCCCTTGAACGCATCATAAGCACATGCTGCATGCACCTAGCTAAGCACAGCAGATCGTGCAGCAGAGTGTGCTGAGGAGCAGGACACATACAGAGCACTCAAAGCTACACAAAGCCTTGTATGTGTTTTGTTCTCTCTCAATCAAACCGGGTGGAGAGTGTTTGTTTTCTTGGAAACTCCGACTGGATTTTTAGTGGATCTGGATCTGATCTTGAAGCTGGTTTCGGACACGGATGGCGAGCCAAACCCAGTGAGAACTCTTGGCGGATCCAGAAGCAGTGTGGCTACAGACCCAACCACTTCAAATCACAGGATCCCAGATAAGAACAAATAAAAACACCTTTATCCCAAACGGATCACAATCCTGGAAAAGACCCCCCTTTTGTGTGAAAAGAATTCACACAAATCGAACCTTAGAGACTTAAGCTTATTTTATTTTATTTTTATTTTGTAAAGAGCAAAAACTACAACATTGTTTGCACTGTTTCTTGTGATATTGTTAATTGTAATAAATCTGCCGGCTGTTCAACTTTAAATCTCCACAATTCATTTTACTCCTCTAGAACCTAGTATATAATCTAGCACAGCTATATCAAGCTGGTGTTACAGTCACATAGAAATGTCACTTCTTTCCTGTTCACTATTAGTCTTATTTCCGGTCGGCAACTATCCAGTGCCAGTATTTCTTCTAAATTTAGATCAACTTCTTCTTTTTGAGCTGAACCCTTTGTCTGTGTGGCAGGTTCAAATCAACCTGAAGAGGTAGTACTTTTACATGATATATATATATATATATATATATATATATAGTCATGCTGAACTCTGGTTTTGTTTCTGTTCTGGACAATCTCTGCTGTAATGTCGTTTCTTGCCACATGCCCAGCATTCATTCCGTCCAGGTCTATTAAATTCTCCTCTTCCTCTTCCTCTTCCTCTGCCTCGGCCTCTACCTCGGTCTCGGCCTCGACCTCGGCCTCGCCCTCTGCCTCTAGTCCCCTGATAATATACTTCAGGGTCATCACAATCGTCGAAGAAGGTTTCTACTCTTTTTGTTTTCTTCTTTTTGGTTACTTTATCTGCATGTATTGCCTGATCGGCATAATCCTCCAGCTGCATTACTCAGACCATTTTTCAGGTGTATTGCAAATGTTTGGCCCCCTGTTGGTCTGTCGTCCACTTGTAATCGGAATGCTTTCTCGTATCTGATTCTGAAATCTTCCTTTCTCCTTTGCCTTTTTTAAAATCTTTTTCATTTGCTTTTTCTTTCTCTTGTCTCCTTAGTTTTCTTTTTCCTCTCTGTCTTTGCCTTTTTTATCTTTTTCACTTGCTTTTTCTTTCTCTTGTCTCCTTTGTTTTCTCTTTTTCCTCTCTTTTTCTTTGCCTTTTTATCTTTTCACTTGCTTTTTCTTTCTCTTGTTTTTGTTTATTCTCTTCTTCCTTTTTCTTTCTTTTCTTTTGCTTGTTTTTCTCCTTCCTGCCTTTTATTTGCCATTTTAATCCATGCCTCTATTTCTTCCCATCAAAACATTTTTTTTTCATTTTTTCTTTATTATTTTTACAGTTCTGCCTAATAGCTCCCTGTAATTCTATTAATCTTTTTACATTTAACTGTCGGTTGAATCCATACTTACTATCCCATAAATCTAAATATTAATTTATATCGGGTTTTTGGATTTTTACTGCTTTCCAATCTCCACATTCTAATTTATCTCTAGGTTTACTGTTTTAACCCCCCATTTTAACCCAATTTGGACCAGTGGTTTGTTGCACCTAGGGTGTCCTAACACTGGTTTATCTTTTCCTTCGGGACAACGATTAATTATTTCTGTGGTAACACTCAAGCTTCTACCTTTTCAGGCGGAGGGTTTTTGCATCTGCATCCACAAAAACTCATTGTATTGATCTAATCAAGGATTATTTCCTCCATTCACACACACACATTCATTCATCCACGGCTGAATGAATTTTCTCAGACAAGGGAGTCCACCCTCCCTTTTTCTACGGAATTTAACTATCTTTCTTCAGATTATAGATAGGGGAGTCTGCCCTCCCTTCCACGGAATTTAACTGTCTCTCTGCAACCTCTTGTTGCTTTTATTTACCTGTCATTGTCTAGAATACCGCCCCTCCCTGTTTTCTTCTTTTTATATTTTTTATGAAAAGAATTTAACTGTCTCTCCGCAACCTCGTGTTGCTTTTATTTACCTTTGTTACCGAGCTCATTCACTTCTGTTTTTAAAAGAAATTAACTCACCCCTGTCTCCTCCTCGGCTTGCCGTCAACCCTTGGATCCCTGCGGACGGGTCGATCCTCTCGGTCCCAAATAGGGTCTGATGTCAACTCACTCTTGAGTTGCCTTGGCCAAGGATTTCACCGGTGTCCACCACGTCAGCAGGAATCGTCGGGTATGTTGGCGTCCGGCTCGAAGGACCAAGTTAATGTCAGGTTCTAAATCAACACAGACATCATAAAAACACGCACACACTCATTAGGAGGAAGACACTGAGAGAGTCAAGTTTGTTCTCATGTATGAGGAGAGCAGTCAGGTCGACAGCCATTTACTCCTCCTAGCTGCTCTGGCTCAAAACCTGACTGAGAATCTCTTTTATTCCATCAGGGTGATTTCTAGTTACACACGCCATATTGATTTCCTAAAGGGGAGGGGTGTATGTGAATCAGCATCATGACCTTCATCATTGGTCTTTGCTTATCTACTTTGTCTAGTTTAGAATGTTCATTTCAGCTCTCTATCCAGCTGCAGTTAGGGAGTGTAAAAGTGTATCATGTTTTTTTTCTTCCCCATTCCCTTAGAGCCAGGAACGATATGTAACTCAGAACTCCCCAAAAGAAATAAATAGAGGTTCTCGATCAGACTTATTTCAGAGCGATTAGAACTGGTTTGATCGCTCTCCTCATATATGAGTGGATAAAAGAACTTAATTATCTTGCGTCCTTCTTATTGCATATTCGTGTTTATGATGTCTGTGTTGATTTAGAACCTGGCATTTAATTGGTTCTTCGCGCCGGATACCAAGATACCCGATGATTCCTGCTGACGTGGTGGACACCGGTGAAATCCTTGGCCAAGGCAACTCAAGAGTGAGTTGACATCAGACCCTTTTTGGGACTGGGAGGATCCACCCGTCCGCAGGGATCCAAGGGTTGACGGCAAGCCGAGGAGGAGACACAGGGTGGGTTAATTTCTTCTAAAAAAAAGTGAATGAGCTCGGTAACAAAGGTTAAAAAGTAAAGAAACAGTTAAATTCTATGAAAAATAAATAAATAAATAAACAGAAGTGAATGAGCTCGGTTTATTAGGGAAAGAAGGGAGGGACGGACTCCCCTGTCCATAAACTGAACGGCCGTGGATGAATGAATGTGTGTGTGTGAATGGAGGATGTAATCCTTGATTAACCTCCTCATATAAACAACTGTGGGATCAATACAACGAGTTTTTGTTGATGCAGAGGCAAGAACCCTCCGCCTGAAAAGGTCGAAGCTTGAGGGTTACCACAGAAATAATTAATCGTTGTCCCATAGGAAAAGATAAACCAGTGTTAGGACACCCTAGGTGCAACAAACCACTGGTCCAAATTGGGTTAAAATGGGGGGTAAAAACAGTAAACCTAGAGATAAATTAGAATGTGGAGATTGGAAAGCAGTAGAAAAACAGGCATCTGATAGAAATAAATATTTAGATTTATGGGTTAGTAAGTATGGATTCAACGGACAGTTAAAGGTAACAAGATTAATAGAATTACAGGGAGCTATTAGGCGGAACTGTAAAAATAATACAGAAAAAGAAAGCATTCCGATTACAAGTGGATGACAGGCCAACAGGGGGCTGACCCACAAAGTTGACTCCGTATACCACCCACAGTCACAAGGTAAGGTCGAGAGAATGAACAGAACCATCAAGGATGAATTGGCTAAAATCTGTGCACAGACCAAAATGACCCCGCCAAGGGACATTTGATGCCGGATATTTGACTTCGGCCCATAGAATGATTTGGGAGGGAATACTCAGGTGCTCTCTCCTCTCGGTCAACTAGCTCTGTGGGTATTGATGGGGTTCCTTTCTCTTCACAGCTTACACCCCCGCTCCCTCTGCGTTTTCCCAACGACCCCTCTCTCGATGCATTACAAATCACTTATTCTTTTGTGTATATGCAGGAATGTCCGTTTAATTTACTCGGTCGTGATCTTATGAGCCTTCTAGGTTTACAAATTTCTTTTTCATGGTTCGAGCATGATCATCTCCATGTCAGAATATCTGTCTCCTTCTTAGATTGCATTGTTCTACACCGTTACCTACAGGTGAGGTCCTGTTTGTGGACGGGTCATGCTCTAAACCTGCCGACGGTACCTTTCACTGTAGATATGCCGTCTGCCGCCTTTCAGATATAGTGATCGAATCTCATTCACTCCCCTTTACGTCAGCTCAAGCTGCAGAATTGTTTGCTCTTACTCGCGCGTGCATCTTATCTGCTGACCAGGAGGCAGACAGATGCTTAACATGCGCACAGAATAATTCTTCTAAGCCGCTGGCAGTGCATCAACATCTGCCACAACCAAATACACCATTCCAGGAATGGCAAATTGATTATACCCACATGCCAAGACAGAGACCATACAAATATCTATTGATAATGGTTGATAAATTCTCAAGCTGGATGGAAGCTTTTCCATGCAGCATTGAGAATGCTAGAGTGGTGGTTCAGAAATTGACACAAGAAATTATCCCCCTATATGGAATTCCGGTGGGACTAGACTCGGACAGAGGGACCCCCTTCACGGCCAAGGTAACCCAACTGCTCGGCAAGACAGCACACACTTGACTCCACACGAACTACAGACCAGTAGACCATTTCCTGGACCACACACAGCACTGGACACTGACCCACAAAACCTAACCCATAAACAATACTATCGTGAATTGCAAAGTCTCGTTGCAGCCTTTTCAGATCAAGTGAGGGAGCAGTACCAGGCGTCTACCAGCGGCCCTCCAGACACAGAGTGGGTCCTCCTGAAAGTCCTCAAGCAAAAGTGGACAGAGTCAAGGTGGACAGGACCCTACAAGGTCAAAGAGCGCACCTCGTACGCCGTCCGGCTGGACAGCAAGGGCGACACCTGGTATCAATGGAGCCAGTGCGCAGCAGCAGCAGAAGCTCCCTCCAGATCACTCGTCAACACACACAGGGACCTGTGTGAAGCAGCAACCTCATCACCGGCCGGTGACGAAGCAAAGACCACCAACAGCGCAGGGCAGAATAATCCCTGGGTGGCAAAAGGGGGTGAGGTAGTCTAACCCTCACCCTCACGGTAAGGCGTAGGAACAACACACCCCTGCAGCAAGTCGCGTGCCAAGCTCCCAACGCAAGTTTTGAAGAGTGTTATCCCAATCATATTGTTTTAACTATCTTGTAATGTGCTTTTGCTCTGAGTTGTGTGACAAAGAGTATTGAAGGTCGTAAGCTCTTTAAGGTGTAGTGCGTGACCCTCCCTTGAATACAGGGAAGAATTTACTCTGTCATATTGAAGGTTTAGCTTGCTAGTTTCTACATGGAAGGTAAAGCCAGATGGGGGTCTTTCCTTGAGTCCACTGATGTGTATTTATATCCATTATAATGTTCAACGATTGACCAATCTTACCAGGGATGCTGTGGAAGGACTGGCAGCCGAGCTCAGGGCCAATTCCCTTATGACATATCAAAACCGCATGGATATAGATTTTTTTACTTAGTGCCCACGGTGGCGTATGCTCCATGTTTGGGGAAGAGTGCTGCACCTTCATACCCAATAACACCGCGCCAGACGGGACTGTCACGAAGGCCTTGGACGGGCTGCGGACTCTGACCACCGAACTGAAGGAACACTCAGGTGTTGATAATGTCATGCTTGATTGGCTGGACAGACACTTAGGTAAGGAAAGGTTTGATCGTTTCAGTTGTGATATCCATCATCTCGGTGGACAGACTCGTCGCCCTATGTGGATGCTGCTGCATCTCTTGCATTCGTTCCCTATGTATCAGGTGCATCTCTTCCACCCTGGAAAAAGGGGGACCTCTTCCTCCCCCTCCATATCAATTTCCTCAGTTGCTAGCCGAGTCGGAAGCTCTCCTTTCGCCGGGGTCTCTGGTAGACGAAGTCACACTTAGAGCCCAGTTCTGATTAGGTTTTCCTATGGGCAACTTTGCATGTAGTTAGAGTTTTTATAGATATCATATTTGCTTAGATTTTTACGGAATTCATAATTGCCTTTTTATACAGCTTTTCTATTTGCTTGTGTACGTTTTCTCTGCTGTCCTATTTTCTTGTCATGAATGGTTCCTTGGTTGATCTCCTAAAAGAGATCAAAAGGGGGAAATGTAAAAGTGTATCACATTATCATGTTCTCTGGTGCTTTACTGTATAATGGTGCTTTATTTCTCTATGTTTTGCTATACTTAAATGCTTGTTGAGAATAATCAAATGGTATGCTTAAGGGACCATTCTTCATGTCTATTGTAAAAGTGCATACTTAAACAGAAGTGCATGCTGGGTACCCGTGACATACCGAGCCTTTCACTATCAGTGTGATCTTCAACAGACCAAATAGTTTCTAGTTGTAAATAACTTCAAGGTCAGGAGGTGGGGGTGTGTGGGGGCTAAGCGCCTGGGAAGAGCCCAGATTTATCGCATCCTGTTGAGATAACAACGCATCAAAGACCCAGTCATAAACCCGGAAGGAGGAACCTGGTCTGCAGCCCTTAAAAGTACACCCCCGCGAGGGAGACCTTAGGCCTTAACTAGCGTGTCTTTTATGCATGTTTGGTTGGTCTCCGTCCTTTGCAAACGACGCAATAAAGCTTCTCATATTCAACTCAAAACCAGTCTCCAGTCGTCTTCTTCCACATTCAACGGATCCAACAGGAGTCATCCTGTTGTTGTGTGAGAACTTCAAGGTTGTTTCCACTTGGCTACCTCCCATGGAGATAGAGATGTTTCTGCAAAATACCTCAACAAGCAGTTTACAACATTTATACTTAGCGAGTAACAAAACAGGTTAGAGCTGTGGTAATTCACATGTACAATTATTGCAACATAATCATATTGAAGTCCACCTATAGATTGAGTCTGTTTTGTTTGATCTGGAAGGAATGCCAACCTAAAATGTCATGCAGGGATGCTTTTGGTCAATTCCACTCCTGACTATTGGTCTAAAACATACATCATTTTTCTTTATTTATTTAGAGAAGCATACACATTTTGTACACAATCACATAAATATGTACAATGCTCACTTTCTTCATTGTTGTCAGTATAAATTTGTGACACCAAATTGTGAATGTGTGACAGCTGATCCAGTAACCATGATTTCAAACTGTAAGTGCCATATCATAATGGTGTTAATAACAAATTATGATCAAAATGTATTCATTCATCCATTTTCTGAACCACTTAATCTTAATGAGGGTTCTGGACTCAAAGGTCAGCTATGTCTCTCACTGTCTATGATGAGAGGTTCATGTTAAAGAACCATTGCTGACTTTCGTAAAGATGAGCTGCAAAGCTGTCAGTGTGTTTCTGCCCCTTGCTAAAGGGTTGTGTCAGGAAAGCCATCTGACGTAAAAACCGATGCCAAATCAAGCATGCCAATCAAATGATTCACTGTGGTGACCCCTGAAAAAGGTGAAACTCTGAAAGGAGAAATACAGCACAGCAGTACTTTTTTGTCTTTGACATTGAAAGTTGCCCTTGCAAGACTAAATAGTATGATTTTTTTTCCATATTTTTTTCAGCAATGTTCTATTATCCAATTTTTAAAATATGGATGTATGAAGAGTTGTTGTTTTTTTTTTCCTCATAAGAAAAGTAATACTTTTTCTGTATTTATTTTGTTCATCAATTAATTTTGATTTAATATTGCTTTGACATAGATATAATGTCTTTCACTGGGTGTCATGGAAATGTACATTGAAAATATCAACTGGAACCTCTATAATCTTTGCCAAAAAACATCAGAAGAATCACTGCAGTGATCCACTAGATAAAAAAGGGCTGATGTAGGTGTAGGCTGTAAATCACTTAAAGAATTTATACTATCATTTCAAGAATTAGAGGCTGTTCCTCTTAATCTTGAGAATCCTAACAATGGCTCAGGAATAGCAAGCACACTCTAGATTAATCAGCCGTCACAGCACAAGTTTTGTAGATACAAATTCAATAGAACAGAGCTCAAGTATGTGCAAAAAAAAAAAAAAATCTGACAGAGAATCATCGTCTCACCGTCCACTTAAAACAGGAAGACCATGTTCTTTAGCAAAAAAAAAAAAAAAACAATGCTTTTTTTGTGACAAAGTTGACAACACTAGTGTCGTCCATACAGTTCCCAAATTTAATGAATATGTAAAAGTAACACGATGTTCAACACAACTTCAGAACCACCTGCCTCTTGGCAAAACTTACTGGTGACATGATTTCTCTGGAAGCTCATCATCTGGATTGTTTGGCTTCCTTGTATAAAAAAAGCAGGGCATAGAGATGCATCTACAAACCAAGAAAGTGACAGACTTTTTGCTTTATATATATGGCGGGAGGCAAAGAGAAAAGAGGAAAAGCACGAGTCGAGGACTGAGAGTAGGGGCTTTGAATGTTGGAACTATACAAGGAAAAGATAGAGAGCTGGCTGACATGATGGAGAGAAGGAAGGTGGACATACTGTGTGTTCAGAAGACCAGGTGGAAAGGTAGCAAAGCTAAAAACTTAAGATCAGGGTTTAAGCTGTTTTATCATGGTGTGGATGGGAAGAGAAATGGAGTAGGGGTCATCTTAAAGGAGGAGTTGGTCAGGAATGTTCTAGAAGAACAGAAAAGAGTGTCAGACAGAATGATGAGTCTTCTTCTTTTTCTTTCGGCTGTTCCCTTCAGGGGTCGCCACAGCAAATGATCTGCCTCCATCTCTCCCTATCCTCTGCATCTTCTACTCTTACTCCAACGACCTTCATGTCCGCTTTCACCACATCCATAAATCTTCTCTTTGGTCTTCCTCTGGGTCTTCTGCCTGGTAGTTCCAACTTCAGCATCCTACTACCAATATACTCACTATTCCTCCTCTGTACATGTCCAAACCATCTCAATCTAACCTCTCTGACGTTGTCTCCAAAACATCTAACATGTGCTGTCCCTCTGATGCACTCGTTTCTGATCCTATCCATCCTTGTTACTCCCAAAGAGAACCTCAACATTTTCATCTCTGCTACCTCCAACTCTGACTCCTGTCTTTTCCCCAGTGCCACTGTCTCTAAACCATACAACATTGCTGGCCTCATCACCGTCTTGTACACTTTTCCCTTCATTCTTGCCGATACTCTCCTATCACACATCACATCGGACACTTTTCTCCATCCATTCCAACCTGCCTGCACGCGCTTCTTCACCTCTTTTCCACACTCTCCATTGTTCTGGATTGTTGAGCCTAAGTACTTAAAATCCTCCACCTTCTTTATCTCTGCCCCCTGTAACCTCACCGTTCCTCTTGGGTCCTTCTCATTCACACACATGTATTCTGTCTTACTGAGACTAACCTTCATTCCCCTCCTTTCCAGGGCATACCTCCACCTCTCTAGATTTTCCTACACTTGTTCTCTGCTCTCACTACAGATCACAATGTCATCTGCAAACATCATAGTCCATGGAGATTCTTGTCTCACCTCGTCTGTCAGCCTGTCCATCACCATAGCAAACAAGAAGGGGCTCAGAGCTGACCCTTGATGCAGTCCCGCCTCCACCTTGAACTCTTCTGTCACACCGACAGCACAACTCACCACTGTTTTACATCTCTCATACATGTCCTGCACCACTCTAACATACTTCTCTGCCACTCCAGATTTCCTCATACAATACCACAGTTCTTCTCTCGGCACCCTGTCATATGCTTTCTCCAGATCCACAAAGGCACAATGCAGCTCCTTCTGACCTTCTCTGTACTTCTCTATTAACATCCTCAAAGGAAACATTGCGTCTGTGGTGCTCTTTCTTGGCATGAAACAAAACTGTTGTTCACAAATGCTGACTTCTGCCCTTAGTCTAGCTTTCACTATTCTTTCCCATAACTTCATCGTATGGCTCAACTTTATCCCTCTGTAGTTGCCGCAACTCTGCACGTCTCCCTTGTTCTTAAAAATGGGCACTAGCACACTTCTCCATTTCTCCTGCATCTGCTCACTCTCTAAGACCTTGTTTAATGTTCTTGTCAGAACATCTACTGCTACCTCTCCTAGACACTTCCATACCTCCACATGTATATAATCAGAACCAGCTGCCTTTCCATTCTTCATCCTCTTCAGTGCCCTCCTCACCTCACCCTTACTAAGGGAGCAGAGATAACGAAGGTGAGTACTTAGGCGCAACAGTCCAGAGCAATGGAGAGTGTGGAAAAGAGGTGAAGAAGTGTGTGCAGGCAGGCTGTAATGGTTGAAGAAAAGTGTGATGTGCGATAGGAGAGTGTCAACAATAATGAAAGGAAAAGAGTACAAGACGGTGGTGAGGCCAGCGATGTTGTATGGCTTAAAAACAGTGACGCTGAGGAAAAGGCAGGAGGCAGACCTGGAGGTAGCAGAGATGAAAATGCTGAGGTTCTCTTTGGGAGTAACGAGGATGGATAGGATTAGAAATGAGCACATCAGAGGGACAGCCCATGTAAGATGCTTTGGAGACAAAGTTAGAGAGGCTATATTGAGATGGTTTGGACATGTACAGAGGAGGGATAGTGAGTATATTGGCAGTAGGATGCTGAGGTTGGAACTACCAAGCAGAAGGCCGAGAGGAAGACCAAAAAAGAGATTTATGGATGTGGTTAAGGAGGACATGAGGGTCATTGGAGTAAGAGAAGAAGATGCAGAGGATAGGGAGAGATGGAGGCAGATGGTTTGCTTTGGTGACCCCTGAAGGGAACAGCCAAAAGGAAAAGAAGAAGAAGAAGAAGAAGAGGTGTGTGCTGTTGTGGATTGTGTTGAATATTTGGATTGAACCAGCCTAGTTTGCAAAATTGTGTTTTAGCAATTTGAAAGGAAAACTTATAAGCCATGTTCACACAGGAAGCGAGAAGTGACCACACAGAGTGCAATACTCATGATGAGAAACTAAAAAGGAGAATTTGTTGGGGTTTTTTTGTTGTTGTTTTTTTTGTTTTTTTTGCGTGACACAAAGATGCCACAAGGTTCAATGAGCTAAACTTTCAATCAAAATGAGTTGAGCAATTGGCAATCACAGCTTAAAGATACTGTTGATTGACAGATGCTTCCTTACATGGATTTTCACATAATTTTTCCTCATAACGTTTCCACCAGTAACGGGCCGTATATTTGGTATCTGGATCTTCAGTAGGACTGAATGGCATAGCTGTATAAAACATCAATAATATACACAATCACTAGCAAGGTGTAGCACTGATGTCTAACCTTTCTGGAAAAAATTGCCTTGAAAATGGATTTTTAAGAATCAAGTTAATTTCATATCCTCTGTCACCCAATGTGGGCATAAAAAAGTCTAAGTTAAATTTATGGTTTGCTGACGACCCGCCACTAGTTTCCACGTGGACTTCATGAATACAGGTTTAAATGTCTGTCTTCCTTTCCCTTTTACTTGGGAGTCACCACAGAGAATCATCTGATTCGCACGTTTGATTTGGCAGAGGTTTTTTTTTTACGTCGGATGCCCTTCCTGTCACAACCCTTTTTAGCAAGGGACAGAAACACGCTGACGACTTTGCAGCTACTCTTTACAAAAGTCAGCAATGGTTCTTTTACATGCCTTTCACCAAAGACAGTGAGAGACATGGCCCGCCTTTGATAACCCAGTTAGCTGCACTGGGGGGAATGAATACAGGTTTAAATATCCCACTTATATCAACATGGAAATGTCTCATATTATAGCTGTGTGTAAATATCCTATGCACTATGACTTTCATAAGAGTAATGTAACACACCATAGTGTTAAACTGTGGCGCGCTATAAATCCAAAGCACAATGCTTTGATAATCATGCCTCAATTATTTTGGATAAAGTGGTGTTGACACCAATGATGCATATCAGAGCACTGTTTCTGAATGTTTATTTATTTTATAGGATTTCAGCTGTAACAGCTGAGTACATAATAGGTACATGATGCCTGGATCGATGCATCAGAAACTATCAGTTTATTTCCTGTTTTTAAATTTATATACAAGTTTATTTAGAGCTACATTATCTGGTTTGGGCAGTAATTCAAGAGTTTTTGTTAACGATTTTACCTGCCGAATCTTGTCCACAAAGAGATTTTAATAAAAATGAAAAATAAATAAATAAAATAAAAAAAACTGTGTACACTTTAGAATAAAGTATAGCTGAAAGTGTACGCTGTCTAAATGGTTGGATGAGGCCTGCAGGAGTGATGATGTCATGGTGTTCATTCCCATATAGAGTGCAGAGATGGTGTGGAGAGCAAATTGCTCCAAGCTCTTCATGCGCAAGAGTATCTGTTCTATAGTGGCTGTGTGATGATGATGGTGGTGATGATGATGATGATGATGATGATGATGATGATGATGATGATGATGATACAGTAAACCCTGCATAAGTCAGATTCAAGTGGACAAACAAATTTGCTCTGACTTAGAAAAAAATCAGTCTTCTTTGTAAGTCTGAAGAAATCCAACTTAGATGTACAGCATAAGTGGGGGAAAAAAATCCAAGATTGGAGACTGGCTTCTGTGTTTGACGATCAGCAGTTCAATTAACTGACACAGAAACAATGCTGTTTATTATAATACAGAACAATCTCACGAAGTGCATTTATAGCAATGCTATGCATGTGTGTGAATGAGTCAGAGCAGAGCCCAAATCCAACGTACAGAAACCAAGTTATGTGATGGCGTTTTAATGAAATTACAGTTGAAAAAAAAAAAAAATCGGGACCTCGGGAATATAATAATAATAGTAATAATAATAATAATAATAATAATAATAATAATAATAATAAAAGCTCAAATAGATGCAAACAATGTAAATTATATAACATAAAAAAATAATATAAAAAAAACAACCTGTGGTAGGGAAATTTAGCCATGAGGGGGGCACAAGCCAATGTTCATCCTCACGAGAGGCCCAAGCCCGGATAAATGAAGAGGCTTGCAACAGGAAGAGCATTGGACGTAAAACTTGTGCCAAGTTAAATATACGAATGATCAAAAACTAATTTCATACCGGATCGGTCGAGGCCCGGGTTAACAATAACCACCATCAGTGCTGTTAACCAACAGGGTGCTGGTGGAAATTGCACTACTATTGATCAAAGAAGGAGAGCCAGGGAGCGTGTCTGTAGGCGGAGAAAGAAGAGGAAAGGCTTGAGTCTAGGACTGAGAATAGGGACTTTGAATGTTGGAATTATGACAGGAAAAGGTAAAGAGCTGGCTGACATGATGCAGAGGAGGAAGCTGGGCATACTGTCTGTTCAGGAGATCAGGTGGAAAGGTAGAAAGATATAAACTTAGGAGTAGAGTTTAAGCATTTTTATCATAGCACACTATGGGAATATCAACAGATGGGAAGAGAAATGAAGTATGAGTCATCTTGAAGGAAGGGTTTGTCAGGAATGTTGTAGAAGTAAAAAGAGTGTCAGACAGAGTGATGAGTCTTAAGTTAGAAATTGAAGGAGTGGTGTTCAATGTTGTAAGTGCTTATGCCCCATAGCCTCGATGTGAGCGAGAAGGGAAGGAAAGATTCTGGAGTGAGTTAGATGAAGTGATGAAGAGTGAAAGAGTGGTCATTAGTGCAAACTTTAATAGACATGTTGGTGCAGGCAACAGAGGGGACGAGGAAGTGATGGGCTGGTTTGCGATCAAGGACAGGAACGGGTGACTGATTAAAGCAGAGGTAGGAGCACACAGGAAGACTACATCTTGTGTAGGCAATGTGATTTGAAGGAAGTCAGTGACTACAAAGTAGTAGTGGGTGAGAATGTTGCCAAACAGCATAGGATGGTGCTGTGCAAGATGACGCTGTTAGTGAGGAAGACGAAGAAGTCAAAGGCAGAGCAGAAGACAGTGGAGAACAGAAGAAGTGGTGTAAGCTGAAAAATGAAGAGTGTCGGGTTGTCTTCAAGGATGAGTTGAAAAAGGCTTGTGCTTCCATACGATGAACTTATGGGAAAGAATAGTGGATGCAGTGGAGCAGAGATGCAGTGTTTGCTTTGAGGATGTCGATAGAGAAGTACAGAGAAGATTAGAGGGAGCTGCATTGTGCCTTTGTGGATCTGGAGATAACATATGACGGGGGGTCGAGAGAGGAACTGTGGTATTGCATGAGGAAGTCTGGAGTGGCAGAGATGTATGTTAGAGTGGTGCAGGACATGTATGAGGGATATAAGACAGTGGTGAGGTGTTCTGTAGGTGTGACAGCCGAGTTCAAGGTGGAGATGGGCCTGCATCAAGGGTTAGCACTGAGCCACTTTTTGTTTGCTATGGTGATGGACAGACTGACAGACGAGGTTAGACAAGATTCCTCATCGACTAAGATGTTTGCAGATGACATTGTGATCTGTAGTGAGAGCAGAGAACAAGAACAGGGAAAACCTAGAGTGGTGGATGTATGCCCTGGAAATAAGAGGAATGAAGATTAGCTTCAGTAAGACAGAATACATGTGAACGAGAAGGATCCAAGAGGAACTGTGAGGTTAGGGGATCAGAGATAAAGAAGGTGGAGGATTTTAAGTACTTAGGCTCAACCATCCAGAGCAATGGAGAGTGTGGAAAAGAGGTGAAGAAGCGTGTGCAGGCCAGTTTGAATGGTTGGAGAAAAGTGTCGGTGTGATGTGTGATATGACGGTATCGGCAAGAATGAAAGAAAAAGTGTACAAGGCGGTGTTGAGGCCAGCGCTGCAGTCTGGTTTAGAAACAGTAGCCCTGAGGAAAAGACAGGAGGCAGAGCTGGGGGTAGCAGAGATGAAAATGTTGAGGTTCTCTTTGGGAGTCACGAGGGTAAATACGATTAGGAATGAGTACATCAGAGGGACAGCACATGTAAGATGTTTTGGAGGCAAAGTCAGAGAAGCTAGATTGAGATGGTTTGGACATGTGCAGAGGAGGGATAGTGAGTACATTGGTAGCAGGATGCTGAGATTGGAACTACCAGGCAGAAGGCCTAGAGGAAGACCAAAGAGGAGATTTATGGATGTGGTGAAGGAGGACATGAAGGTAGTTGGTGTAAGAAAGGAAGATGCAGAGGATAGGGTGAGATGGAGGCAGATGATTCGCTGTGGCGACCCCTGAAGGGAACAGCCGAAAGGAAAAGAGGAAGAACTTGTGGTAGAGAACCCTCGTGCTGCTCACAGTTTCACTCAAAAGCAGTATAAATGTAAAGGATGTACCAAGGCAGCAAGAGTTGAGAAATTAATCAATTTGCCTTTTTCCCCAAGCATTGTGATGTGTCACTCAATGTTGATGCTTGTATTTTGTGTGAATGAGGCTTTCGTCCTGTAATAGTCTGGTGTCCTGTTCACGAGGTATCCCTGCACCCTGTTGAGTGAAGTCAACTGGGTTGGCTGACATTAAATGTATGGATATCCACACTTTGGCTGAGCATCATTTTAAAGACATTGCATGAATTACACAGTCTCCCTTTCTATATGTCTGGTCATTTTTTCAAGGTTAATGTGGGGTAAGGGTGAAAGATTAACTTTACCCTTATTAAGCCGTATCTCTCAGCAAAGGAAATTTTACATTAGATTGAGAGTCGTGACCTTGACATGAGTGACTCTGCCATATCTAATGTCTGGGTAAAACCCACCATTAAAAATAATAATAGTAAATAATTAAATAAACAAACAAATAAATAAATAAATTGGCCTAGTCCTGCTGACATTCCGTCACCCCGAGATGTATTTCTAGTTGAAAATATATGAAGGTAAGAACATTGGAAATATGGCCCAGACAAGTTTTATCCTCTAAGTTAATTCAAAGGTGATGGACCCCATGATTTAATGTTGGTACATGACAGACCGCCTTTCTGACCAACACACATCCAGCAAGCTCGAAGGAGGGGCTTTCAATGATTTATAGGTGACAGCATGGACATACTGCTCACGTATAGGGTGTCTGTATTATGCCATAAAAACTAACTAGATTTTAATCATTGTGCTGAGAATCTAAATCTTCAGATTTCCATGAATATCAATTTGAAAATGTAGTTAACTCACAAAACTTGCTTTCCGGCACACAATTCAAGCACACCTGTTTCCTGGTCAGCCTTTTCTTTGTCACAAAACTTTGAATTTTCTCTTCCCAGCAGACTGGTGCTTTCGATTAGTGGCATTTCCTGTGAACCTGGTGGCTTCAGTGTACAGATAAGATCGAGTAATCTAAAAAAAAAAAACAAAAGAACAAAAAAAAAAAAAAAAACTTTATTTCTTTTTGGTTCTTACAAACCGGATTCAAAAAAGTTGGGACACTATACAAATTGTGAATAATAACTGAATGCAAAGATGCGGAGATGCCAAATTTCAATAGTTTATTCTGCATAGAGCATAGAGCTTCTCAGAGTGGTAGTGTCTCTCAGAAGCGAAGCTGGGTAGAGGATCACAAAGTCCTCCAACGTTGCAGGGAAGATAGTGGAGCAATATCAGAAAGGTGTTTCCTGGTGAAAAAATTCAGAATTTGAAATGACCGTTATCCACAGTGCATAACATCATCCAAAGGTGCAGAGAATCTGTAATAATCTCTGTGCATAAGGCTCAAGGCCGAAAAACCATACTGGATGCCCGTGATCTTCGGGCCCTTAAACGGCACTGCACCACAAACAGGAATGCTACTGTAAGGGAAAAATCACAGAATGGGCTCAGCAATATTTCCAGAAATCATTGTCGTTGAACACAATCCACCATACCATTCGTCGTTGCCAGCTGAAACACTACAGTACAAAGAAGAAGCCATTTCTATACAGGGCCCAGAAGCACAGACGTTTTCTCCAGGCCAGAGGTCATTTAAAATGGAGTGTGGAAAAGTGGAAAACTGTTCTGTGGTCAGACGAATTACGCTTCAAAGTTGTTTTTGTTTGTTTGGTTGTTTTTTTTATGGAAAAAAGGGACGCCATGTCATCCAGGCTAAAGAGGACAAGGACAACCCAAGATGTTATCAGCATTCCATTCAGAAGCCTACATCTGTGATGGTATGGGGTTACATGAGTGCGTGTGGCATGGGCAGTTTGCACATCTGGAAAGGCACCGTCAATGCAGAAAGGTATATTCAGGTTCTAGAACAACATATGCTCCCATCCAGACGTTGTCTCTTTCGGATAAGACCTTGCATTTTTCAACATGATAATGCCAGACCACATGCAGCATTAATTACTACATCATGGCTGCGTAGGAAAAGGATCCAGGTATTGAAATGTCCAGACTGCAGTTCAGAACATTCACCTATAGAGAACATTTGGAGCATCATAAAGATGAAGGTGCAACAAAGAAGGCCCAAGACAGATGAACAGTTAGAGGCCTGTATTAGACAAGAATGGGACAGTATCCCTATTTCTAAACTTGAGAAACTTGTCTCCTCGGTCCCCAGACGTTTGCAGACTGTTGTAAGAAGAACACAGGATGCCTCACAGTGATGAAAATGGCCTTGCCCCAACTTTTTTGAGTTTTTGTTTGTAAATCTTTGAACAATAGTATCATAATAAAACTCGAACTGAATCAATATTCTAGTTATTTATAGGTGAGCAGTGCTAGCCATAGTATTGTCTATATTCTCACTGTATTGACTCCATTATATTTAAGTATTCTTTCTATGACTAAATTTCATGTGAAATATTATACAGACGCTCCCCAACTTATGTTTTTAATTGGTTCCGGACGGCCGAACGCAAGTTGAAAGTGAACGTAAGTTGTTACAGTGACGTATGACGCTCACACTGTACAATACATCCATAAATACCATTACCATATCTCATAAAACATCCCTAAATCAATTATTATAAACATAACGTTGTAAAATAATTTCAAATATATCAAATAATATCAACATTAATTTCAAATAAGTCACTTATTTATACTGAGTCACTTTACATGAAACTTAAAATAGCCAAACAACTGTTACAATATGTGAGGTGCTCAAAATCTATGAAGTGATGCAGAATACCCCCAAAGATGAAAGAGTAGTCATTGGGCCAGACTTCAATGGACATGTTGGTGCAGGAAACAGCGGGGACGAGGAAGTGATGGGTAAGTTTGGTATCCAGGACAGGAACGCAGAAGGACAGATGTTGGTAGATTTTGCAAAAAGGATGGAAATGGCTGTGGTAAAAACTTTCTTCCAGAAGAGAGAGGAGCATACAGTGACTTATAAAAGCGGAAGTAGGAGCACACAGGTAGACTACATCTTGTGTAGGCGATGTAATTTGAAGGAAGTCAGTGACTGCAAAGTAGTAGTGGGTGAGAGTGTTGCCAAACAGCATAGGATGGTGGTGTGCAGGATGACACCGATGGTGAGGAAGGTGAAGAAGGCAAACGCAGAGCAGAAGACAAAGTGGTGGAAGCTGAAAAAGGAGGAGTGTTGTGTTGTCAAGGAGGAGTTGAAACAAGCTTTGGGTGGGTGACTGGACAATTACAGCTAATGTGATCCGGGAGACAGGTAGGAGAATACTTGGTGTGTCATCTGGAAGGAGAGGAGATAAGAAGACTTGGTGGTGGAATGAGGAGGTGCAGGGGTGTGTACAAAAGAAGAAGTTAGCTAAGAAGAAGTGGGACATAGAGAGAACCGAAGAGGATAAACAGGAGTACAGGGAGACACAGCGTAAGGCGAAGGTAGCAGTGTCAAAGGCCAAACAGAGGGCGTATGATGACTTGTATGCTCGGTTGAAAAATAAAGAGGGAGAAAATGATTTATACAGGTTGGCACAGCAGAGAAATAGAGATGGGAATGATGTGCAGTAAGTTAGAGTGATTTCGGACAGAGAGGGAAATGTATTGACTGATGACAGAAGTGTGCTGGGAAGATGGAAAGAGTACTTTGAAGAGCTGATGAATGAGGAAAATGAGAGAGAAAAAAGAGTAGAAGAGGTGACTCTTGAGGACCAGGAAGTAGCAAAGATTAGTAAGGGTGAAGTGAGGAGGGCATTGAAGAGGATGAAGAATGGAAAGGCAGTTGGCCCTGATGACATACCGGTGGAGGTATGGAAGTGTCTAGGAGAGAAAGCAGTAGATTTCCTGACAAGAACATTCAACAAGGTCTTAGAGAGTGAGAGGATGCCAGAGGAATGGAGGAGAAGTGTGCTGTGCCCATTTTTAAGAACAAGGGAGACGTGCAGAGTTGCAGCAACTACAGAGGGATAAAGTTGATGAGCCATACGATGAAGTTATGGGAAAGAACAGTGGAAGCTAGACTAAGGGCAGAGGTCAGCATTTGTGAACAACAGTTTGGTTTGACAGTGACAATAACAATAACAGTTTGAGAAAGCATATGACAGGGTGCCAAGAGAAGAACTGTGGTATTGCATGAGGAAGTCTGGAGTGGCAGAGAAGTATGTTAGAGTGGTGCAGGACATGTATGAGAGATGTAAGACAGTGGTGAGGTGTACTGTCGGTGTGACAGAAGAGTTCAAGGTGGAGGTGGAACTGCATCAAGGGTCAGCTCTGAGCCCCTTCTTGTTTGCTATGGTGATGGACATGCTGACAGACGAGGTTAGGCAAGAATCTCCATGGACTATGATGTTTGCAGATGACATTGTGATCGGTAGTGAGAGCATAGAAAAAAGTGCAGGAAAACCTAGAGAGGTCGAGGTATGCCCTGGAAAGGAGGGGAATGAAGGTTAGCCTCAGTAAGACAGAATACATGTGTATGAATGCCAAGGACCCAACAAGAACGGTGAGGTTACAAGGAGCAGAGATAAGGAAGGTGGCGGATTTTAAGTACTTAGGCTCAATAATCCAGAGCAATGGAGAGTGTGGAAAAGAGGTGAAGACGCGTGTGCAGGCAGGTTGGAATGGTTGGAGAAACGTGTCCGGTGTGATGTGTGATAGGAAGGTATCGGCAAAAATGAAAGGAAAGGTGTACAAGACGGTGTTGAGGCCAACGGTGTTGTATGGTTTAGAAACAGTGGCCCTGGGGAAAGGACAGGAGGCAGAGCTGGAGGTAGCAGAGATGAAAATGTTGAGGTTCTCTTTGGGAGTAACGAGGATCAGGAATGAGCACATTAGAGTGACAGCACATGTAAGACGTTTTGGAGACAAAGTCAGAGAGGCTAGATTGAGATGGTCTGGACATGTACAGAGGAGGGATAGTGAGTATATTGGTAGTAGGATGTTGAGGTTGGAACTACCAGGGAGAAGGCCTAGAGGAAGACCAAAGAGACGATTCATGGATGTGGTGAAGGAGGACATGAAGGCAGTTGATGTAAGAGCAAAAGATGCAGAGGATAGGGTGAGATGGAGGCAGATGATTCGCTGTGGTGACCCCTAAAGGGAAAAGCCGAAAGGTCAAGAAGAAGAATTATTTCATAAAGTGTCACCCTCACTGACAGTGCATTGGCAAAAAAAAAAAAAAAAAAAAAAAAAAAAAAAAACCCTCCCTCAGTAGATGCAAGGAAGAAACTTTGAGAGGAACTGGCTGTGAGGATTAGGAATGAGGAAAGAACTGCCTTCCAAAAGTGTTTTTTTTTTTGCATGTCAGATTATAACCTGCAAGAAGTTAATTAAGCGAATGTGGCGTGGGACCGTTAAGTGCTTTATAGATTAAAAGTTGTATTTTATATTCGATGTGAAATGTAACTGGGAGCCAGTGCAGTGTAAATGAGATCGTGGTGATGTGCTCGTATCGTCTGGTTCTAGTATATATATATATATATATATATATATATATATATATATATATATAGAGAGAGAGAGAGAGAGAGAGAGAGAGAGAGAGAGAGAGAGAGGATTTTCTGAGTAGATCCTTCCGTAGGCGAGTGCTCAATACTTTTTGGTTGAGCAAATAATAAAAATAAAAGGACAGGACAAAGACTTTCTATTGAAACTCCATTTATCACTACAGATCTGTTTCGAGCGGTGGTGAAACCATCCTCTCTCTTCAGGTGATTATAGAAGAATCTATAATCTTATTAAATAAGATAATTCTTCTATAATCACCTGAAGAGAGAGGATGGTTTCACCACCCCTCAAAACAGATCTGTAGTGATAAATGAAGTTTCAATAGAAAGTCTCTGTCCTGTCCTTTTATTATATATATATTAGTCATTCTCAAAAAAATAGCATATTGTGATAAAGTTCATTATTTTCTGTAATGTACTGATAGATGTAACCCATATAAATACATGGTTACTAATTTTATTGGAAACAAACCCTAATTTCCAACGCTCCCTGAAAGCACTATAGTTCCTAGTCCCCTTGAACGCATCATAAGCACATGCTGCATGCACCTAGCTAAGCACAGCAGAGCGTGCTGAGGAGCAGGACACACAGAGCACTCGAAAAGCGACACAAGTGAGTCAAACGATCAAAAATGTGTTTAAGTGAACTTTTAACAAGTTTAACTAAGTTTATGTGCTTTTCAGAGCCTTGTATGTGTTTTGTTCTCTCTCAATCGAACCGGGTGGAGAGTATTTGTTTACTTGGAAACTCCGGTGAGTCATTACAATATGAAGCTAGCTTAAAAACCTATGCTAACTTTACATGTGGTGAACCTATGCTAACCTTACACATGGTGACTTTTAAAACTGTGTGCACTATTTTTGTCTCTAAAAGGCTAAAACCAGTCGGAGTACACAACAAAGATTGTGCTGTGCACAAAATGAGCCTTACATTTTATTTTTTCTAAATGTTTTGTTGAAGCACTTTTGCTAATGCACTAAAGTAGTGCAGATAAGCACTTTTGTTTTGTATTACATTCCATTCAGTGCCTTTCATGCACTTTTGTCATTTTATTTAGAAATTACTGTTAAAAAATATTTTATTCATTGTGTCTGTACTGCATGTGCAGACTGGATTTTTAGTGGATCTGGATCTGATCTTGAAGCTGGTTTCGGACACGGATGGCGAGCTAAACCCAGTGGGAACTCTTGGCGGATCCAGAAGCAGTGTGGCCAACTGTTCCCTGGATGCGAGAGTAGATCTACAGACTCAACCACTTCAAATCACAGGATCCCAGATAAGAACAAATAAAAACACCTTTATCCCAAACGGATCACAATCCTGGAAAAGACCTCCCGAATTCACACAAATCGAACCTTAGAGACTAAGCTTATTTTATTTTGTAAAGAAAGTTCTACAACATTGTTTGCACTGTTTCTTGTGATATTGTTAATTGTAATAAATCTGCCGGCTGTTCAACTTTAAATCTCCACAATTCATTCTACTCCTCTAGAACCTAGTATATAATCTAGCACAGCTATATCAAGCTGGTGTTACATAGACATTCATATATTTTAGATTTATTACACACAACTGAAGTAGTTCAAGCCTCTTATTGTTTTAATATTGACAATTTTGGCAAGAAAGTAAAGAAAAACAAAAACATCCCTATCTCAAAAAATTAGCATATTTCATCCGACCAATAAAAAAAAAAGTGTTTTCCATACAAAAAAATTCAACCTTCAAATAATTATGTTCAGTTATGCACTCAATACTTGGCCGGGAATCCTTTTACAGAAATGACTGCTTCAATGCGGCGTGGCATGGAGGCAATCAGCCTGTGGCACTGCTGAGGTGTGATGGAGGCCCAGGATGCTTCAATAGTGGCCTTAAGCTCATCCACAGTGTTGGGTCTGGTGTCACTCAACTTTCTCTTCACAATATCCCACAGATTCTCCATGGGGTTCAGGTCAGGAGAGTTGGCAGGCCAATTGAGCACAGTCAATGTCAGTAAACCATTTAGCAGTGGTTTTGGCACTGTGAGCAGGTGCCAGGTCGTGCTGAAAAATGAAATCTTCATCTCCATAAAGATTTTCAGCAGATGGAAGCATGAAGTGCTTCAAAATCTCCTGATAGCTAGCTGCATTGACCCTGCCCTTGATAAAAAACAGTGGACCAACACCAGCAGCTGACATGGCACCCCACACCATCACTGACTGAGGATACTTGACACTGGACTTCAGGCATTTTAGCATTTCCTTCTCCCCAGTCTTCCTCCAGACTCTGGCACCTCGATTTCCAAATGACATGCAAAATTGCTTTCATCCGAAAAAAAGTACATTGGGACCACTGAGGTGCCTTGATACAGCACTCTGGGTACAGCATATTCGCTCAGAGATTTCTTTCTGTGTCTTACCCTCTTGCTTGAGGGTGTCACTGATGGCCTTCTGGACAGCAGTCAGGTCAGCAGTCTTACCCATGATTGCGGTTTTGAGTAATGAACCAGGCTGGGAGTTTTTAAAAGCCTCAGGAATCTTTTGCAGGTGTTTAGAGTTAATTGGTTGATTCAGATGATTAGGTTAATAGCTCATTTAGACTACCTGAACATGATATGCTAATTTTTTGAGATAGGAATTTTGGGTTTTCATGAGCTTATAATCATATATATATATATATATATATATATATATATATATATATATATATTAGAGAGAGAGAGAGGATTTTCTGAGTAGATCCTTCCGTAGGAGAGTTCAATACTTTTTGGTAGAGTAAATAACAAAAATAAAAGGACAGGACAAAGACTTTCTAGTGAAACTCCATTTATCACTACAGATCTGTTTCGAGGGGTGGTGAAACCATCCTCTCTCTTCAGGTGATTATAGTTTCACCACCCCTCGAAACAGATCTGTAGTGATAAATGGAGTTTCAATAGAAAGTCTTTGTCCTGTCCTTTTATTTTTGTGTGTATGTATATATATATATATATATATATATATATATATATATATATATATATATATATATATATATATATACACCCTCACACACAGTTCTACACATCAAACATGTACATATGAGATGTTAAACATTTCCATTTGCTTTTACATAAAAAATTCATTTAATTTTACAATCACCATGTATAAAATTACTTCATGAAAAGCATCTCTGTCAGTGCTGGCGTGCTCTTGTGCAAGCCTACTGTGGCAGTCTTTGTGGAACCTAATAACAAGTTCATCTGTGATCTTAGTGCACCATCCCAGGAAGAAAAAAGCAGCATTGTAAGCAGAGATTAGTGATTTCATTCAGAAGTGCTGCTGGGTTAAGGAAGATCGTCTGCATGCAACAATTATTATTAATGAAGGCTGTGAGTCCAAAGATTAAGTACCACTATTCAAAGTGCAGAGACGGAAGAGCGGAATTAAACAATGAATCCAGATATTTTTCCATGCTAACTGTGAACATGATCTCTGGTAAAGGTGGTTTCCAATATTGACTGCCAGTACTTGTTAACTTCTCCAATTTTGAGCTGCAGGCTTTTAAACTTGATGTTTCCTTTCCTGTTCTATGTGCCGTGGTATATCATGCTCTGAAATTCAGTAAGGACTGCCAATATATAATATATAATAAATAATATATCATGATTTTCTGATCTGATAGAGGGCATCGTGCTGGACTGTGATTATTTTATAGTTTGAGGTGATTTTAATATTCAGATAGCTAAAGAGTCTGACGTATGCATAAAAATTTCATTGGATCTTGTATTGCTGTGCAGTTTATGAGTTCAAATGAGTTCAAAATAAATCTGTAATATTTCATTTCTGGAACAGATTATGTGCGTATTGTTGTTGTTATTGTTGTTGTTGTTTTATTATTTTTATATGTATTTTTTTTCTCCTTGTTGTGCTGATAATATGCCAATCCACCTGCCCATAAACCCAACATTGAATGTTTTATTTTAGGCACTGCACTGCATAAATGACACCAAGTGATGGATGAGCATAAACCTCCTATACTTAAATGGAACAGTGATAATCTTTGGACATCCAAAGCTGCTGGATCGAGGTATCTCCAGTCCTCTGGCTTCCAATATTAAATCCTCTGTAAAGGACACTTTTTTTAACAGTGATTTTAAGAACCAATCATTGTAAGAGCAATGTGAAACTTGTTTTTCTTTTTGAAACAATCTTTTCTAAAGCCATGCTGATTATGCAGTAGTTAGGAGGAAACACAATGGCTTATTAACAGGGGTGAGTCCGTTCTTTAGAGAAAATAGTTGATTTAATGAACACTATGACCTTCACTCACTCTCACTTATTTGTTCAGAAGATAAATTCTTCTAGGGTTGTGCAGAGGCTGAAGCCCATCTCAGCTGACACTTAATGAAGACAGGGTACATCCTAAACGGCCAGTCGGATCACTGCACGGCCGGGGCTATGATGTTTCCTGCAGCGGCATACCCTGGTTAAATGCCAAGCACTTAAGTAGGGAAATAATTATGTGATAAAATATAATCATGTTAATTTATGCATGAAATTCCCGTAAAGACACCTGCAAATACACTTGAGACAGTCACTACCTTAAAAGACTTGGCAGAAATGCAAAACCAGACCATTCTTTATGAGAAGACTATGTGGCACAATAGGAGAGTGAAATAAAATGCTGATGGTTTATGAAACTGTTATGATTGGTTATTTTAATTAATTGCCCATGCTTAGCATTGTCATTCATTAGCAAGCTAGTATTTCCTATGCAAAATGTCTAAGGAGTGAGCACGAGGATTTCAGTATAGATTATTAAGACCTTAAATCTATTAACCCTTAACTAACAACTTGAGTCCTAGTTCAGTGGTTATGTCTCCAAGGTGCACAGCGGCAGGTTACAGAAAAACATCACTGGATGGTGTGAGTTTAATGAGTTTTTTGAAAAAGACAAAGTAATGCACAATCAATGGATTGGGAAGTTTAACAAGCACAAGCAGACTGGAAGACGCTCCACATTCATTATGTTATTGTAGTGACCATTTTACTGCTTCACTGTAAAATATCTGCATGTTTGACAGCTGCCATTCAACCAGCACTGCCACACCTGTCAGCTGTAACTGTGAAATTCTGAAGCCACCAACTAGCTTGGACAGAAAACTGAAACCAATTATTAATTAATGCATTTTTCTGGCCGATTTATCTTAAGTAGGGTCGTGGAGAGGCTGGAGCTCATCTCAGCTCACTCTGGGCAAAGACAAGGGTACACCCTGGACAGCTTGCTAGACCATCTCAGGGCCAACACTTACACAATCATTCACACCTAGGGGTGATTTGGAACAATCGGTAAAAACACTGTGCATGTTTTTGGACTGTGGGGGAAAATTAGAGTACCAGGAGGAAACAAAGGCAAACATGTGGACAACATGCAAACACCACGCAGAAATGCCTGAGCTGTGAATCAAACCCAGGACTGTCTTGATCTAGGGTGGACGTGCTAACCGTTACACCACCACGCCTCTGCGGGAAAGTAATCAGATCCTTTTAATTTAAATTTAAAATACGCACAGACATATTTCTGTACCCCGGAATACAGTAAATAAAGTGTGCTGTTACACTCAACACTAATTACCTGCAAATCAATCAGTGACTTACACATTGGCTCTTTACAAGAAATGATTCACAAATAGATTATTTCTTCTTTAACTTTACAGTTGGTGCAAAAGCTCTTAGAAGCAAGCCAGAATACAGACACATCATGTTTATACACACACACACACACACACACCTTCAAGGAAGGTACATGCTAATTTCCATTCATATGTGTGTGTGGGGGGGGTGCACGTGTGTGTGTGTGTGTGTGTGTGTGTGTGTGTGTGTGAGATGCAGGAGTGCACACTCACGATAAGTTATTCAAACTAGCAAACCACTGATTAGCCAAGTAATATGTTCAGATAATTAAAAGTTCAACTTCATCTTCAATGTAGACAAAATGAAATTGTGTCTGAAGATTTTATACCAAAAGAGGAAAAGAAAAAGAATGGCCGGGAGTGTAAGGCAGGCTCTCTCAAAGCTTATGATGAGATGAGAAATAGGAAATGGGAAAATAACTGCGAAAAGAAAAAGCTTGATCCCACAGATGAAATAAAATGGATAAAATATTTGGCAGCTAGATGAAAAGGTAGCGATTGAAAATCTAAAGAGAAAAGGAAAAGGAAAGAGAGGAGCGTGTGATGATATTTTATATATGTCAGTCGGTGCCGTGTGAAAGGTCAGTGAATGTGTCTGTTTGTTCCACCAGTCCTTTAACGGTAGAGCTGTTTGGGGGAATAATGATGCATAGCCAGGTACTCATGGCCCACAAGTCCATGTTCAGCAGTCTGTCTCCGATTGTCTGGTTTTACCATTCTGAGTCTAGGTTCAGAGTTCGAATCTGATACATACAGTTCATATTGGCTTGGTTGCAAGTTTTCATCTTTAGTTTAAATTGCAATTTTATCCTCTGATCTATCTGAATCAGAGCCTAAGAGTGAAAAATGGTCCAGTTTAACAGAACTTTATTTCATTATGGTTGCATATACCACAATATAGGATCCATGTTCTCCATTCAAGGTATAGTGCTTAGGACGGCCGTCTCACAGCAAGAATGTCCTGGGTTCGGTTCCCAGCTGAGACATTTCTGTGTGGAGTTTGAATGTTCTCCCCATGTTTGCAAGGGT
Source organism: Plotosus lineatus (assembly GCA_024760905.1). Classification (NCBI taxonomy): domain Eukaryota; kingdom Metazoa; phylum Chordata; class Actinopteri; order Siluriformes; family Plotosidae; genus Plotosus; species Plotosus lineatus. The sequence continues at coordinate 2,604,259 of CM045743.1, forward strand.
TTTCTCTGGGTATTCCGGTTTCCTTCCACACTTAAGATGCACAGTAGGTTAATTGAATGTTCTAAATCACCCCTAGGTGAGAAAGGTTCTATGAGTGTTGGCCCTATGATGGCCTGGCGAGCAGTCCAGGATGTACCCTGCCCACGCCTGGAGTCGGCTGAAACGGCCACCAGCCTCCCTGTGACCATAATTAGGATTAAGTAGTTCAGAAAATGACTGAATGAGTGTTCTCCATTCACCATCCACTTGATTAGAGACAGCACCTGCGTTGAATATGTCGTTTATGTGTCGACTGTGAATTAAGTGAATTATGAATTTTTTTAAAAGCGTTGCTATATGAATACATAAATCTCTTTTCTGACGATGGACAATAATTCAAGTGAAGAATATATATGAACTATAAAAATTACAGTAAAATATCTTGATACGGGGACTTTCAGAGGGTACCTCAGCAAGAAGTAAATGCAAAATTAAACAGAGGTTTGGGTGGCTGTACCATCCTTGAACAACTTTAAAACAAGTTCCAGAACCAGATGGAGAGCATAGAAATAGCATATGACCAGTGAATCAGGTAGATTTTGACATATTTGATGATCTTTTTGTTTGTACTTTTTTAAATTCCCATTTATTGTTTACCCTTAATCTCAGTTATTCATATTTTCTTTCATTATCCTCATTTACAGCGGCATGGTCGCATAGTGGTTAGCATGTCTGCTCCACAGCAATAAGGCCTGGCTGGGTTGGACTCCCAGATTTGACTCTGGCGTTTCTGGCACACGTTCTTCTCATGCTAGCGTTGGTTTCTTCCAAGCACTCTAGTTTTTTTTCCCACATTACAAAAGCATAAACAGTCGGCTCATCGGCTCTTATAAAAGTATGAACATTTATAAGTATGAATGATTGTGAGTGTTTCCTTGGCCAATGACTTGGCAAGTTGTCCAGGGTGTACTCCGCCCTCTTCCAAAGTCGACTGAGATGGGCACCAGCCTTCCCGTGACCATGATTAGGATTAATCCTTCTTTACCTCTACTCGTTGAATCAATGTTAATACAGTGATCCCTCGCCACTTCTGCTTTGGTTTTTGCCGCTTCAGTGCATCGTGGGTTTTTTTTTAAATATACATCAAAGAATACAAAAATAAGGAAATTAAGCAAGAATAGGGGGAAAAATTAAGGAAAATGCCACAAACAATGACATTTATGCAAAATAAATAAATTAATTTATTTAATTTAATTAATTTAAAAAATTTAAAAAACAAACAAAAAATAACCCAACAATTCTACTTCCATTTTTATGTAAGGTGTGCATCTGTATGTGTGTATTTATATTTGATTTACATCTTATGCATTATTTTCGAATGTTTAATCGTTATTATAAGCATTTATAGTGTTGAATATGTATAAATGAATATGTGGGGGCAGTGATGGTCTAGTGGTATAGGGCGCTGGACGCTGATCCAAAGGTTGGGGGTTCGAGTCCCACTCTCCACGGGGTTGTCACTGCCCCCCCCAGTGCAGCTAACTGGGTTATCAAAGGCGGGCCATGTCGCTCACTGTCTATGGTGAGAGGCTTGTAAAAGAACCATTGCTGACTTTTGTAAAGAGTAGCTGCAAAGTCAGCAGCGTGTTTCTGGCCCTTGCTAAAAGGGTTGTGACAGGAAGGGCATCCAACGTAAAAACCTCTGCCAAATCAAACGTGCGAATCAGATGATTCGCTGTGGTGACTCCCGAGTAAAAGGGAAAAAGCCGAAAGGAAGACAGACAGTGTTGAATATGTATTTATTGATATTATATACACATGTACATGTACATATACATCAGTGGGGGGGGGGTGATCCTAGTTTGCGGAAATTGGCGGTCGCAGGAGGCCTTGGCCCCCAATAACCGCCGAAAGTGAGGGATCCCTGTACTGTTAACGTTTGAACCAATAATTACAGTACACTAACTGTTCAAATTAATAAAAGTTGTATACTGTCATTTACAATCAGGAAGTATCACCATATCTCCCAGTTACCATATACCCAGTCACCCAGTTTAGCGAGTAAAGATAAGCAGCCATCACTCACTTATTTTTCACACACACACACACACACACACGCACACACACTTTTTCTTGCTTATAAATACAGTGTGCACCGAGAATATGCTTCAGATGGTCTCAATAAAATGAACATAATTGTACTGATGGTTGTCTTCCATTCATTGACTCATCTTCTGATATCAGAAGAACACTGAGCTGTGCATGAGCAGACATCACAAGATGAACAAGATCTCAGAGAAAGCACATGAGGTGCTCACAAAAAAAGTCTAACAATCTGAGCGTAGATCAGTGGCACGATTATATGGTTAAGGTAAAGTGAGGAGTGTAATTATATTTTATTGTTTAAGACATAATACAGGTCATAAAAATTATGTGAAATGTTTTGTTCTGTGAACTCACGATCTAAGCCTTTCATAGAGATTTTTGAATAACAGGACCTGGTCTGGGAATGCAGCCGTGAGGGGGGTGCACAAACCAGTGTCTCTCCCTCACGCCGGTCCCAAGCCCGGATAAATCACAAGAAAGAATGACATACCGGATCGGTCGAGGCCCGGGTTAACAACGACCGCCATCAGTGCTGTCAACCAACAGGGTGCTGATGGAAATTGGACTACTGTTGGTCGAAGACATCGAAGAAGGAGAGGCGGGAGGTGTGTCCGTTGCCAGAGAGAGAGGAGGAAAGGCATGAGTCAAGGACTGAAAGTAGGGACTTTGAATGTTGGAACTATGGCAGGAAAAGGTAGAGAGCTGGCTGACATGATGCAGAGGAGGAGGGTAGACATACTGTGTGTTCAGGAGACAAGGTGGAAAGGTAGCAAGGCTAGAAGCTTAGGAGCAGGGTTTAAGCTGTTTTTTCATGGTGTGGATGGGAAGAGGAATGGAGTCGGAGTCATCTTGAAGGAGGAGTTTATCAGGAATGTTCTAGAAGTGAAAAGAGTGTCAGACAGAGTGATGAGTCTCAAGTTAGAAATTGAAGGTGTGATGTTCAATGTGGTTAGCGCTTATGCCCCACAGACAGGATGTGAGTGAGAAGAGAAGGAGAGATTCTGGAGTGAGTCAGATGAAGTGATGCAGAGTACCCCCAGAGGTTAAAGAGTGGTCATTGGGGCAAACTTCAATGGACATGTTGGTGCAGGAAACAGAGGGGATGAGGAAGTGATGGGTAGGTTTGGTATCCAGGACAGGAATGCAGAAGAAGAGATGTTGGTAGATTTTTCAAAAAGGATGGAAATGGCTGTGGTGACTACTTTCTTCCAGAAGAGAGAGGAGCATAGTGTGACTTATAAAAGTGGTGGTAGGAGCACACAGGTAAACTACATCTTGTGCAGGCGATGTAATTTAAAGGAAGTCAGTGACTGCAAAGTAGTAGTGGATGAGAGTGTTGCCTAACAGCATAGGATGGTGGTGTACAGGATGATGCTGATGGTGAGGAAGGTGAAGGAGGCAAAGGTAGAGCAGAAGACAAAGTGGTGGAAGCTGAAAAAGGAAGAGTGTCGGGTTGTCTTCAAGGAGGAGTTGAAACAAGCTTTGGGTGGTCAGGAAGTGCTTCCAGATGACATCACTGGCCTCATCACCGTCTTGTACACTTTTCCCTTCATTCTTGCCGATACTCTCCTACCGATACTCTCTTTGTCTTACTGAGACAAACCTTCATTCCCCTCCTTTCCATGGCATACCTCCACCTCTCTAGATTTTCCTGCACTTGTTCTCTGCTCTCACTACAGATCACAGGTGAGCAGGATGACGCTGATGGTGAGAAAGGTGAAAAAGGCAAAGGCAAAGCAGAAGACAAAGTGGTGGAATGTAAAAAAGGAAGAATGTTGTGTTGTCTTCAAGGAGGAGTTGAAACATGCTTTAAGTGGTCAGGAGGTGTTTCCAGATGACTGGACAACTACAGCTAATGTGATAAATGAGACAGGTAGGAGAGTATTTGGTGTGTCCTTTGGAAGGAAAGTAGATTAGGAGACTTGGTGGTGGATGAGGAAGTGCAGAAGTGTGTACAAAGGAAGAGGTTAGCTAAGAAGTGGGGCAGAGAGAGGACCGAAGAGAGTAAACAGGAGTACAGGGAGACACAGCGTAAGGTGAAGGTAGCAGTGTCAAAGGCCAAACAAAGGGTATATGATGACTTGTATGCTAGATTGGACAGTAAGGAGAGAGGAAATGATTTATACCGGTTGGCACCGAACAGAAATAGAGATGTTATTATTATTATTATTATTATTATTATTATTATTATCATTTTCCCACTAGTAAATGATTAAGGGTCTCAAGGGTTAAATTTTCATGATGTTTTGCACAAAGAGGTTTATTATTAAATTGAACAAAATGCTGGGGTGAGACGTAACAAATTAAAAACTTTATATATATATATATATATATATATATATATATACAAAAATTTCCAATGCAAGTCATAAAAACGAATTTTATACCAAATCGTTCGAGGCCCGGGTTAACAACGACCGCCATCAGTGCTGTTAACCAACAGGGTGCTGGTGGAAATTGGACTACTGTTGGTCAAAGCAGGATAGGCAGGAGGCGAGTCTGTAGGTGGAGACAGAAGAGGAAAGTCATGAGTCTAGGACTGAGAGTAGGGACTTTGAATGTTGGAACTATGACAGGAAAAGGTAAAGAGATGTCTGACATGATGCAGAGGAGGAATGTAGGCATACTGTGTGTTCAGGAGACCAGATGGAAAGGTAACAAGGCTAGAAGCTTAGGAGCAGGGTTTAAGCTTTTTTAACATGGTGTGGAAGGGAAGAGAAATGGAGTAGAATCATCTTGAAGGAGGGGTTTGTCGGTAATGTTCGAGAAGTGAAAAGAGTGTTAGGCAGAGCCCATAACTTCCTCGTCCCCTCTGTTGCCTGCACCAACATGTCCACTGAAGTCTGTGCCAATGACCACTCTTTCACCTCTGGGGTACTCTGCGTCACTTCATCTAGCTCAATCCAGAAGCTTTCCTTCTCTCCGAGCTCACATCCTACCTGTGGGGAATAAGCACCAACATTGAACAATATTGAATTTCTAACTTGAGACTCATCACTCTGACTGACACTCTTTTCACTTCTACTCTATTTCTCTTCAACAACAACTTCCGGACTTCCGGACTTCCAGAAAGCATGCATTTCCCCTTCCTCTCAGTCACTCTCTTTTTTTTTTGCACTTTTTAGCATTTGACTTCCGGATTTTGGTCGACTTCCGATTTGTTCAACCTCTAAAGCAGGGGAGGCAAACACGTGGCTCTCAAGCCGCATGCGACTTTTGATCAATAAGAATGTGGCTCTTTGCCTCTATTTATTTTTTTTATTTTTATTATTATTTTAATCTTAAAACACAGTCAAAACAAAACTTCAAAACAAACCCCTAAGACACGAGACAACAAAGGAAGCAGTCTCCCTTGCCCGGACGCGGGTCACCGGGGTTCCCTCCTGGAGCCAGGCCCAGGGGAGGGGCTCGAAGGCGAGCGCCTGGTGGTCGAGCTTATGCCCATGGAGCCTGGCCGGGCCCAGCCCGAAAAGGAGACATGGATCCGCCCTCCCATGGACTCACCACCCGTGGGAGGAGTTTTAGGGGTCAGGTGCAGTGTGAGTTGGGTGGCAGCCAAAGGCATGGGTTCTGTCGGACTGATCCTCGGCTACTTACCCTGACCTTCAGGACATGGAATGTCACCTCTCTGGCGGGAAAGGAGCCTGCTTTGGTGCGTGAGGTAGAGAGATACCGACTAGATATAGTCGGGCTCACCTCAACGCATAGCTTGGGCTCTGGAGCCATCCATCTCGAAAGAGGCTGGACCTTCTTCTATTCTGGAGTTGCTCATGGGGAGAGGCGGCGAGCCAGTGCGGGTATTCTTGTTGCCCCCCGTCTCGGTGCCCAAATGTTGGGGTTCTCCCCGGTTGATGAAAGGGTAGCTTCCCTCCGTCTTCGGGTGGGGGGGGCGGGTCCTGACTGTTACTTGTGCTTATGCACCAAATGACAGTTCAGAGTCCCACCCTTTTTGGAGTCTTTGGGGGGGGGGGGTGTTGGAGAACGCTCCCTCGGGAGACTCGTTCATTGTCTTGGGAGACTTCAATGCCCATGTGGGCAACGATAGTGTGACCTGGAAGGGTGTGATCGGTAGGTACGGCCTCTCCAGTCTGAATCCGAATGGTGTGTTGTTGTTGGACTTCTGTGCTCGTCATAGTTTGTCTATCACGAACACCATGTTCGAACATAAGGGTGTCCATAAGTGCACTTGGCACCAGGACACCCAAGGTCGCAGTTCGATGATTGACTTTGTAGTCGTGTCATCGGACTTGCAACCATATGTTCTGGACACTCGGGTGAAGAGAGGAGCTGAGCTGTCTACCGATCACTACCTGGTGGTGAGTTGGCTTCGGTGGTGTGGGAGGTTGCCTTCCAGACCTGGCAGGCCCAAGCGTGTAATCAGGGTCTGCTGGGAACGTTTGGCGGAGCCCCCTGTCCGAGAGGCCTTTAACTCCCACCTCCGGCAGAGCTACAACCACGTTCCGGAGGAGGCGGGGGACATGGAATCCGAATGGGCCATGTTTCGTGCCTCCATTGCTGAGGCGACAGCCCATAGCTGTGGCCGTAAGGTCGTCGGTGCTTGTCGTGGCGGTAATCCCCGAACCCGGTGGTGGACACCTGCGGTGAAGGGGGCCATCCAGCTGAAGAAGGAGGCCTATCGGGTTTTATTAGCCTGTGGGACTCCTGAGGCAGCAAACGGGTACCGGCAGGCCAAACGTGCTGCAGCCGAGGCTGTCGCAGATGCAAAATCTCGGGCGTGGGAGGAGTTCGGTGAGGGCCTGGAGAGTGATTATCGGTTGGCCTCAAAGGTTCTGGGCCACCATCCGACGCCTCAGGAGGGGGAAGCAGTTCTTCACAAACACTGTTTACGGTGGAGGTGGGGAGCTGCTTACCTTGACTGGGGATGTTGTTGAGAGGTGGAGGGAATACTTTGAGGACCTTCTCAATCCCACCAACATGCCCTCCGTGGAAAAGGAAGACCCTGGGGTTCGGGTGAGGGTCCGCCCATCACTGGAGTGGAGGTCACTGAGGTTGTCAAAAGCTCCTCGGTGGTCGAGCTCCGGGTTGGACGAGATCCGCCCGGAATATCTCAGGGCTCTGGATGTTGTAGGACTGTCTTGGTTGACACGTCTCTGCAACATCGCGTGGTCATCGGGGGCTGTACCTCTGGATTGGCAAACTGGGGTGGTGGTCCCAATTTTTAAGAAGGGGGACCGGAGGGTGTGTTCGAATTATCGGGGAATTACATTCCTCAGCCTACCTGGGAAAGTCTATGCAGGGGTACTAGAGAGGAGGATCCGACCGATAGTCGAACCTCGGATTCAGGAGGAACAATGTGGTTTTCGTCCTGGCCGCAGCACTCTTGACCAACTCTATACGCTCCACAGGATTCTGGAGGGGGCCTGGGAGTTTGCCCAATCTGTCCACATGTGCTTTGTGGATTTGGAGAAGGCTTTCGACCGTGTCCCTCGAAAGATCTTGTGGGGCGTGCTCCGAGAATACGGCGTTCCGGATCCGTTGCTACGAGCTATTCGGTCGCTGTATCACCGGAGCCAGAGTTTGGTCCGTATTGGTAACAGCAGGTCGGATTCGTTTCCAGTGGGAGTTGGAGTCCGCCAAGGCTGTCCTTTGTCACCGATTCTGTTCATAATTTTTATGGACAGAATTTCTAGGCGCAGTCGAGGCGATGTGGGGTTCTGGTTTGGTGGCCATCAGATATCGTCTCTGCTTTTTGCGGATGATGTTGTCCTTTTGGCTTCATCAAGTCGGGCCCTCCAGCTCTCATTGGAGCGATTCGCAGCTGAGTGCGAAGCAGCCGGGATGAAGATCAGTACCTCCAAGTCCGAGGCCATGGTTCTCAGTCGGACAATGGTGGAATGCACCCTCCGGGTCGGGAATGAGGTCCTGCCCCAAGTGGAGGAGTTTAAGTATCTTGGGGTCTTGTTTACGAGTGAGGGAAGGATGGAGCGAGAGATCGACAGACGGATTGCTGCAGCCTCTGCTGTCAAGCGGTGCCTGTACCGGTCCGTTGTGGTGAAAAAAGAGCTGAGCCGCAAGGCGAAGCTCTCAATTTACCAATCGATCTACATTCCAACCCTCACCTATGGTCACGAGCTTTGGGTAATGACCGAAAGAACAAGATCACGGATACAAGCGGCTGAAATGAGCTTTCTTCGCCGGGTGGCGGGGTTCTCCCTTAGAGATAGGGTGAGAAGCTCCGCCATCTGGGGAGAGCTCGGAGTAGATCCGCTGCTCCTCCGCATTGAGAGCGGCCAGTTGAGGTGGCTCGGGCATCTGGTCAGAATGCCCCCCGGACGCCTTCCTGGTGTGGTGTTTCGGGAATGCCCAACCGGGAAGAGACCCCGGGGTCGACCTAGAACACGCTGGAGGGACTATGTCTCTCGGCTTGTCTGGGACCGCCTCGGTGTCCCCCCGGGAGAGTTGGAGGAAGTAGCTCGAGAGAGGGATGTCTGGACCTTTTTGCTAAGGTTGCTGCCCCCGCGACCCGACCCTGGACTAAGCGGAAGAAGATGATGATGATGAACACAGTCAAATTCTTCAGTGGTTATTAAAAACAAATAATAAATAATATTTTAAAATAATTTTGACAGGTTGGGTTTTTTTTAATGCCGCGTCTGACACATAAGTGACCGCCAATCATCTGAGTGGATGATGTCTAATACTGGGAAATTCAGAAAACATTAAGTAAAGATGGTGTGGCTCTTTAACTCTCACAGTTAAAAAGTTTGGCTCTTTGTGTCTAACTTGTTCGCCACCCCTGCTCTAAAGTGTTCGAGCACCGAGGTACCACTGTACTTGTAACACCATTTGTAACAATATAAAATTAACAAACTATTAAAAAATGTAAGAGGGGGGCTGTATGCTACAGACTAGTTTCAATTATCTGACATCTCATACATCGGCAGGCCTTATTTATCTGTACTTTTTTTGTTTGTTTTGTTTTGTTTTGTTTTGTTTTTACATTTATATGACCAATGGTTGTGCTCTAGCAGCCTCTATTCAAAACAAAACAACACCACCGGAAGAGGAAGTTGCTGAAATGGACAAAGTTTGGAGCGTTATATAAGGATTTGCACATTTGGTTCAGGAGTTGGCGTGCTGAAGGGAAGCTTGTTAGCAGACCTTTGATTGTAGAGTATGCAACCAAATTACATAACGACCTGGGTATCGGGAAGAGTAATTTTTTCTCTTGGATGGCTGCATAATTTTAAGGCTAGGCATGGTATTTGTGAGGATAAGGACAGCTAGAACAGTATTGATTTTTGTTTTGTTTTGTTATGTTTGTTTGTTTGTTGACCTTATTTTTGGTAAGTAGTATTGTACATCATTTATTTATGCTTTTACTCTAGATTTAATTTTGATTTTATTTACCTGTATTTGTGGCAAGGTCCTGATACATCAGCAAATTTCCGAAGGTGCCGGATAATTGGAACCAGTCAGTACATTGGAAAAATCCGCCTTTATAACTATTACCAGTTTAATATTTCAAGAACCAGTGTGCAAAAAGTACTGTGAAAAAGCTTGTGTTTAAAAGAGAAAAAAATGATTCAATCAATAGTTCATGATGCATTAGTCGATAATGTAAGTGGTCTATGGGAGAATCCATGCTGGAACTCTGTAGATCTCGTCAGGCTGATTAGCAGAACTGTTTGATCTGTCAGTGTCTGTTGGAGGGACTAAAGAGAGCATGGGGGGGCTAAGATGAGAAGGAAAGGAAGAAAAGTAGAAAAACTTAAATGTGAAGCCATTGATTCAACAATTTCTCTTTGAGAAATTCCAAATATAAGGGGGTACACTCACTTGCTGTCTCACCTATTTACCAAACCATTTACTCATACTTGGGTCTGGTGAGGCTATCTCAACTGACTGTACAACAGCAAGGTACATCCTGAACAGTTTACTAAACCTCTGCAGGGCCAACACACATACACAACCATTTACACTCACACCTAGACACTATTAGCATTATGTGACCTTCTTGCTGTGAAGCAGCAATGTTAACCTCTATACCATTGTGCCGCCTGAGGTTCACACACTGATATAAATTAATAAATGAGGACTTATTGGACAGGGTGTTGAATGGTAGCACAGTGGTTATCACTTCCACCATGTCATGGGTTCGACTTCAACTGGGCTTGGCAAGGGTGCTTCAGTGTGGAATTTCCATGCACACTGTGCTTCCAGCTTGCTGTGGGTACTTCGGTTTCCTTCCACAGTTCAAAGACATGCACATTAATCCGATCAGCTGCTCCATATTGCCCTTAGCTCTGAGTGTGAATTGCTGTGTATGTTGGCCGTGCAATGAACGAAACAGCTGTTCAGGGTGTAACGCACTTGTTCAGAGTTGCCGAAGATTAAATCTCCGGCATTCATCCCCACAACCCTAGACTAATAAAGCAGATTAGCAAATCAATGGACAATTTATAATATGAACTTTGGTACCATTAATGTCACTGTGAAATACAACGTGCAGGCTAGAGTCAGTCTCTTTCTCTTTCACATACACACACACTCACAAAAAAAAAAAAAAAAAAAAAAAACAGATGAATAAATAAATAACACACACACACACACACACACACACACACACACACACACACATGTACTCATAGAATTATTTTACTACAACCAAGGTTATTTCAATACACACTCATATCCTTCCATCAAAATGAACAGCATATTTCAAATAAATTAACCTGAGTGCATTTGAGCGTTCATGGTCATTCCGACCCCCCCTGATTCAATCAATTCTTCTAGTGCCTTTCTTTTTTTTTTTTTTTTCAGAGAAACAATCTATATCATATCTTGCCTTATTAAGGATGTCAAGAGAGCAATAAGTATGCCCCGACCCCAAATGAAGTTAGCAAACCTGGTTGTATATGATAAGTTTCACAAGTCTGTACGTTTCCTTAAGATGACTTTATGACTGGTTTAATTTATTATTTTCTTTCCTTTTTCTTTTATTTTTATCCCAACCCCTTTTATTAAAATAAATAAATAAATAAATAAATCAATCAATCACCCCACCTGGTTTCCCCATTTGTTAAGGGTACGATAGGAATGAATTTAGAAAAAGAGACAGGAAGAAAGGGGGGGTGGAGACAAAGAAATACCCCTAAACAGTGTCTCTGAGCAGTCAGGCAAAAAGGTGGGATGGCACTCATTTATTGTGGCCAAGAAAGAAAGAATGACACTCATTTGTTTCTTCCTTCAAGGAGGTATGCATGGTGATAATGAAATCATAAGGGGAGCTGACACTACAGAAAAACAGGGTCCAGCATGCCTCATCCCGGTGCTTTGGTGAAGACTACGTTATTGTGTGTTTGTGTGTGTGTTTCCTATTCTTGTGTAACAATCTTTGTGGTCTGTTCACTGTGGTTTGTCATTTAAAAGGAAAGGATTTAGGTAAATGTATGAAGTATGATTGTTATGGATAAGGAAAATGTATAAATAATTCTTAGTCACCCTTTGAATTAAAACCCTATGCTGCAACAATAAGTTAAATTAAATGATAGGTAGAGAGAGAGACACAAAGGTAGTATCATACTTATTAAGTTTCAACATTTTGAAATAGGGAGAATTTTCACCAGAGACACCGCACCCCCTGCGCGGCCGGGCTGTGGCCCCAAGAATTGATGCATATTTTTTTATAAAGGAACATTGCTCAATAAACAAGTTTTTTTTTTTTTTTTATTCATGGATGTATAGTTTTATGAATCAGCTGATAAAAAAAGGTAACAACTGTTTAAAAAAATTGTTACATATACTAATGCTGCTTGCTTAATAATTACACCAGATGTTTAGGTATGTTCCTGCACATACTTGTATGTTGCTTGCTTTCCAATTTTACAAAGTTCAGGACTTGGATGGCATTTGTAACAAACAAAGTCTGAGTTCAATTTTGTAGCCAAGAGGGCACAAACAGTTTCATTGATCAATTCTGACCTGGCATCAGTGTGGATTTTCTTTACAATAGAAAATACCCTTTCACTGTCACAATTGCTGTTTGGTATAGTCAGCACTGCCTGCAACAGTTTTGTGAAAAGAGGAAAATCTCTTCACTCTCATCACAGTTGACATTGTCATCACTTGATGCCACCACTCATCACACCTCACCTTTTCTCTCAACACTGGCATTTCATTTTCACGCATTAATTGAAAATCCTGTAATTCCTCAACCAGCTTGTCTTCTTCCACACCCTTCACTATCTTAAATCTCTTTGCTCATCTCACGATAGCATCATTGTTCATCACTGCGACTTTAGGGTTGAGAAAGTTCAAGTCTTCAAGAATTGTTTCATTGAAAGGGAATTTTGAAAGCATTTTGTTCACTACACAAATATAAAATCTTTCCACACTTTCATAAAATCTATTCAGTGTGTTGCCATCCAAGCTGTCTGCTTCCTCTGACATGACATTTCTGTTTTTGAACTGCACGGCACTGAATGATCACGTGACTTGAAGTCGCTAGCCTGTATCAGTGAACTGCCAGCTTGTGTGCATAAACAAACGGAAGATAGAGACTGGCTATAAATTTCTACGGTGTCTCCAAAGTGCAATATGCAGAAGATTAAGACTTAAAAATTCTACGGTGTGTTCAAAGTGTGACTTTTTTTTTTCGGGAGGTTGTCTGGAAATCGGGAGAAATTAATCTCCTGGCGGGAGATTGGATTTATGCTTTTAAATCGGGAGACTCCCGATTGAATCGGGAGACTTAATAACTGTGGTAGTATTTAAGAATAAAAACTTGTATTAACAAAAGAAAATAAAACTCACAACAATAATTACAAATATATACAAGATTAAAAATTTCATCGTCAGGTAGCAACATATCCCAAACACAATTCAAATACAAAATTCAAGTGGTTAAACTCACAAGTCCCAATGATAATATGCACGGATAGTCTGTCCGGCAAGATGGCATAAAGCAAATCCCAGTGTAGACGCCATTCCAGAATAGGTGCCTGGATCCAGGAATGTCAGGGTCCACTCTAAATGCTTCGCGTAGGGTCACCACTGAACTTTTCTGTTTCCTCGCAAATCCTTTTTCCTCGTAATTCTTTTCCTCTCGCAGCCCTCCTCTGGCAGTCCTCCATGCCCAAGGTGCAGAGGGTTTAAATAGTGTCGATTGAGCCTCTTGAAAGTTTGAATCATGTGTTTATGCATATTAGAGAAGTATCTGGCATCCTCTGTCAGTGAGGTAACGCTTACGACAGTCATTACATAGTCTTTTCAGAAAGATCCACCAGATTCGATTTTAAGTCCCGTTCTTAACAGCCATATGTTACAATGTTTCAGCTGCCATTCAAGTGTGTTATCTTTATGTCTGTCTGTCTGTCTTCCTTCTGGCTTTTTCCCTTTTACTTGGGGGTCGCCACAGCAAATCATCTGATTCGCACATTTGATTTGGCAGAGGTTTTTACGCCGGATGCCCTTCCTGTCACAACCCTTTTTAGCAAGGGACAGAAACATGCTGACGACTTTGCAGCCTAGTCTTTACGAAAGTCAGAAATGGTTCTTTTACATGAACCTCTTACCATAGACAGTGACAGTCATGGCCCGCCTTTCATAACCCAGTTAGGTGCACTACCCCAACCTTTAGATCAGCGATCCAGCGCCCTATACCACTAGACCACCACTGCTCCCCATTGTTATCTTTATCATTGATTTAAATTATCTGCCTGCAAATTAACACATAACAAAATTAAGATTAAAAATTTACATATATACATAACATGATATAATATAATGATATAATATTTGTTATATTTTCTTTCACAGAAACTACTCCTTACCACGACATGACACTTTAAGTCAGGATGCCAGACTCAGCCACAAAGGGGCATGTGGCTGCAGGTTTTTGTTTCAGCCTAGCAGCAGCACACCTGCCTTGCTCATCTTAACTAATGATTTGAGTCTTCAGGCAGTTGATTGGTCAATCTGTGTGCTCAGTACAGATACTGACCAATCAATTGCCTGGAAATGTGGAACTGCTGAAAGAAAAAGAAGAATGCCAGACTACATGCAGCATTAATTACAACATCTTTGCTGCGTAGGAAAACGATCCAGGTATTGAAATGCTCAGCCTGCAGTCCAGATCTTTCACCTATAGAGAACAATTATCGGCTCATAAAGAGGAAGGTGCAACAAAGAAGGCCCAAGACAGTTGGGAATGGGACAGCATTCCTATTTCTAAACTTGTCTCCTCAGCTACCAGACATTTGCAAACTGTTGTAAGAAGAGGGGATGCCTCACAGTGGTGAAAATTGCCTTGTCCCAACTTTTATGAGATTTGTTGATACCATGAAATTTAATATCAACATATTTCCCCCTTAATGATACATTTTCTCAGTTTAAACTTTTGACCCTGTCACCTATGTTCTATTCAGAATAAAATATTGAAATTTGGCACGTCCACATCATTGCATCCAGTTTTTATTCACAATTTGTATAGTGTCCCAACAGTTTTAGAGTCCAGGTTGTATTCAGGGCAAAAAATCGATTTATTACATGTGAGTGGTAAAGGTATGTGCAGTTTGACAGTGGCAAAATTACTTAAATGATTGGTAAGATGGTGGCTCATCATGTTGCAGTAGCTCAGTGTTTTTCTTGGTGCTTTGTTTGGCTGTTCGGGTAGGTGTTATTTCTAGTTCTGAGTACATTCTGCAGGGCAACAAACATCTATAGCCAGCACGATTTCCTTAAGATGAGAGTTTGCTATGAGCAGTGTCACAGCCAAGTTTCTCCACTCACATAAGATCAATCAGAACATAGCAAAGAAATCCAGCTGTCTTTGGATTACCATCCATGCAATAACGAGGCAGAGGAGGTGCAGGGAGAGAAAACAGAAGTAAGGCTTTAGAGCGGGCACGCTAACATAGGAAACCACTGCTTAGATGGATGAACTGAGGCTACACGTTGTGACTAAAAAGAGCATGAAGAATAGTTCCATTCTTCTGATCACAGAGATCTGATTTCCTTCATTCAACCCAGATTCTGCTGTCAAGCTAGCAGGCTACACAACACAGGATCATGACAGGGACTCTAATAAGAGCAGACGAGGAGGTCTCTATGTCTGTAATAACTGGTGTGCTAACACAGTGACTGCTGACCACTGCTCTCCAGTCCTGGAGTAAGTAGTTTGTGTCATGATCCATGCTATTTACATTCTACTGCATGCTAATGATGACTCACCTATAGGACATTTATATGGCAGCATTAGCAGTCAACAGAGTATGTTTGCGGATGCTCTTCACATCCTAGGATGGGACTTTAATTATGCAGATTTAAGGTCAGTGGTCTCCAAATTCAATCAGCATATAAAGTGTGCTACAAGACGGGCTAATACATTGGCCAAGGTCTACTCTAACATCAACCTAAGCCACAGAGCCAGGTCACTACCTCACCTTGGCCAGTCTGACCACATGTCCCTGTCTCTAATCCCTGCATATGCCCTTCTCAGGAGAACTGCTCTTACTATCACAAAAACTGTAAAAACCTGTCCTAACGATACTCTCAGCAGGTGCATGACTGTTTCGACAGGACCAACTGGGTCGTCTTTGAAATTCCAGACTTGATAGTGTGCATGCATAATGTTCTGTGTAACAGTAAGAACAATATAAATATTGTTACTCTAGCCAAGCACTGCTGGGCCTACCCCAACAAGAAGCCCTAGATGAACTGGAAGGTCCAGTTCCTCCTGAAGAAGCGGAACCATGGCTTCAGGTCTATTGGCAAGACTACAGTGTGGCCTGATAGAGGCATCAAAGAGGCCAATGTTGACCACGGGATGGGGATTAAAGACTACCTGGGCAGAAATAACAGCAGGCAGGTGTGACAGGGAGGCCAGCACCCCACTAAGTTCAGGACCATCCTCGGGTCTGCTAAAGGTGATGCCTTGCTGGAATAGAAGTTGAACCTTTTCTTTGCCACTTTGAGTCAGAGCAACCAAATGCAGCCACGTTTCACCCTGCACCCCATAGCAGCTTCACACTCACAGTAGAGAAATGAGAGGTGAGGTACACGATGTGGGTCATAAATATGAGAAAGGCTGCTGGAACTGAAGGCATTTCCGGACATGTCTGAAAGATTTTCTGGACATGTCAGCAGGAATTTCAATTGTTTACTGTCCTGAGGTTATGAAGTGGTTTGAAAAACTGTCTGGGGTCATATCACCTCACTTCACCTACCAACTTTTGATCCACACCAGTTTGTATATAGAGCAAACAGATCCATGGAAGATGCCATAGCCACAGACCTTTATGCTGAGTTTTTCCATC
This sequence comes from Plotosus lineatus, assembly GCA_024760905.1. Lineage (NCBI taxonomy): Eukaryota > Metazoa > Chordata > Actinopteri > Siluriformes > Plotosidae > Plotosus > Plotosus lineatus. The sequence continues at coordinate 2,620,623 of CM045743.1, forward strand.
TGGAGAAAGTTGATGAGCCATACAATGAAGTTATGGGAAAGAATAGTGGAAGCTAGACTTAAGTTAAGAGGTCAGCATTTGTGAACAACAGTTTGGTTTCATGCCAAGAAAGAGCACCACAGATGCAGTGTTTGCTTTGAGGATGTTAATAGAGAAGTACAGAGACGGTCAGAAGGAGCTGCATTGTGCTTTTGTGGATCTGGAGAAAGAATATGACAGGGTGCCGAGAGAAGAACTGTGGTATTGTATGAGGAAGTCTGGGGTGGCAGAGAAGTATGTTAGAGTGGTGCAGGACATGTATGAGAGATGTAAGACACTGGTGAGGTGTGCTGTCGGTGTGACAGAAGAGTTCAAGGTGGAGGTGGGACTGCATCAAGGGTCAGCTCTCAGCCCCTTCTTGTTTGCTATGGTGATGGACAGGCTCACAGACGAGGTGAGACAAGAATCTCCATGGACTATGATGTTTGCAGATGACATCATGAGCTGTAGTGAGAGCAGAGAATAATTGGAGGAAAATCTAGAGAGGTGGAGGTATGCCCTGGAAAGGAGGGGAATGAAGGTTAGTCTCAGTAAGACAGAATACATGTGTGTGAACGACAAGGACCCAAGAGGAACGGTGAGGTTACAGGGGGGCAGAGATAAGGAAGGTGGAGGATTTTAAGTACTTAGGCTCAACAATCCAGAGCAATGGAGAGTGTGGAGAAGAGGTGAAGAAGCGCTTGCAGGCAGGTCGGAATGGATAGAGAAAAGTGTCCAGTGTGATGCGTGATGGGAGAGTATCGGCAAGAATGAAGGGAAAAGTGTACAAGACGGTGTTGAGGCCAGCGATGTTGTATGGTTTAGAGACAGTGGCCCTGGGGAAAGGACAGGAGTCAGAGTTGGAGGTAGCAGAGATGAAAATGTTGAGGTTCTCTTTGGGAGTAACGAGGATGGATAGGATCAGAAACGAGTACATCAGAGGGACAGCACATGTTAGATGTTTTGGAGACAAAGTCAGAGAGGCTAGATTGAGATGGTTTGGACATGTACAGAGGAGGGATAGTGAGTATATTGGTAGTAGGATGCTGAGGTTGGAACTACCAGGCAGAAGGCCCAGAGGAAGACCAAAGAGATTTATGGATGTGGTGAAGGCGGACATGAAGGTTGTTGAAGATGAAGTAAGAGTAGAACATGCAGAGGATAGGGAGAGATGGAGGCAGATCATTTGCTGTGGCGACCCCTGAAGGGAACAGCCGAAAGAAAAAGAAGAAGAAGATGATGCGGGGGAGCTACACGTGGCTCTTCTTTGTGGATTTCAGCTCTGAATTTCACACCATCCTCGTCCATAAACTGGTGAAACAGGGTCTTCCAGACTCCACTGAAAGTGGATCAGGATATCCCTGTCCTGTAGCAGACAGAGGGTAAGAGTGGGCCAACATACATCCATGGCACTGTGCCTCAGCACTGGCTCCACACAGTACACAAACAACTGCACTCCCACCCACCACAGCAACATCATCGTCAGATTTGCTAAAGCACCATGGTGCTGGGGCTAATCTCTGGAGCAGGATGAGAATAACTACAGAGAGGAGCTGGAGTGGCTAACATTGTATTTCAGGGAGAACAAGCTCCTCCTCACCACCTCCAAATCACAAGAAGGCCATCATCCACTTTAAGAGGAAAAAACGGACCATGAACAATGGCGACTGTGGGAAGAATGTGGTGGACTTCCGCTTCCTTGGAGTCCATTTTCACGAGGACCTGAGCTGGGGCGTGAACACCTTGGAGCAACTAAAAAGGCTTAGCATAATCTACAGTTCTTGAGGGTTGTAAGGAAAAACAACCAGAGACTGCTGGTCCTTTGATGGTGCTCCATTGAAATTTGTGTGTGTGTGTGTGTGTGTGTGTGTGTGTGTGTTATTTATTCTTTTTTTTTGCCCTCTTTATTAATGCACTGACCGGATGGTACTTTAATTCGTTGTACACGTTACAATGTCAATAAATTATTCTATTCTACTCTAGACCCTCTTCTGTGGTAATAAGTGTAATTAACCCTATTCTGGACTCCCATGAAGAACCTTGGGTTTATTTATTTATTTATTTATTTTTCTAATTTATCAGTGACTGATATTAGAGTGAATTCAGTTGAGGTTTTAGTACGTATTGTTTACTTATTTATGAATCATTATTATCATCATCATCATCATCATCATCATCATCATCATCATCATTATTATTATTATTATTATTATTATTATTATCTGTCTAATCCTAATTAGGGTTGCAGGGAGGCTGGTGTCAACCCCAGACTATTATTATTATTATTATTATTAATTCATTGATTAATTTATTCCTGTTTTGTTCGTGGGTTTTGAATGATTTTGGGGAACTTGAAAGGTGATTCTGATGTGATGGTCTTTGCTGATTTGTCCTTTAGAGGTCAACCGTGTAATAGGGAAAGGTTGTGCTTTATCAGTAATGGACTGTGAACTGTTGCCAAACGATGTACTCATAGAATGTAAGTTGAGTTCTTTATCACAGTTGACATGTTTTTATTCCAGCAAACACAAAGCAAGTTTGGCTAAGTTAGCTAGGTTATGCTAAGTAAACTGCATGGGCATCACTGAGAAGAAACATGGCTAATTAAATCACCTGCACGGACAGAAAACGTTTTGCCGGTTCTTCACTGAGAGCATCACTGACAGCGGACACCTTGCTGTCGCAGAGGACATTGGAGGTCTTGACTTTATTGAAGTAGAACTATCAGTCCTAAGGGCCTGCAAATAAACAGATTGTAGTCATGTGCCTTAAACCCATTACTGTTCTCACTTCTTTTTGACCCAGAAGATCATACCAACAAACCAGAAGCGTAGTCTCAGCAGCCTTACCTGAGTATCCAAGTGCACTTTAAGCCCCCTTAGCCAAATATTGTCAAACTTCTGAATCAGTTTATGTGATCAGACTGTATTAAAAACAGAGCTGAACTCTATGAAGAGCATCTTCACATAAGAGTTACTGCCATCCAAGTATGTGAGGACTGTGTGCAGGCTGTATTGGTAGCATTTTCTGTGGATCAAGATCAGCAGGCATGGCATCCCTAATGTGAGACTTAAATCTGCAAATTAATGTGAGGCTTAATTCTGCAAAGCCATCAGTGTGTTTCTGTCCCTTTGATCAGGAAGAGTATCCTTTGACCAATTGACCAATGCCAAATCAAACGTGCGAATTATTCGCTGTAGTGACCTCTGATAAAGGGAAAAAGCTGAAAGGAAATCATCATAGTAGTCACTAAATATTAAAAAAAAATAATAAAAAATCCCATCTATTAGGTATTGCCTTCCATATCACATGACCACCGCCAACCAGTGAGAGGTGAAAGCATGCACACACACACACACACACACACACACACACACACACACACACACACACCATGACATGCAATGTTAGCCACCTGACTCTTTTTGAACTGCAGCGCATGTGCATTTGTGGGCAGTCTAACACAACTGGAAAGAAAGTGCTATCCGCCCCCTTTTACAAATAAGCTCACAGACACCCATGATTCGCTGGCAATGGCTGTGAGTGACAGGAACGTGAGCATCTGCTCTCACTACAGATCACAATGTCAACTGCAAACATCATAGTCCATGGGGAATCTTGTCTCACCTCGTCTGTCAGCCTGTCCATCACCATAGCAAACAAGAAGGGGCTGAGAGCTGACCCTTGATGCAGTCCCACCTCCACCTTGAACTCTTCTATCACACCGACAGCACACCTCACCAGTGTCTTACATCTCTCATACATGTCCTGCACCACTCTAACATACTTCTCTGTGACTCCAGACTTCCTCATGCAATACCTCAGTTCTTCTCTCGGCATCCTGTCATATGCTTTCTCCAGATCCACAAAGGCACAATGCAGCGCCGTCTGACCTTCTCTGTACTTCTCCATTAACATCTCAAGGAAAACACTGCATCTGTGGTGCTCTTTCTTGGCATGAAACCAAACTGTTGTTCACAAATGCTGACCTCTGCCCTTAGTCTAGCTTCCACTATTCTTTTCCATAACTCCATCGTATGGCTCATCAACTTTATCCCTCTGTAGTTGCCACAACTCTGCACGTCTCCCTTGTTCTTAAAAATGGGCACCAGCACAATTCTCCTCCATTCCTCTGGCATCCTCTCACTCTCTAAGACCTTGTTGAATGTTCTTGTCAGAAAATCTACTGATACCTCTCCTAGACACTTCCATACCTCCACCGGTATGTCATCAGGACCAACTGCCTTTCCATTCTTCATCCTCTTCAATGCCCTCCTCACTTCACCCTTATAAATCTTTGCTACTTCCTGGTCCTCAACAGTCACCTCTTCTACTCTTTTTCTCTCTCATTTTCCTCATTCATCAGCTCTTCAAAGTACTCTTTCCATCTTCCCAGCACACTTCTGTCATCAGTCAATACATTTCCCTCTCTGTCCTTTATCAATCTAACTTGCTGCACGTCCTTCCCATCTCTATTTCTCTTACGCTGTGTCTCCCTGTACTCCTGTTTACTCTCTTCGGTTTTCTCAATGTCCCACTTCTTCTTAGCTAACCTCTTCCTTTGTACATACTCCTGCACTTCCTCATTCCACCACCAAGTCTCCTTATCTACTTTCCTTTCAGAGGACACGCCAAGTACTGTCCTACCTGTCTCCCTGATCACATTAGCTGTAGTTGTCCAATAATCTGGAAGCACTCCCTGACTACCCAAAGCCTGTTTCAACTCCTCCTTGAAGACAACATGACACTCTTCCTTTTTCAGCTTCCACCACTTTGTCTTCTGCTCTGCCTTTGCCTTCTTCACCTTCCTCACCATCAGCGTCATCCTGTACACCACCATCCTATGCTGTTTGGCAACACTCTCACTCTCTACTACTTTGCAGTAACTGACTTCCTTTAAATTGCATTGTTTACACAAGATGTCGTCTTCCTGTGTGCCCCTACCTCCGCTTTTATAAGTCACCCTATGATCCTGTCTCTTCTGGAAGAAAGTATTCACCACAGTCATTTCCATCATTTTTGCAAAATATATCAACATCTGTCCTTCTGTGTTCCTGTCCTGGACACCAAACCTGCCCATCACTTCCTGGTCACCTCTGTTGCCTGCACCAACATGTCTATTGAAGTCTGCACCAATGACCACTCTTTTACTTCTGTGGGTACTCTGCATCACTTCATCTAACTCACTCCAGAATCTCTCCTTCTCGTCTAGCTCACATCCTACTTGTGGAGCATAAGCATGGTGGGAGCATATTAGTCGGAACCAAAGATGCAGTAGACCATAAACAAAGATTCAACAACTTTATTTTAGCACAGGGGAAAACAAAATCACTGGGAATATTACTTTAACTTACTTTTTTACCGGGGATTTAGCTCAGTTGGTAGAGCGTCCGCTTTATCCTCCGGTAGGTCGGAGTTCGAATCCGGCTGCGTGATACCATAAGACGTTAAAATTTGGCAGTTGTTGCTTCCTGCTTGGCGCTCAGCATCAAAAGGATAGAACAACGCAATAACTGGCGCTGCACAATGGCGACAGGTGCCTAGCGTACAAAACAAATTTCAATGTATGTAATGTACTTTGACAATAAAGAGTTGTTTGTTTGTTTGTTTAACAAAACTGGTCGAGCACAAGGCAGGATACCAGAAGTCAGAGAGATCACAGGGAAACAGAATCACATGGAAAGACAATCTTCTGACGCCAGAGGGGAGGGCATGGCGCTCCTATTTATAGCTCGCTGATTGCTGAGTGAATACAGGTGCGCTGTCTGGACATTGTCTGCAGGTAACAGCCACGCCCCTCGCCAGCGCCTGCAGTGAATGGAGAGAGAGAGAGAGAGTTAACGCCATCAGCAAGCACAGACCATAACACTAACAAGATTGAACATCATCGGCCTCCTGCTTCTCCTTCTTCAACTAACAGTAGCCCAGTTTCCACGAGCACCCTCTTGGTTAACAGTACTGACGGCAGTCAATTTGAAACCGGGCCTCGACCGATCATGTATGAAATTCTTATTGATGAGTTGCATAACAAATTTGGCAAATTTTTTACCTCGGATGCCCTTCTTGATACAACCCTCTGCATCTATCCGGGCTTGGAACTGGCGTGAGGATGAACACTGGCTTGTGCCTCCCTTCATGGCTGCATTTCACAATGACTCTCAACATTGTTCAGTGATAACAATATAAAATATAAAATAATACACATTACAATAACTTTTATTATTCAGTTACAGCAATATAAAATATAAAATAATACACTCCACAATAACTCTCATTATTGTTCAGTTAAAATAATATAAAATATGAAATAATACACATTACTCTCATTGGTCCGTCATAATAATACAAAATATAAAATAATACATTTCGGAATAACTCTCAACATTGTTCAGTGATAACAATATAGAATAATATACTTCACAATAACTCTCAACATTGTACAGTTGTAATAATAAAATATAAAGTAATACACGTCACAATAACTCTCAACATTATTCAGTTATATAATATAAAATATACAATCATACATTTCACAATAACTCCCAACATTGTTCAGTTATAACAATATAAAACAAAAAACTCACTTTTTCACTTCATTTTTCTTCCACAAATCCATCAAATTCTTCATCTTCACTGTCTGAGTTTAACAGTTGCGCAAGTTGGACATAAGGCCCAGATCCCTCTATTATTATTTTATTGTTATGTTATATTGTAATATTTATTATCTATTATTCCCTCACGCATGGAGTGCAGGTTGTGACCTAAGGTAAACTTCTCTCACCTATGCCCTCTTAAAGCAACAGTGTCATTACAGTAACACATAGGGCAACTCCCATTCACAGCGTGAGTATTGTGTTTATTACAGAACGGAGGTCATTACTCTTAAGGAGCTGTATCAGTGTAATTGTAAATTCAAGAATCCTAAGTCTCAGGAGGAGACCTGTAGCAGTTCTTTATCCCGGTGATGAACGTGAGATTCTCATTAGGCCAGCTGAGTGTCCTGAGATGCAGAATAATCCTAGTAACAAGACAGATGGTTGGTAGAGATTAGCTGGAAAATGTCTGATGTAAACTTCTGTCAGCAACTCAAATATTACTCATTGAGTCACCTGACTACGTTAGCCGTAATGAGTACTATATTTGGACATAAAGACTGGATCCCTCTAACTTACGACCGGTTGACACCAATATCTAGTGGTTGGCATTCTTTGGTTAATCCAACGGAATAATGGTAAACTCTGAATTAGTTTGCTTCACTTGGGTTTTAATGGTGTCAGTGAGATGGAGTTGCATGGATTCATGCACACGTAAGGCACACTGTCTTTTTTTTTTTTTTTTTTTTTTTTTTTTATAAGATTAAAGGCTTTAAAGTGTGCTTTATGGTCCGAAAAAATATGGTAGTGTGCCGATGCTCCACTCGGGGGTCCCCAGAAGTGTTTATTTGTTAATTTTGAGCTGTTTGTTTGTTATGCCTGATAAGTTAAAAGGCACTTCACATAAGAATAGTAAGTGCTATATTTATCACATAATAATTCTGCACAATAATAACTGCCTATTTTTGAACAAATAAACATTCTTCTGAGGAATCAGAAACTTACTTCTTGTTAAATACACTATTTGACGTAATAAGTGCCGTGCTCCAATAAACACCCCAACCGTGTTTTTGATCTTACGTCTAATAACCGCCCATGTGTACTGGGAGCAAAATGGTAGATCAAACTTACCAATTTTATTCGATCAGCCTCTGTAACAGTAAAATGAGGCATTCACTGCCTGTTAAAGTGAGTTTACACAGTATTTCAAGACCCCCTGCAACTGGGGAATGTCTATAATGTTCATCAGTAACAACACATTTGATTGTTCTGCCATGCTTTAAAAAAACAGGGAAATATTTTGCCGTTCTCTTGGTAAATGTGCTACAACATGAACCATTTGAAACTGCTACAGCAAAACTATGGGATGCTCTGAATGAATGGAGCGATGAGCCAGATATGGACCTAGCAGAAAGTGATGACGAGTATTTTTCACCCGATTTTTCTGCTCACTAACTTCATACATTTAAAGACATTCCTGGCCATGTGCTTTTCAACATGCCATCTGCTAAAGTTGACAATGCAGCCGTGAGGGGGGGGGGCACAAACCAGTGTCTCTCCCTCACGCCGGTCCCAAGCCCGGATAAATGCAGAGGGTTGCGTCAGGAAGGGCATCCGGCGTAAAACAAATGCCAAATAAACTATGCGAATCACAAGAAAGAATCACATACCGGATCGGTCGAGGCCCGGGTTAACAACGACCGCCATCAATGCCGTCAACCAACAGGGTGCTGATGGAAATTGGACTACTGTTGGTCGAAGACGTCGAAGAAGGAGAGGCAGGAGGCGTGTCCGTTGCCAGAGAGAGAAGAGGAAAGGCATGAGTCTAGGACTGAAAGTAGGGACTTTGAATATTGGAACTATGACAGGAAAAGGTAGAGAGCTGGCTGACATGATGCAGAGGAGGAAGGTGGACATACTGTGTGTTCAGGAGACCAGGTGTAAAGGTCGCAAGGCTAGAAGCATAGGAGCAGGGTTTAAGCTGTTTTATCACGGTGTGGATGGGAAGAGAAATGGAGTCGGAGTCATCTTGAAGGAGGAGTTTTCCAGGAATGTTCTAGAAGTGAAAAGAGTGTCAGACAGAGTGATGAGTCTCAAGTTAGAAATTAAAGGTGTGATGGTCAATGTTGTTAGTGCTTATGCCCTACAGTCAGGATGTGAGCGTGAAGAGAAGGAGAGATTCTGGAGCGAGTTACATGAAGTGATGCAGAGTACCCCAGAGGTGAAAGAGTGGTCATTGGGGCAGACTTCAATGGACATGTTGGTGCAGGAAACAGAGGGGACGAGGAAGTGATGGGTAGGTTTGGTATCCAGGACAGGAACGCAGAGGGACAGATGGTAGATTTTGCAAAAAGGATGGAAATGGCTGTGGTGAATACTTTCTTCCAGAAGAGAGAGGAGCATAGGGTGACTTATAAAAGTGGAGGTAGGAGCACACAGGTAGACTACATCTTGTGTAAACAATGCAAAGGCAAAGGCAGAGCAGAAGACAAAGTGGTGGAAGTTGAAAAAGGAAGAGTGTCGGGTTGTCTTCAAGGACGAGTTGAAACAGGCTTTGGGTGGTCAGGAAGTGCTTCCAGATGACTGGACAACTACAGCGAATGTGATCAGGGAGACACGTAGGAGAATACTTGGTGTGTCATCTGGAAGGAAAGTAGATAAGGAGACTTGGTGGTGGAATGAGGAAGTGCAGGAGTGTGTACAAAGGAAGAGATTAGCTAAGAAGAAGTGGGACATTGAGAAAACCGAAGAGAGTAAACAGGAGTACAGGGAGACACAGCGTAAGGCAAAGGTAGCAGTGTCAAAGGCCAAACAGAGTGCGTTTGATGACTTGTATGCTCGGTTGGAAAGTAAGGAGGGAGAAAATGATTTATACAGGTTGGCACAGCAGAGAAATAGAGATGGGAAGGACGTGCAGCAGGTTAGATTGATAAAGGACAGAGAGGGAAATGTATTGACTGATGACAGAAGTGTGCTGGGAAGATGGAAAGAGTACTTTGAAGAGCTGATGAATGAGGAAAATGAGAGAGAAAAAAGAGTAGAAGAGGTGACTGTTGAGGACCAGGAAGTAGCAAAGATTAGTAAGGGTGAAGTGAGGAGGGCATTGAAGAGGATGAAGAATGGAAAGGCAGTTGGTCCTGATGACATACCGGTGGAGGTATGGAAGTGTCTAGGAGAGGTATCAGTAGATTTTCTGACAAGAACATTTAACAAGGTCTTAGAGAGTGAGAGGATGCCAGAGGAATGGAGGAGAAGTGTGCTGGTGCCCATTTTTAAGAACAAGGGAGATGTGCAGAGTTGTGGCAACTACAGAGGGATAAAGTTGATGAGCCATACAATGAAGCTATGGGAAAGAATAGTGGAAGCTAGACTTAGGGCAGAAGTCAGCATTTGTGAACAACAGTTTGGTTTCATGCCAAGAAAGAGCTCCACAGATGCAGTGTTTGCCTTGAGGATGTTAATGGAGAAGTACAGAGAAGGTCAGACGGAGCTGCATTGTGCCTTTGTGGATCTGGAGAAAGCATATGACAGGGTGCCGAGAGAAGAACTGTGGTATTGCATGAGGAAGTCTGGAGTGGCAGAGATGTATGTTAGAGTGGTGCAGGACATGTATGAGAGATGTAAGACAGTGGTGAGGTGTGCTGTCGGTGTGACAGAAGAGTTCAAGGTGAAGGTGGGATTGCATCAAGGGTCAGCTCTCAGCCCCTTCTTGTTTGCTATGGTGATGGACAGGCTGACAGACGAGGTTAGACAAGATTCCCCATGGACTATGATGTTTGCAGATGACATTGTGATCTGTAGTGAGAGCAGAGAATAATTGGAGGAAAATCTAGAGAGGTGGAGGTATGCCCTGGAAAGGAGGGGAATGAAGGTTAGTCTCAGTAAGACAGAATACATGTGTGTGAACGACAAGGACCCAAGAGGAACGGTGAGGTTACAGGGGGGCAGAGATAAGGAAGGTGGAGGATTTTAAGTACTTAGGCTCAACAATCCAGAGCAATGGAGAGTGTGGAGAAGAGGTGAAGAAGCGCTTGCAGGCAGGTCGGAATGGATAGAGAAAAGTGTCCAGTGTGATGCGTGATGGGAGAGTATCGGCAAGAATGAAGGGAAAAGTGTACAAGACGGTGTTGAGGCCAGCGATGTTGTATGGTTTAGAGACAGTGGCCCTGGGGAAAGGACAGGAGTCAGAGTTGGAGGTAGCAGAGATGAAAATGTTGAGGTTCTCTTTGGGAGTAACGAGGATGGATAGGATCAGAAACGAGTACATCAGAGGGACAGCACATGTTAGATGTTTTGGAGACAAAGTCAGAGAGGCTAGATTGAGATGGTTTGGACATGTACAGAGGAGGGATAGTGAGTATATTGGTAGTAGGATGCTGAGGTTGGAACTACCAGGCAGAAGGCCCAGAGGAAGACCAAAGAGATTTATGGATGTGGTGAAGGCGGACATGAAGGTTGTTGAAGATGAAGTAAGAGTAGAACATGCAGAGGATAGGGAGAGATGGAGGCAGATCATTTGCTGTGGCGACCCCTGAAGGGAACAGCCGAAAGAAAAAGAAGAAGAAGATGATGCGGGGGAGCTACACGTGGCTCTTCTTTGTGGATTTCAGCTCTGAATTTCACACCATCCTCGTCCATAAACTGGTGAAACAGGGTCTTCCAGACTCCACTGAAAGTGGATCAGGATATCCCTGTCCTGTAGCAGACAGAGGGTAAGAGTGGGCCAACATACATCCATGGCACTGTGCCTCAGCACTGGCTCCACACAGTACACAAACAACTGCACTCCCACCCACCACAGCAACATCATCGTCAGATTTGCTAAAGCACCATGGTGCTGGGGCTAATCTCTGGAGCAGGATGAGAATAACTACAGAGAGGAGCTGGAGTGGCTAACATTGTATTTCAGGGAGAACAAGCTCCTCCTCACCACCTCCAAATCACAAGAAGGCCATCATCCACTTTAAGAGGAAAAAACGGACCATGAACAATGGCGACTGTGGGAAGAATGTGGTGGACTTCCGCTTCCTTGGAGTCCATTTTCACGAGGACCTGAGCTGGGGCGTGAACACCTTGGAGCAACTAAAAAGGCTTAGCATAATCTACAGTTCTTGAGGGTTGTAAGGAAAAACAACCAGAGACTGCTGGTCCTTTGATGGTGCTCCATTGAAATTTGTGTGTGTGTGTGTGTGTGTGTGTGTGTGTGTTATTTATTCTTTTTTTTTGCCCTCTTTATTAATGCACTGACCGGATGGTACTTTAATTCGTTGTACACGTTACAATGTCAATAAATTATTCTATTCTACTCTAGACCCTCTTCTGTGGTAATAAGTGTAATTAACCCTATTCTGGACTCCCATGAAGAACCTTGGGTTTATTTATTTATTTATTTATTTTTCTAATTTATCAGTGACTGATATTAGAGTGAATTCAGTTGAGGTTTTAGTACGTATTGTTTACTTATTTATGAATCATTATTATCATCATCATCATCATCATCATCATCATCATCATCATCATTATTATTATTATTATTATTATTATTATCTGTCTAATCCTAATTAGGGTTGCAGGGAGGCTGGTGTCAACCCCAGACTATTATTATTATTATTATTATTAATTCATTGATTAATTTATTCCTGTTTTGTTCGTGGGTTTTGAATGATTTTGGGGAACTTGAAAGGTGATTCTGATGTGATGGTCTTTGCTGATTTGTCCTTTAGAGGTCAACCGTGTAATAGGGAAAGGTTGTGCTTTATCAGTAATGGACTGTGAACTGTTGCCAAACGATGTACTCATAGAATGTAAGTTGAGTTCTTTATCACAGTTGACATGTTTTTATTCCAGCAAACACAAAGCAAGTTTGGCTAAGTTAGCTAGGTTATGCTAAGTAAACTGCATGGGCATCACTGAGAAGAAACATGGCTAATTAAATCACCTGCACGGACAGAAAACGTTTTGCCGGTTCTTCACTGAGAGCATCACTGACAGCGGACACCTTGCTGTCGCAGAGGACATTGGAGGTCTTGACTTTATTGAAGTAGAACTATCAGTCCTAAGGGCCTGCAAATAAACAGATTGTAGTCATGTGCCTTAAACCCATTACTGTTCTCACTTCTTTTGACCCAGAAGATCATACCAACAAACCAGAAGCGTAGTCTCAGCAGCCTTACCTGAGTATCCAAGTGCACTTTAAGCCCCCTTAGCCAAATATTGTCAAACTTCTGAATCAGTTTATGTGATCAGACTGTATTAAAAACAGAGCTGAACTCTATGAAGAGCATCTTCACATAAGAGTTACTGCCATCCAAGTATGTGAGGACTGTGTGCAGGCTGTATTGGTAGCATTTTCTGTGGATCAAGATCAGCAGGCATGGCATCCCTAATGTGAGACTTAAATCTGCAAATTAATGTGAGGCTTAATTCTGCAAAGCCATCAGTGTGTTTCTGTCCCTTTGATCAGGAAGAGTATCCTTTGACCAATTGACCAATGCCAAATCAAACGTGCGAATTATTCGCTGTAGTGACCTCTGATAAAGGGAAAAAGCTGAAAGGAAATCATCATAGTAGTCACTAAATATTAAAAAAAAATAATAAAAAATCCCATCTATTAGGTATTGCCTTCCATATCACATGACCACCGCCAACCAGTGAGAGGTGAAAGCATGCACACACACACACACACACACACACACACACACACACACACACACACCATGACATGCAATGTTAGCCACCTGACTCTTTTTGAACTGCAGCGCATGTGCATTTGTGGGCAGTCTAACACAACTGGAAAGAAAGTGCTATCCGCCCCCTTTTACAAATAAGCTCACAGACACCCATGATTCGCTGGCAATGGCTGTGAGTGACAGGAACGTGAGCATCTGCTCTCACTACAGATCACAATGTCAACTGCAAACATCATAGTCCATGGGGAATCTTGTCTCACCTCGTCTGTCAGCCTGTCCATCACCATAGCAAACAAGAAGGGGCTGAGAGCTGACCCTTGATGCAGTCCCACCTCCACCTTGAACTCTTCTATCACACCGACAGCACACCTCACCAGTGTCTTACATCTCTCATACATGTCCTGCACCACTCTAACATACTTCTCTGTGACTCCAGACTTCCTCATGCAATACCTCAGTTCTTCTCTCGGCATCCTGTCATATGCTTTCTCCAGATCCACAAAGGCACAATGCAGCGCCGTCTGACCTTCTCTGTACTTCTCCATTAACATCTCAAGGAAAACACTGCATCTGTGGTGCTCTTTCTTGGCATGAAACCAAACTGTTGTTCACAAATGCTGACCTCTGCCCTTAGTCTAGCTTCCACTATTCTTTTCCATAACTCCATCGTATGGCTCATCAACTTTATCCCTCTGTAGTTGCCACAACTCTGCACGTCTCCCTTGTTCTTAAAAATGGGCACCAGCACAATTCTCCTCCATTCCTCTGGCATCCTCTCACTCTCTAAGACCTTGTTGAATGTTCTTGTCAGAAAATCTACTGATACCTCTCCTAGACACTTCCATACCTCCACCGGTATGTCATCAGGACCAACTGCCTTTCCATTCTTCATCCTCTTCAATGCCCTCCTCACTTCACCCTTATAAATCTTTGCTACTTCCTGGTCCTCAACAGTCACCTCTTCTACTCTTTTTTCTCTCTCATTTTCCTCATTCATCAGCTCTTCAAAGTACTCTTTCCATCTTCCCAGCACACTTCTGTCATCAGTCAATACATTTCCCTCTCTGTCCTTTATCAATCTAACTTGCTGCACGTCCTTCCCATCTCTATTTCTCTTACGCTGTGTCTCCCTGTACTCCTGTTTACTCTCTTCGGTTTTCTCAATGTCCCACTTCTTCTTAGCTAACCTCTTCCTTTGTACATACTCCTGCACTTCCTCATTCCACCACCAAGTCTCCTTATCTACTTTCCTTTCAGAGGACACGCCAAGTACTGTCCTACCTGTCTCCCTGATCACATTAGCTGTAGTTGTCCAATAATCTGGAAGCACTCCCTGACTACCCAAAGCCTGTTTCAACTCCTCCTTGAAGACAACATGACACTCTTCCTTTTTCAGCTTCCACCACTTTGTCTTCTGCTCTGCCTTTGCCTTCTTCACCTTCCTCACCATCAGCGTCATCCTGTACACCACCATCCTATGCTGTTTGGCAACACTCTCACTCTCTACTACTTTGCAGTAACTGACTTCCTTTAAATTGCATTGTTTACACAAGATGTCGTCTTCCTGTGTGCCCCTACCTCCGCTTTTATAAGTCACCCTATGATCCTGTCTCTTCTGGAAGAAAGTATTCACCACAGTCATTTCCATCATTTTTGCAAAATATATCAACATCTGTCCTTCTGTGTTCCTGTCCTGGACACCAAACCTGCCCATCACTTCCTGGTCACCTCTGTTGCCTGCACCAACATGTCTATTGAAGTCTGCACCAATGACCACTCTTTTACTTCTGTGGGTACTCTGCATCACTTCATCTAACTCACTCCAGAATCTCTCCTTCTCGTCTAGCTCACATCCTACTTGTGGAGCATAAGCATGGTGGGAGCATATTAGTCGGAACCAAAGATGCAGTAGACCATAAACAAAGATTCAACAACTTTATTTTAGCACAGGGGAAAACAAAATCACTGGGAATATTACTTTAACTTACTTTTTTACCGGGGATTTAGCTCAGTTGGTAGAGCGTCCGCTTTATCCTCCGGTAGGTCGGAGTTCGAATCCGGCTGCGTGATACCATAAGACGTTAAAATTTGGCAGTTGTTGCTTCCTGCTTGGCGCTCAGCATCAAAAGGATAGAACAACGCAATAACTGGCGCTGCACAATGGCGACAGGTGCCTAGCGTACAAAACAAATTTCAATGTATGTAATGTACTTTGACAATAAAGAGTTGTTTGTTTGTTTGTTTAACAAAACTGGTCGAGCACAAGGCAGGATACCAGAAGTCAGAGAGATCACAGGGAAACAGAATCACATGGAAAGACAATCTTCTGACGCCAGAGGGGAGGGCATGGCGCTCCTATTTATAGCTCGCTGATTGCTGAGTGAATACAGGTGCGCTGTCTGGACATTGTCTGCAGGTAACAGCCACGCCCCTCGCCAGCGCCTGCAGTGAATGGAGAGAGAGAGAGAGAGTTAACGCCATCAGCAAGCACAGACCATAACACTAACAAGATTGAACATCATCGGCCTCCTGCTTCTCCTTCTTCAACTAACAGTAGCCCAGTTTCCACGAGCACCCTCTTGGTTAACAGTACTGACGGCAGTCAATTTGAAACCGGGCCTCGACCGATCATGTATGAAATTCTTATTGATGAGTTGCATAACAAATTTGGCAAATTTTTTACCTCGGATGCCCTTCTTGATACAACCCTCTGCATCTATCCGGGCTTGGAACTGGCGTGAGGATGAACACTGGCTTGTGCCTCCCTTCATGGCTGCATTTCACAATGACTCTCAACATTGTTCAGTGATAACAATATAAAATATAAAATAATACACATTACAATAACTTTTATTATTCAGTTACAGCAATATAAAATATAAAATAATACACTCCACAATAACTCTCATTATTGTTCAGTTAAAATAATATAAAATATGAAATAATACACATTACTCTCATTGGTCCGTCATAATAATACAAAATATAAAATAATACATTTCGGAATAACTCTCAACATTGTTCAGTGATAACAATATAGAATAATATACTTCACAATAACTCTCAACATTGTACAGTTGTAATAATAAAATATAAAGTAATACACGTCACAATAACTCTCAACATTATTCAGTTATATAATATAAAATATACAATCATACATTTCACAATAACTCCCAACATTGTTCAGTTATAACAATATAAAACAAAAAACTCACTTTTTCACTTCATTTTTCTTCCACAAATCCATCAAATTCTTCATCTTCACTGTCTGAGTTTAACAGTTGCGCAAGTTGGACATAAGGCCCAGATCCCTCTATTATTATTTTATTGTTATGTTATATTGTAATATTTATTATCTATTATTCCCTCACGCATGGAGTGCAGGTTGTGACCTAAGGTAAACTTCTCTCACCTATGCCCTCTTAAAGCAACAGTGTCATTACAGTAACACATAGGGCAACTCCCATTCACAGCGTGAGTATTGTGTTTATTACAGAACGGAGGTCATTACTCTTAAGGAGCTGTATCAGTGTAATTGTAAATTCAAGAATCCTAAGTCTCAGGAGGAGACCTGTAGCAGTTCTTTATCCCGGTGATGAACGTTGAGATTCTCATTAGGCCAGCTGAGTGTCCTGAGATGCAGAATAATCCTAGTAACAAGACAGATGGTTGGTAGAGATTAGCTGGAAAATGTCTGATGTAAACTTCTGTCAGCAACTCAAATATTACTCATTGAGTCACCTGACTACGTTAGCCGTAATGAGTACTATATTTGGACATAAAGACTGGATCCCTCTAACTTACTTAATCGGTTGACACCAATATCTAGTGGTTGGCATTCTTTGGTTAATCCAACGGAATAATGGTAAACTCTGAATTAGTTTGCTTCACTTGGGTTTTAATGGTGTCAGTGAGATGGAGTTGCATGGATTCATGCACACGTAAGGCACACTGTCTTTTTTTTTTTTTTTTTTTTTATAAGATTAAAGGCTTTAAAGTGTGCTTTATGGTCCGAAAAAATATGGTAGTGTGCCGATGCTCCACTCGGGGGTCCCCAGAAGTGTTTATTTGTTAATTTTGAGCTGTTTGTTTGTTATGCCTGATAAGTTAAAAGGCACTTCACATAAGAATAGTAAGTGCTATATTTATCACATAATAATTATGCACAATAATAACTGCCTATTTTTGAACAAATAAACATTCTTCTGAGGAATCAGAAACTTACTTCTTGTTAAATACACTATTTGACGTAATAAGTGCCGTGCTCCAATAAACACCCCAACCGTGTTTTTGATCTTACGTCTAATAACCGCCCATGTGTACTGGGAGCAAAATGGTAGATCAAACTTACCAATTTTATTCGATCAGCCTCTGTAACAGTAAAATGAGGCATTCACTGCCTGTTAAAGTGAGTTTACACAGTATTTCAAGACCCCCTGCAACTGGGGAATGTCTATAATGTTCATCAGTAACAACACATTTGATTGTTCTGCCATGCTTTAAAAAAACAGGGAAATATTTTGCCGTTCTCTTGGTAAATGTGCTACAACATGAACCATTTGAAACTGCTACAGCAAAACTATGGGATGCTCTGAATGAATGGAGCGATGAGCCAGATATGGACCTAGCAGAAAGTGATGACGAGTATTTTTCACCCGATTTTTCTGCTCACTAACTTCATACATTTAAAGCCATTCCTGGCCCTGTGCTTTTCAACATGCCACCTGCTAAAGTTGACAATGCAGCCGTGAGGGGGGGGGGCACAAACCAGTGTCACTCCCTCACCACCGGTCCCAAGCCCGGATAAATGCAGAGGGTTGCGGCAGGAAGGGCATCCGGCGTAAAACAAATGCCAAATAAACTATGCGAATCACAAGAAAGAATCACATACCGGATCGGGCGAGGCCGGGTTAACAGCGACCGCCATCAATGCCGTCAACCAACAGGGTGCTGATGGAAATTGGACTACTGTTGGTCGAAGACGTCGAAGAAGGAGAGGCAGGAGGCGTGTCCGTTGCCAGAGAGAGAAGAGGAAAGGCATGAGTCTAGGACTGAAAGTAGGGACTTTGAATATTGGAACTATGACAGGAAAAGGTAGAGAGCTGGCTGACATGATGCAGAGGAGGAAGGTGGACATACTGTGTGTTCAGGAGACCAGGTGTAAAGGTCGCAAGGCTAGAAGCATAGGAGCAGGGTTTAAGCTGTTTTATCACGGTGTGGATGGGAAGAGAAATGGAGTCGGAGTCATCTTGAAGGAGGAGTTTTCCAGGAATGTTCTAGAAGTGAAAAGAGTGTCAGACAGAGTGATGAGTCTCAAGTTAGAAATTAAAGGTGTGATGGTCAATGTTGTTAGTGCTTATGCCCTACAGACAGGATGTGAGCGAGAAGAGAAGGAGAGATTCTGGAGGGAGTTAGATGAAGTGATGCAGAGTACCCCCAGAGGTGAAAGAGTGGTCATTGGGGCAGACTTCAATGGACATGTTGGTGCAGGAAACAGAGGGGACGAGGAAGTGATGGGTAGGTTTGGTATCCAGGACAGGAACGCAGAGGGACAGATGGTAGATTTTGCAAAAAGGATGGAAATGGCTGTGGTGAATACTTTCTTCCAGAAGAGAGAGGAGCATAGGGTGACTTATAAAAGTGGAGGTAGGAGCACACAGGTAGACTACATCTTGTGTAAACAATGCAAAGGCAAAGGCAGAGCAGAAGACAAAGTGGTGGAAGTTGAAAAAGGAAGAGTGTCGGGTTGTCTTCAAGGACGAGTTGAAACAGGCTTTGGGTGGTCAGGAAGTGCTTCCAGATGACTGGACAACTACAGCGAATGTGATCAGGGAGACACGTAGGAGAATACTTGGTGTGTCATCTGGAAGGAAAGTAGATAAGGAGACTTGGTGGTGGAATGAGGAAGTGCAGGAGTGTGTACAAAGGAAGAGATTAGCTAAGAAGAAGTGGGACATTGAGAAAACCGAAGAGAGTAAACAGGAGTACAGGGAGACACAGCGTAAGGCAAAGGTAGCAGTGTCAAAGGCCAAACAGAGTGCGTTTGATGACTTGTATGCTCGGTTGGAAAGTAAGGAGGGAGAAAATGATTTATACAGGTTGGCACAGCAGAGAAATAGAGATGGGAAGGACGTGCAGCAGGTTAGATTGATAAAGGACAGAGAGGGAAATGTATTGACTGATGACAGAAGTGTGCTGGGAAGATGGAAAGAGTACTTTGAAGAGCTGATGAATGAGGAAAATGAGAGAGAAAAAAGAGTAGAAGAGGTGACTGTTGAGGACCAGGAAGTAGCAAAGATTAGTAAGGGTGAAGTGAGGAGGGCATTGAAGAGGATGAAGAATGGAAAGGCAGTTGGTCCTGATGACATACCGGTGGAGGTATGGAAGTGTCTAGGAGAGGTATCAGTAGATTTTCTGACAAGAACATTTAACAAGGTCTTAGAGAGTGAGAGGATGCCAGAGGAATGGAGGAGAAGTGTGCTGGTGCCCATTTTTAAGAACAAGGGAGATGTGCAGAGTTGTGGCAACTACAGAGGGATAAAGTTGATGAGCCATACAATGAAGCTATGGGAAAGAATAGTGGAAGCTAGACTTAGGGCAGAAGTCAGCATTTGTGAACAACAGTTTGGTTTCATGCCAAGAAAGAGCTCCACAGATGCAGTGTTTGCCTTGAGGATGTTAATGGAGAAGTACAGAGAAGGTCAGACGGAGCTGCATTGTGCCTTTGTGGATCTGGAGAAAGCATATGACAGGGTGCCGAGAGAAGAACTGTGGTATTGCATGAGGAAGTCTGGAGTGGCAGAGATGTATGTTAGAGTGGTGCAGGACATGTATGAGAGATGTAAGACAGTGGTGAGGTGTGCTGTCGGTGTGACAGAAGAGTTCAAGGTGAAGGTGGGATTGCATCAAGGGTCAGCTCTCAGCCCCTTCTTGTTTGCTATGGTGATGGACAGGCTGACAGACGAGGTTAGACAAGATTCCCCATGGACTATGATGTTTGCAGATGACATTGTGATCTGTAGTGAGAGCAGAGAACAAGTGCAGGAAAATCTAGAGAGGTGGAGGTATGCCCTGGAAAGGAGGGGAATGAAGATTAGCCTCAGTAAGACAGAATACATGTGCATGAATGACAAGGACCAAAGAGGAACGGTGAGATTACAGGGAGCAGAGATAAGAAAGGTGGAGGATTTTAAGTACTTAGGCTCAACAATCCAGAGCAATGGAGAGTGTGGAAAAGAGGTCAAGAAGCGTGTGCAGGCAGGTTGGAATGGTTGGAGAAAAGTGTCGGTGTGATGTGTGATAGGAGGGTATCGGCAAAAATGAAAGGAAAAGTGTACAAGGCGGTGTTGAGGCCAACGATGTTGTATGGGTTAGAAACAGTGGCCCTGGGGAAAAGACAGGAGGCAGAGTTGGAGGTCGCAGAGATGAAAATGTTGAGGTTCTCTTTGGGAGTAACGAGGATGGATAGGATTAGGAATGAGCACGTCAGAGGGACAGCACATGTAAGACGTTTTGGAGACAAAGTCAGAGAGGCTAGATTGAGATGGTTTGGACATGTACAGAGGAGGGATAGTGAGTATATTGGTAATAGGATGCTGAGGCTGGAACTACCAGGCAAAAGGCCTAGAGGAAGACCAAAGAGACGATTCATGGATGTGGTAAAGGAGGACATGAAGGTCGTTGGTGTAAGAGAAGAAGATGCAAAGGATAGGGTGAGATGGAGGCAGATGATTCGCTGTGGCGACCCCTGAAGGGAAAAGCCGAAAGGAAAAGAAGATCTGCTAAAGTTGACCTTTGTGTTGATTGGTTCATATGGTTAATATGCTAAAGCTCAATTTTACATCGAGGGAAAATATTTAAAAGAACACCATCAGGAGGGAAAATTAAAGGGACCTGTACTTTTTTTTTAATTATGCTGTTTTCTGTTTATTTTCAGCTTCCATTTAAGTAATTTGGTTGGGACCACAAAATGAATAACACAAATACCAGTAAAACTCTTTAATTGTTCTGTTATTATTAATGTTTTCCACCTCTATGGTCATCAGTACTTACCGTTCCACTCTGTTGGTAATCATTTTAATAAGTGTCCACCCACTTCATTTTTTAAGCGCCATGGGCACTTATCACATTGAATACATTATTCAGGTTTGAGGTTTATTAGTAGTTTGGATTAGCTGAGAGCACCGTTTTTGTTTAACAGTACAAATTATCCTCAGGAATACAACTTTCCAACTAATTGGACATGCACTATATAATAAAATGTATGTGGACTGTTTTTTGTTGTTGTTTTTTTTTTTAATTAATTAATTTTTTTTTTTAATCTACCCCAAGTTATGTGTCTTTGGTTTAAGCTCTATCTCTGTATTTTTCACTTCACACTAACATCCTGTTTTGCATATATGTATGGAACATAATTCATTCACCCCAGGGACACAGGTGTTCCCCTTTACCCCTGCATTAACTTTGTACCAGGGTTGCTTCCGTTCTTCACACAGTACCATGGAAGGAAGCTATAAAACACACACATACACACACACACACACACAGCTGACAACTGACCACATACCATACTCTGGTCTGTTTACATATACTTTGTGTAGCCTTTGTCTAACCAGAGCTGTCGCAATAAACCTTAGCTGTTTGATCTAATTCAGGGCTCTTCTGTTTATTGGACTCTTGCCCAAGCGCCGGAACAGGCAACCTTTATCCAGAGGGCACAGAGACGTAAATCAGTTAATCTTAACAGTGCAGTTCTGGTGTATTATAAAGTGCTAACCGATCACATTGTGCTAGAGATAAAAATCTAATGGCAGGAAGATTGAATGACTTGCAGTAGACATGGACATACAGAGGCCTTTTTACACACTGATGAATCAACTTGCTGCTGAAGGAATTGGTCGGGGCCGTCAGAGCCTTGTTCAGTGAGTTTGAGGTGTTGTCCTTAATTTATGTCAGCATGGCTGAAGTTTTCCTCTCTCCCAATATTCATCCTGATTAGTTTCATAAGTATCTTCCTGTCCCTTAACAGCATACCACTGCATGGAGGATAGCCAATGCCTCCACTGTAGGAATGTTCAGCACTAACGTACCTCAGATTTCTAAACCCTTGTTGTGCTTTGGAGTGATCAGCTCAGTCCATACTCAGAAAATGTGATTTCTATTATATGTTCTGACAGAGGGCAAACACATTACTCAACCTGTTGTATTTTATCTACAGGGATCCCTCACTTTCCGTGGTTAATGGGGACCGATGCCCCCCTCCAACTTACCCCACCCCACCCCACCCCACGACCGCCGATTTCGACGAAGCAGGATCGGTCCTTCCCTGACTGACATGTACATATATGTATATGTGTATATTATATCAATATTTATATACTAGTAAATAAACTATAAATTCACACACACACACACACACACACACACACACACACACACACACACCCGCATGTGCACACAGATGTGCATCTCACATAAAAATGTAAGTAGTTTTGTTAGGAGGTTTTGATGTGATGGAATTACTTTCAGCCAGACTCAGAAATGCAGGAGAGAGTGTAAGATGCCACAGAGCTGATTTATTATTTTCATGGGGAAAAAACTCAAGCAGGATGCAAACACGGTAACTCTTGGAGACGAAGGGAAAAACACAACAAACACTAAGCACTGGGAACTAAGGCATGGGTAACTGGTCAAGAGTGGAGCTGGAACCAGGACCCATAGAGATCACATGGGAACAGAAGAAGTGTTGCCCGTCTTTATAGTACTGTAAATTGGTGAGTAGGGTCAGGCGTGTGCATTGTAATCCGCCCGTGTGTGTCAGCCTCACCCCCTGCAGCACTAGAGAGAGAGAGAGAGAGAGAGAGAGAGAGAGAGAGAGTAACTCCGACAGCAGGTCAGGTTCCAGGATTATGGACCGAGGGATCCAGGAATGTTCCTCGGGCCCATGCCCTTCCCAGTCCACCAGGTACTGCATACCGCAACCCCATGTGCACCCATAGAGCATACGGTTGACTGTGTAAGCTGGGTGCCCATCAATCAGATGGGGGGGGGGGTTGGTAGGGGGATGAAGAGGGCTTTCTATCACAGGCTTCACCAGAGATATGTGGAACACTGGGTGCACTTTGAGCATGGCTGGGAGCCTCAGTCAGATGGCACTGGGGTTTATGGTATGCTTGATGGTATAAGGCCCGATGTACTTTGAAGCCATCTTTTTGGAATCAGCTTGAAGGGGCAGAGGAGAGCCAAACATGTTACCCGACTTTGTAGGCCGGCGCAGGTGTCCGGAGGCAATCAGCGAGCCACTGGTTCTGGGCTGCTGACCTCTCCAGGGTGGCACAAGCTTCGTTCCAGACCCGGGGTGCTCTGGGGAAGTGTGCCTGGACAGATGGGACATCAACTTCGATCTCCTGACTGGGGAACAGAGGAGGTTGGAACCTATTGATCACCATGAAGGTAGACATATGCTTGGAGGCACAGACCAAGAAGTTATGGGAGTGCTCAATCCATGTTAGGTGTACCTAACCAGGAAGCCAGGAAGCCAGGAGGCGGGAGGCAGCGCAGTGCAGGGAAAATTCCAGGCTCTGATTAGTTTGATAGGCTTGCCCGTTGGATTGTGTGTGGTAAGTAGAGGTCAGACTGCTGGGAACTCCCAGTGTATTGCAAAATGCCTTCCTTATCCTGGGTGTGAACTGGGGGCCTTGGTCAGAAACAATGTCCTGGGGGATACCATGGAGGCAGAACACATGGTCGACCAGCAGACCAACTGTCTCCATAGGCAAGGGGAGCTTGGGTAGGGGGAGAAAATGGACCGCCTTTGAGAAGTGATCCACTATGGTCAAGATGACAGTGTTCCCTTCGGACAGAGGTAGCCCAGTAATGAAGTCCATAGCAATGTGCGATAAGTGGTGACTGGAGGAGACCCGCTGGGGCATGGTGGGTGGACTTGCTTTGGACACAGGTAGCATATGCTCCGACGAACTCCCTGGTGTTGGCTGTTATGGCTGGCCACCAGAAACATTGTCGGAATAGGAAAAGGGTCTGGTGGACTCCGGGGTGGCAGGCCAACTTGGCTGGCAAAGGAATATATAACTGTCCCTGGAAACACCCTTCAGGCTTCGGTTCCCCGTTCCCCTTGCTGGGCATCCTGGACCAGGTGCTCCACCTCCCACCAAACAGCTCCACGCACATGGGAGACAGGCAGGACAGTTTCCATGACAGTATCTTCCCCTGGGGAGTACTACCGAGAGAGGGTGTCTGGCTTAGTATTTTGTAAACCAGGATGGTAGGTACGGATAAAGTTGAACTTCTCCAGGTAGATGGATCGTCGCGCTTGCCAGGAGTTTGATCTTATTGCTGAACGGAGGCAGGACAGATTCTTGGGGTCTTTCCAGATGATGAAGGGATGGGCCGCCCCTTCCAGCCGGTGTCGCCACTCTTGGAGTGCCAGGACCACCGTCAGCAGCTCATGGTTCCCCAAGTCGTAGTTTTGTTCTGCTGAGGACAGGCGACGGGAGAAGAATGGGCACAGGTGTAATTTCTGGTCCACAGGGGAGCACTGGGAGAGGACAGCACCCACTCCCGAATCTGAGGTGTCCACCTCCACCATGAACTGCAGTGTGGGGTCTGGATGGATCAGAATGGGTGCATTGGTGAACCTGCTTTTCATCTGGTCGAACGCCGTTTGTGCACTAGGGGACCATGGGAAGGGTACCTTGATAGATGTTAGCTGTGTGAGAGGCCTGCTAGACAGATATAGTCCCGGGTGAACCTTCTGTAGACATTAACAAACCCCAGGAACCTCTGTAGTTCTTGCAAGTTGCTGGAACTGGCCACTCTGCCAATGCTTTCACCTCCTTTGGATTTGGTTTTATTACACTTGTCCGCCTTAATGTAGAACTTGTTCTCAAGTTGTCGGTGGAGAACCATTCTTACGTAATGGACATGTTCATCATCAGTGTCCAAGAAGGGCAGGATGTCATCAAGGTACACAAAGACGAAGTGTTCAATATGTCCCTGAGTATATCATTGACAAGTGCTTGAAAGACCACAGAGGAGTTAGTCAACCCAAAAGGCATTACCAAGTATTCAAAGTGCCCCAGGTGCGTGTTAAAGCATTCTTCTCCCTCGGGCACAGGAGGAAAGGCCAAGTCGATGAGAGGAAAGGGATATTAGCTCTTAACGGTGATGCTGTTAAGTCCTGTATAGTCAATGCTGTGTTTCAAAGTCTTGTCTTTTTTTTTTTTTCCATGAAGAAGAACACCGCACCTACTGGCGATGAAGAGAAACAATTAAGGCCTGCTGCCAAGGAGTCCGTGATGGATTGTTCCATAGCTTACTTTTCTAATTTCAATAGGTTATATAATCTCTTTGTGGGGAGTGCGGATCCGGGAAGCAAATCTATGGCAAATATATGGGCAGTGTGGTGGAAACGAAAGGGCTCGGTCCTAAGTGAAAACATCTTTTAACTCATGATAGGCGCTGGGGATGCTATTCAGGTCGATTTTCTTCTGCAGTACAGGGGTTTGGGAACCTTGGGCGGAAACAGCAGACAGCAGGCAGTGTTGGTGGCAATGATCACTCCAGTTGCAAATGGTGAGGGTGGCCAAGGCGATATGGGGATTATGGGCTCGTAATCAGGGCCACCCCAACACCACGGGAGTGAGTGGGGCCGAAATGACAGTTCTACGTAGTCATGGTGATTATCCGATCGGGTGAGCTTGACAGGTTTTGTCTTCTGCATAACATGATCAATGAGTTGACCATCCATGGCTGCATGGTGCACCAGAAGCCGAAGGAGCCTAACCAGCTCAGTGTCAATAAAGTTGTCATCGACACCTGAGTCAATGAATATGTTAACAGGGTGTGTGTGTTGCGCGAAGTGTGGGTTACCCTTGATCTGGATGCACTTCCGGGGAGGAGAGGAGGCTCAGCTTGCCTCTGCCCTCCTGCCTGTTGGCAGTCCCAGCACCGCTGGACAATAGGCAAGGTAATGCCCCCTCTTGGTGCAATAAATGCAGAGGAGAGGCGGTCATTTAGTCAATGACATCTTTCTTCCGGCGTCAACTTGGTTCAGCCAAGCTGCTTGGGCTCATGGTGGTCACCTTAGGAAGGTGAAACAGCAACCCAGGGGGTTGGGGATGAGGTGGGAGAGGCGGCCTTAAACATCGCGGAAATGTTTGGAGATGGGACGACATGACCATCCCGCTCTTCCCGGGATCTTTCCCTTCCTCTCTTTCTCTCAGTCTATTGTCCAAGCAGTTAGTGAGTGTAATCAGGTCCTCGAGCATAGCTCGCTCATCCCATGCAGCTATCCCATCCTTGAGTTTGTCATTCCAGCCACTCACAACCGCTAGGATCCAGAAATCCATTTCGTATTCCGATACTGACTAAGAGGCTTGATTCATGAGCAGGCTCATCACAAATGCGGTCTTGGCTTGGTCTGTGGTTTAGGTGAATGGCTACTGACTGAAAGCAAGCGAGCACTGGTGGAGGAACTGAACACATGTGCTGATCGTGCCTGAACACCTTGCCGGCTTGGTGAGCAGGGCTGGTGATGCTGCCGGTGTGGATAATGAAGGGTTGGTGGGCAGGGTCAGGGAGGTAATTTGAGTAGAGATGCCATCCATCCTTCTGCCAAGTTGAATCACACTGATGGTCAATTTCTGGAGGCTGTGCATAATCTGGTGCAGGGTGGAGTTGTGCTGGTCCAACAGGAGTCCCTGGCTGGACAACACCTGCCTGAGCTGTGTGGTCTTTGCTGGGTCCATGTTGGCTAGAAGATTCTGTTATGGAATGAGTTTCAGCTAGACCCAGAAATGCAGGAGACAGTGTAAGATGCCACAGAGCTGGTTTATTGTTTTCACGGGGAAAAACTCAAGAAGCACGGTAACTCTTGGAGAACAAGGGAAAAACACAATAAACACTAAACACTGGGAACTAAGGCATGGGTAACTGGTCGAGCATGGACCTGGAACCAGAAGCCATAGAGATCACAGAGGAACATAGACGTGAAACAAGGAATCTTCTACCATCGGGATAAGTGTGCTGCCTTCTTTATAGTGAGGTAGATTGGTGATTAGGATCAGGTGTGCGCATTGCAATCCACCCTCCTGTGTCAGCCATGCCCCTTTGCTGTAGCCTGCAGCAGTAGAGAGAAAGAGAGAGAGAGAGAGAGACGTCAAATTCAAAGTCCCCCAACAACACGGACCATGACATTTTTTTTTCTTTTTTTTTTTTTTTTCTTTTTATTTATTTATTAATTCATTTATTTATTTGTTTATTTATTGTGTATATTTGGCATTTTTTGCAGCATTTTCCTTAACTTTTCCCTTCTTCTTTTCCTTTCGGCTGTTCCCTTCAGGGGTCACCACAGCAAATCATCTGCCTCCATCTCACCCTATCCTTTGCATCGTCTTATCTTATACCAGCTACCTTCATGTCCTGCTTCACTACATCCATGAATCGTCTCTTTGGTCTTCCTCTAGGCTTTCTGCCTGGTAGTTCCAACCTCAGCATCCCACTACCTATATACTCACTATCCCTCCTCTGTACATGTCCAAACCATCTCAATCTAGCCTCTCTGACTTTGTCTCCAAAACGTCTTACATGTGCTGTCCCTCTGATGTGCTCATTCCTGATCCTATCCATCCTCGTTACTCCCAAAGAAAACCTCCTTAATTTTTCCCTATTTTTCCTTAATTTTATGATGAATATTTTGAAAAACCCCACAATGCACTGTCGCCACAGAGACTGAAGCATGAAGTAGCAAGGGAAAACAAGCAAGGGTTTTTTTTTGTTTGTTTGTTTTGTTGTTTTTTTTGCATGACCAGGAACCCTGGGGGTTCAGGCGCAGCGTAGATTAGATTCACTATACTTTGGATGCCATAAAAAGTGACTAAAACCTGTAATTTAGTCCCTGCTACTTGTTAGCGTTGAAAAAAAATGACAGGCTTTATATTGTCACACCCAGTGTGACTTCTATCGATATTGATATTCAGAGATCGCTCAAATGAAATAAACATTAAAATACAGAAAAATGATTTCTAACAACCAAAACAAAATAGTGTGCCATTTCAGCAAGTTTGTATATTACCACTGAGATGAACATTTAATTATTCCCTGATCTACATGAGTTTACAAGCCGTTACAGTCATTTGTAGAAAAAAAAGATTAAAAAAAACACTCAAAAAAGCTGAAAATATATTAAAGCAATTCAAATTTACTTTTAAATATTGATAAATAATAGTTCACGAGCTTACCATGCCACTGAAAGGGAAATAAAGAAATATCAATAAACACCAAATGGGTTGAGTGGTTTAGTGGCTTAGTGGCAATGGGTTGTTAGTCTAATTAGAGGGCCAGTGGTTCAATCCATACTATCATCACTGTTGGGCCCTTATCCCCCAATGCTCAGTTGTACATATCTAAAAAAAGGAGTCTTGTAATTTGCTCTGGATAAGAGTGTCTGCCAAATGTTATCAAACCACAATGCAATCTGGCTGAGGAGCTGCTGTCTCTGTGCTAAAATCACTTGCATTCTCTCATTACTGAGCACAAAAAACAAAACAAAACAAAAAAATACCCAAACAAACAAACAAAACCAAAAAACAAACAAACAAACAAACAAAAAGGAAATGTTAAATATTTGAATGACGGTAATGGTGGTATATCTGAAGGGTGAAGGCTCAAGACCCACTATCATCAGATTGCCATTCTCATATCAAAGGCCACCCAGGTAGAAACGTTGTTGAACGTTCATATAACGTTTGTATGCAAACGATGAACAAACAATGCACCACTGATTGGACAATCTTTGTTTGCATCCAAACGTTATATGAACGTTATATAAACAGTTGGAATTACAAGTGTGTAGAACGTTCATATGCATACAGTATTTTTATGGGGCAGGGATGGGGGGGCGGGGGGTTATAGGTGCTGTTCATACTGTTGATAGTTGCACTCCATAAATCTCTTTACCATCTTTGTACTGGTTAATTATATCATTAAATAAATGATGAAAGACAATAGTATAATTTTAAAATATTTTTATTAAACTTTTAGACTAACGAAGAAAAAAATAAATAAATAAAAAACAAAGATAGCCCCATTTCAGTTTTTCACATTTTTACAAAAGTACTAAATTTCCCCTGAAATTTTATTCCTACATCACACCAAAAACCCCTGGAATTTCTGTAGAAATGCACCTGATCTGCTTCCTGATTTGATACGTTCATGAACATTTTAAACAGTACTAATTATAGCATCCTTATAAATTTTCAATTTCTTAGTCTCCAAAGCTTACATTAGCTGTACTTTTGATGTCAATGTTAATATATAAGACATTAATTTTATTTATAGATCATCAATGTCAGATTCATCAGGTTCGGAAGATTTTTCACTGTTGGTATTGTTGGCAAGCACATAGCAGGGATTTCGTCGTGTTCATTTCAGGATCATTTTATCTGCTGAGGATGCAGGAGTGTTGTCTGTCTGAATTCATGAGGAACCACATGTAGTTTCACAGTCAGTAGCTTCACTCTCACTCAATTGAGACTTAGACTTGCTTTCCTGTTGCGGAAGCAATTCAGGGTGTTGTTGGAGGTATTTTTTTTTTATTCTGCTCTTGTCTGGCAGTTCCGCACATCTGAAATTGCACTAAGAATAGTGTCCTTGTCAAGATTTGAACTGCTTGCAGCGACTGTCAAGACAGCTTTATAAATGTTCACCATGTCATTAAAAAGCTGCTCCTCTTTGAACCTGATTTTCCTTGGCTGCTGAAGAATTGCAGTAGGTATGCTGGGCCAATGGCATATAAACATGTCCTCACCATGGCCTGTATGTTCTTTTGCCTGTTGTCTTGTAGACCAAAGCAGAAAGGGAGTCTGTTAACTGGTTGCTCATTCTCTTTGCTTGGTTGTCATGTCCGCTTAGCTTGTTATTGGCTTCAATTAGCTGTAAAAAGGGGATTAATTGCAATATTATTTAACATCCAAAATGGTATAGGACAATATTGCATTTGAATGCAATGGATTTTCAGATTATTTCTATGGTGGTACCTTGGACATTAACATTGAACCATCTTGACGAAAATTATGTCTACAGATGAAAATTTAAATAATTCTAAAAAGCCAGTGAGAGCGTTCCTTTTGGCTTTTTTCCATTTATCGGGGCTCACCACAGCGAATGATTCACATGTTTGATTTGGCATAGGTTCACAATCCTAAATAAAAAAATCACATCAAATATAATGGAGTATATAGTCTAGTTGTCCATGCTGCTACCAAGTATGCAGATGCGATTTACATCTTATAATTAATCAGCCCTAGATGTGAATTGCAGCTGCACAGTTAGTAGTGGCTTTGAAAAAAGTAATTTAGAATAATAGTCATCAAACCATTTATTTGCCAAAGAAAATTATTGAATTTATTATAGTAAATGGGAAATTAAAATTAAAAATAGAACAATACTCACATCTTCTACTGATCTTTGTATGGGAAAACCCATGATCTCCAAGCACTGGATGTAGTTTGTTTTGGCTTGCACTGCTGAGGTTGAACTGGCCATACGTTTGACAACTGTCATGGCCACTTCATCCTGGTCTGCCTCTTGTGTAATAGGTGCGACCCGAGTGGTGGTAGCCCCATTCTGAAGGCAGCTGCTGAGTTCCTTTATCCTGTTGTCTAGAATTCTGATGAACTGTGAGTGATTATTTAAACACATCACCATTTCATTTTGACTTTCCTGAATAAATAAACAGAAAAGTGTTACTTTATTACAAGTTAAATGATCAAAAGAAATGTAAACACTGGGGGGCAGCTTCCACATGTCTGCATTGACCCTGTTCATTCTCCCAAAAAAAAAAAAAAATGATAATAATAATAATAATAATAATAATAATAATAATAATAATAATAATAACATGTATTTCATCATGCACTTCATCAGTGCTGTTAACCAACAGGGTGCTGGTGGAAACTGGATGACTGTTGGTCGAAGGAGAGGCAGGAGGCATGTCCGTAAGTGGAGAGAGAAGAGGAAAGAAATGAGTCTAAAACTGAGAGTAGGGAGTTTGAATGTTGGAACTAGGACAGGAAAAGCAAGAGAGCTGGCTGACATGATGCAGAGGAGGAAGATGGACATACTGTGTTCTCAGGAGACCAGGTGGAAAGGTAACAAGGCTAAAAGCTTAGGAGTAGGGTTTAAGCTGTTTTACCATGGTGTGGATGGGAAGAGAAGTATAAAGAAGGTCAGTGGGAGCTGCATTGAGCCTTTGAGGATTTGAAGAAAGCATATGCCAGGGCGCCAAGAGAAGAATTGTGTATTGCATGAGGAAGTCTTGAGTGGCAGAGAAGTATGTTAGAGTGGTGCAGGACATGCAGGACAGATGTAAGACAGGGTGAGGTGTGCTGTCGGCATGACAGAAGAGTTCAAGGTGGAGGTGGAACTGGTCAGCTCTGAGCCCCTTCTTGTTTGCTTTCGTGATGGACAGGCTGACAGATGAGGTTAGACAAGAATCTCCATGTACTATGATCTTTGCAGATGACATTGTGATCTGTCGTTAGAGCAGAGAACAAGTGCAGGAAAATCTAGGGAGGTGGAGGTATGCCCTGGAAAGGAGGGGAATGAATGAAGGTTACCCTCAGTAAAACATAATACATGTGTGTGAATGACAAGGACCCAATAGTAACACTGAGGTTACAGGGAGCAGAGATAAGGAAGGTGGAGGATTTTAAGTACTTAGGCTCAATAATCCAGAGCAATGGAAAGTGTGGAAAAGAGGTGAAGAAGCATGTGCAGGCAGGTTGGGATGGTTTGAGAAAAGTGTCCATTGTGATGTGTGATAGAAAGGTATCGGCAAGAATGAAGGGGAAAGTGTACAAGACGGTGATGAGGCCAGAGATGTTGTATGGTTTAGAAACAGTGGAGCTGAGGAAAAGGAGGCAGAGCTGGAGGTATACAGAGATGAAAATGTTGAGGTTCTCTTTGGGAGTAACGAGGATGGATAGGATCAGGAACGAGCACGACAAAATCAGAGGCTAGATTGAGATGGTTTGGACATGTACAGAGGAAGGATAGTGAATATATTGGTCATAGAATGCTGAGGTTGAAACTACCAGGCAGAAGGCCGAGACAAAGACCAAAGAGGGGATTTATGGATGTGGTGAAGGAGGACATGAAGGTAGTTGGAGTAAGAGAAGCTGCAGAGGATAGGGTGAGATGGAGGCTAACGGTTTGGTGTGACGACCCCTGGATGGAACAGCAGAAAGGAAAATCAGAATTTTGGCCATATTAGAGTGATATGAAATTTCTTTATTGTCAACCTTAATCCTAATATAACAGTCTATTTTTAAAAAAATGCCTCATTAAAATATACACACCAAAACTTTTGGTATGTGCTTCAACCAGAAACTTCTGTGCAAAGAAACGACCCAGTGAAACAACCAGTACCTGTTGCTGATCGCGTTAGTTAATTTTGAGGTATGTTTAAGAATTTTCTTGTCTAGTCTCCAGTTATATTTTTCAAATTATTGTGAATGCATGCATGTTTTAGGCGTAAGACGTTCACATGTTTACTCCGTGAACTGAATCAAATAAGCCGACTCTCTGGTCACTGAATCATTTTTCTGCTGTTTAGAATAAATAAATTATTGCCGCATTAACTCACCAGTTTTTCTAATTAACTTATGTAAATAGGCATTGTTATTCAGTGTTTCTAAACAGCAGCAGGAATGTGTGCTCGTGTAAGTAGCTCATTAATATTGGAAATGTTAAAATATAAATCTGAGACTTGACCGAAACGCCTCAGCATCCAGAAGGACAACAAACTTTCTAAGGCAGCCTCAAGAAGGACAATTCAGGCTTCACAAAAGGAAACAAGAACATGCCATGCTAAAGCACTAAAGATAAAGAAACATTAATTCAAAAAACTTATGTCATGTACAGCATGTAAAGTGTATAGTTTGTTTCCAGATTGTGTTTAAAGAAAATAACTGTTGATAATAGTGTTGTGAGGCAGGACATAGCTAAAAGAGTGACAATTTGATTTGTTACTGTGACACTTTATTAGTGTTGGAATCGCACATGCTAAACCTACAAGTGGAGGTACAGTATGTAGATGGAGATAAATTAAACTTTCTAGAGCTCTTTCAGTGTCATGAAATAGCCTTTTTCCCCTTCTGAAATGTTTAAAACCTAGGAGCTTCTGGCTGATTTTCAGATATTTTGGTGATGGTCAAATCACATGCCTGTACATGGTCTACTACTGCATCTTTGGGTCTGACCCATATGCTCCCGCCGTCACAAGTTTTGCCAGATTTTGATGGAGTGTGCATTAAGGAACCTCCATCATCTTCATCGGGCTGTAAGATCGGCAGTGGTTACTGATAAAAGTTGACCTGTGGGGCATCTTCATTAAACTGTCAGCTGGCAGTTTTTTTTTTGTTTTTGTTTTTTTATGCTGAAATGAACAAGAAATATGGTGACTAAAATTATACCTATAAATTTGCATATATGTCACATACATTTTATTTATAAGCACTATTTAGGACAATAACATTGCTTAGCTAGTAATAATATTCATATAATACCAATAGTGGAGCTAATGCAGCCGTGAGGGGGGCACAAACCAGTGTCTCTCCCTCACGCCGGTCCCAAGCCCAGATAAATGCAGAGGGTTGCGTCAGGAAGGGCATCCGGCATAAAACAAATGGCAAATAAAATATGCGAATCACAAGAAAGAATGACATACCGGATCGGTCGAGGCCCGGGTTAACAACGACCGCCATCAGTACTGTCAACCAACAAGGTGCTGATGGAAATTGGACTACTATTGGTCAAAGACATCGAAGAAGGAGAGGCGGGAGGTGTGTCCGTTGCCAGAGAGAGAAGAGGAAAGGCATGAGTCTAGGACTGAAAGTAGGGACTTTGAATGTTGGAACTATGGCAGGAAAAGGTAGAGAGCTGGGTGACATGATGCAGCGGAGGAAGGTGGACATACTGTGTGTCCAGGAGACCAGGTGGAAAGGTAGCAAGGCTAGAAGCTTAGGAGCAGGGTTTAAGCTGTTTTTTCATGGTGTGGATGGGAAGAGAAATGGAGTCGGAGTCATCTTGAAGGAGGAGTTTGTCAGGAATGTTCTAGAAGTGAAAAGAGTGTCAGACAGAGTGATGAGTCTCAAGTTAGAAATAGAAGGTGTGATGTTCAATGTGGTTAGCGCTTATGCCCCACAGACAGGATGTGAGCGAGAAGAGAAGGAGAGATTCTGGAGTGAGTTAGATGAAGTGATGCAGAGTACCCCCAGAGGTGAAAGAGTGGTCATTGGGGCAGACTTCAATGGACATGTTGGTGCAGGAAACAGAGGGGACGAGGAAGTGATGGGTAGGTTTGGTATCCAGGACAGGAACGCAGAAGGACAGATGTTGGTAGATTTTGCAAAAAGGATGGAAATGGCTGTGGTGAATACTTTCTTCCAGAAGAGAGAGGAGCATAGGGTGACTTATAAAAGTGGAGGTAGAGGCACACAGGTAGACTACATCTTGTGCAGGCGATGTAATTTAAAGGAAGTCAGTGACTGCAAAGTAGTAGCGGGTGAGAGTGTTGCCAAACAGCATAGGATGGTGGTGTGCAGGATGATGCTGATGATGAGGAAGGTGAAGAAGGCAAAGGTAGAGTAGAAGACAAAGTGGTGGATGCTGAAAAAGGAAGAGTGTCGGGTTGTCTTCAAGGAGGAGTTGAAACAGGCTTTGGGTGGTCAGGAAGTGCTTCCAGATGACTGGACAACTACAGCTAATGTAATCAGGGAGACAGGTAGGAGAATATTTGGTGTGTCATCTGGAAGGAAAGTAGATAAGGAGACTTGGTGGTGGAATGAGGAAGTGCAGGAGTGTGTACAAAGGAAGAGGTTAGCTAAGAAGAGGTGGGACATTGAGAAAACCGAAGAGAGTAAACAGGAGTACAGGGAGACACAGCGTAAGGAAAAGGTAACAGTGTCAAAGGCCAAACAGAGCGTGTATGATGACTTGTATGCTCGGTTGGAAAGTAAAGAGGGAGAAAATGATTTATACAGGTCGGCACAGCAGAGAAATAGAGATGGGAAGGACGTGCAACAAGTGAGATTGATAAAGGACAGAGAGGGAAATGTATTGACTGATGACAGAAGTGTGCTGGGAAGATGGAAAGAGTACTTTGAAGAGCTGATGAATGAGGAAAATGAGAGAGAAAAAAGAGTAGAAGAGGTGACTGTTGAGGACCAGGAAGTAGCAAAGGTTAGTAAGGGTGAAGTGAGGAGGGCATTGAAGAGGCTGAAGAATGGAAAGGCAATTGGTCCTGATGACATACCGGTGGAGGTATGGAAGTGTCTAGGAGTATCTAGCAGTCTATTAAATCTAGCAGTAGATTTTCTGACAAGAACATTCAACAAGGTCTTAGAGAGTGAGAGGATGCCAGAGGAATGGAGGAGAATTGTGCTGGTGCCCATTTTTAAGAACAAGGGAGACGTGCAGAGTTGTGGCAACTACAGAGGGATAAAGTTGATGAGCCGTACGATGAAGTTATGGGAAAGAATAGTGGAAGCTAGATTAAGGGCAGAGGTCAGCATTTGTGAACAACAGTTTGCTTTCATGCCAAGAAAGAGCACCACAGACGCAGTGTTTTCCTTTAGTATGTTAATGGAGAAGTACAGAGAAGGTCAGATGGAGCTGCATTGTGCCTTTGTGGATCTGGAGAAAGCATATGACAGGGTGCCGAGAGAAGAACTGCGGTATTGCATGAGGAAGTCTGGAGTCACAGAGAAGTATGTTAGAGTGGTGCAGGACATGTATGAGAGATGTAAGACAGTGGTGAGGTGTGCTGTCGGTGTGACAGAAGAGTTCAAGGTGGAGGTGGGACTGCATCAAGGGTCAGCTCTCAGCCCCTTCTTGTTTGCTATGGTGATGGACAGGCTGACAGATGAGGTTAGACAAGATTCCCCATGGACAGTGATGTTTGCAGATGACATTGTGATCTGTAGTAAGAGCAGAGAACAAGTGCAGGAAAATCTAGAGAGGTGGAGGTATGCCCTGGAAAGGACGGGAATGAAGATTATCCTCAGTAAGACAGAATACATGTGCATGAATGACAAGGACCCAAGAGGAACGGTGAGGTTACAGGGAGCAGAGATAAGAAAGGTGGAGCATTTTAAGGACTTAGGCTCAACAATCCAGAGCAATGGAGAGTGTGGAAAAGAGGTGAAGAAGCATGTGCAGGCAGGTTGGAATGCATGGAGAAAAGTGTCCGGTGTGATGTGTGATAGGAGGGTATCGGCAAGAATGAAAGGAAAAGTGTACAAGACGGTGTTGAGGCCAACGATGTTGTATGGGTTAGAAACAGTGGCCCTGGGGAAAAGACAGGAGGCAGAGTTGGAGGTCGCAGAGATGAAAATGTTGAGGTTCTCTTTGGGAGTAACGAGGATGGATAGGATTAGGAATGAGCACATCAGAGGGACAGCACATGTAAGACGTTTTGGAGACAAAGTCAGAGAGGCTAGATTGAGATGGTTTGGACATGTACAGAGGAGGGATAGTGAGTATATTGGTAATAGGATGCTGAGGCTGGAACTACCAGGCAGAAGGTCTAGAGGAAGACCAAAGAGACGATTCATGGATGTGGTGAAGGAGGACATGAAGGTCGTTGGTGTAAGAGAAGAAGATGCAAAGAATAGGGTCAGATGGAGGCAGATGATTCGCTGTGGCGACCCCTGAAGGGAAAAGCCGAAAGGAAAAGAAGACCAATCGTGAAGCTATTCGTGTCATTATTTTAACTAATACCATACTGAATGATCAATTAGGTCTGCGATATATAACAATTTCAACTTTACACACAAAGTATTAATTTTTACACATTTTATAATCCGTGACTAGTCTGTTTGAAAAATAGCGCCTCGTCACTGAGGCAGTGACGCCAGACTATTCATGATTTGGCTAAGTCGGAGACCGTACGTTTGCTGTGTGCACCGTTTGGATAACTGCATGTTTCTGCCATGCAATGGCCTGGTGAGCTGTCCAAGATGTACGCTGACCTTGCCAGATATGGCTCTAGCTTCCCCACAACCTGAATAAGGATTAGGCTGTTCAGAAAATGAATGAATAAATGGAAATTTAAATAAATGAACTACACCCTCTGGAGGCCTAGAAACAATAAACCATACCTATTGCAGGCTTTGTACAACATTATCAAAGATAAAAACAATGGTATTGAGAATGCTACCTGAAGACCCAAGAAGAATATGGAATACAGCTTGAAACCAAAGTTATGTCACCCAAGGCATATAAAGAGAGACTTGGCCCCATCAGGCCTTTCTCTGGACTCGTCATGTGAAATGTAACAGCACTTTATTCAAAGCAGTGACAAATGAGTTGGATTCAGAATATTAGTATGTATAAAGGATTGTCTGCCGTGCCTCGTCATATTGTATTATGTCGTATGGCCGTCCATCTGTCTGCCTGAGTTAGTTCTTATTTAATTGGTATTGTCCCCCTGCTATTATGTTGCCTTTTGTTTGTTTGCCTATTTGCTTGCTTTATTTCTGTATGAAATGCCTTCAGAGTCCAGCACTTGTATCTGCATTTTTCTCTGTGTATGTTTCCCAGACATATGGCACCTACACCACTACATGACAGAATGCATCACCAAAACAAAGACACAGCATGACTGAATATTCCGACTGCTCATGGTGCGAAGCCACGCAGTTGATTGTAGATGTCTGCTTCCCACCCACTTCAAGTTGCCGGTTGATGCATAAGAGACCTGCACATTCTTTATCTCAACTCCTGATCTTCTGCATCTCCAACTCAGCAGCTTCTGCTTTTGCTTTAAAGTCAGCCAGCATTTATTTACCCAATACCCTTGATGCCAAAGACTAAATACTTTAGGGATCAGCCTTAAATAAACCCGCTCCTTTTCTTATCCCAAAGAACACAATCTTGCCTGGGTTTAACTCACAATATGTGAGTACATATCTGCATGTACAAAAGCACAGTCATATTCTTTTTTCTGAATGCATGTCATCTGGGAAGGATGCTCCTCTGTGTGACTTCTGTGGCTGTGAGAGCTGAGGACAGTGAATATGTCGTTCTAAATCCATTTATGATTCAGATGTTGACTGTGAATCTGAGTCCACTAATTATTAGTATAATTATTAATATATTTTTGAGTTTAAAACAGTTTTTGTTTCCCCTCTGGATTACAGAGGAACATGAGATTTTATTGTTAGGGCAAATTGTGCTGATTTTTAATGTAGATGCCATATGGGAAAATTATATATCTTTTTTATTTTATTTATTTTATTTTTTTTTAAGCTAAGGCTCTGACCTATTAAAAATCATAAATATTTAAAGCACAAGCCTTATCAGAAGATGGAAAAAAATAGTTCGAAGTCACTTACCCATGTTACCTCACTTACCCAATAAAGTTTCAAAGTAATGATTGATATGACATGGATTTGCATGATTAATACAATCAAATCCACTGAAAACACTTTACAAGTGTTTATAAAAATACACAGAATATGTTTCCAAACATGAGCTGATTTCTTTGCAAGGGGATAATCCAAAAAGTTATTCTTTAAAAAATAAAATTTATTCCAAACCCTAGCTCAATAATAATAATAATAATAATAATAATAATAATAATAATAATAATCAAAGGGTGGCACAGTGGTGTAGTGGTTAGCATGCCCACTCCACAGTAAGAAGATCTGGGTCTCAAGCATCTCTGTGTGGCGTTTGCATGTTATCCTTATGTGGGTTTCCTCAAGGTACTCTGATTTCCTCCTACAGTCCCAAAACATGCACAGTAGCCTAATTGGCTGTTCCAAGTCTGCCCTAAGTGGGAATGGTTGTGTGAGCGTTGGCCTTGCGATGGCCTGGTGAGCTGCCCAGGGTGCACCCCGCCCTCGCCCGAAGTCAGCTGAGATAGACGACAGCATCCCCAGAACCCTAATTAAGATTAAGCGGTTCAGAAAATGAATGAATGAATGAATGAATGACTAATAAGAGAACAATGGTAATGATAACAATAATAATTGTAGTTACTATTATAATTATTAATTAACAGTTATATGTGAGCCACTCCACCGAAAGTTGGCTCTTGGGTCCAAAAATGAAAAATGAGATTATTACACAAAATGCAGCAAAACGTTTGTCAATACCTTGAAAACTGACCAAGCTATGCGATTTCTTGTGTCAGCATTCAACTAAAATGTCAAAAGATATTTTAGAGAAAAATGAGCACAAAGATTGCACTTCTTCCAAGATCATTAGTCCTTATTCCATTTTTACGCACTTCAGCCATATGAACTTTTAGAAAACATGTCTAGGAAGTGTTTTAGAAACAGATGACAGAAATGATCCTCATTTTAATCTGACAGGCCCTTTTTGAACCCATCCATCACTGTGGTAAGCCCCAAAAATGAACAAAAAACGACTTTTTTTTTTTTTTTTTCATTTCTGTTTATTCCAATAAGATCAGTATGCATCTTTTTGACCATTATATAAAGGTTCAAATGCCTTCAAATGATACTGATTGGAAAAAAAAATAAATAAAAATAAATAAAACACTGTCAGGTTCAAACAATCACACTGAAATTAAGAAAACTATATATAAGATAACCATATAACAAAACTCTCTGATCTCTTTATTCAAGTAAGCTTCATCAGCTCTGCACTCAGCATCATCATCTATATCCTGCTCAGCAGATAAAAACACATCTTCACAAACACCAGTCATCACACTTTTATTAACACATGCCTCTTCTTCATCAACATCAAAATCAAAATCTTTATCAACACAGCTGGCATCATCATCATCATCAGTTTGTTTATATGTAAAAGGTATGAAACATTTAAGTATTTTTCAGGTCTTGACCAATTTTCGTACAAAACTAAACAACCCACAATCCAGCATGCCCAGTCCAGACAAGATTACACACAAATCAAATAATCAAAAACAACAACTTGCTCACAAGATGGCGACAGGGGTAGGACACGTGTAAGAACGCTCCTGTGGTTGTGTGTTTGTAATTTAGGACTGTAAGTCTGACATAGTCTGCAAATGATTTTTGCAGTTTTTGACTACCAGCAAGATCACAGAAGTATTTGTGAGTGTATTGAGTGAAGTGTTGGAAGGAGTATTCATATAAATATGTCCTCAAAGGGGAAGAGAGGAAAAAAGCCCGCCAACGTGAAGAACCAGAGCACGCCACAGAGCGTGCCACAGAGGAGTAGCAGTGAGAAAAGAAAACCCTCAAGCTCTCCGGTGGATCCTCTACCACAGAAGACAACCAAGCCCCTCGTACAGTCCAACTACAGATGGATTTGCCAGAAGTGTTTACGTTTGGATCGTGTAGTACACCTGTATCCTCAACACTGACCAAGATGGCAACCTCCACACCACAACAAAGCAGGTCAAGTCAAGGTGCTCAGGATATGGATCACTCCTACCCTTCTACACTCTTCGAATTCATCAACCAGGCTTCTATGGATGTAGTAATAACGAAGTTGAGTAGTGCCCTGATGTTGCCAGCTTTACAGGAGAAGTTCAGGGAGACATTTATGAGTGTAGCGAAAGAGGTATTACAGGGAATAATTGATGAAGTCATGGCCCCCTTTAAGAAGGAGATACAGGAGCTGAGAGAAGAACTGAACCTTAAGACTGACGAGCTAGAGCAATACAGCCGGCGGGATTCTGTAAGAGTCATGGGATTGAAGGAGCCTAAGTGGGGAGAGGAGGACAAAAACATCGGCGATGTTGTCCTAGATGTTCTGAAGGACATACACCCGGACATATCCCCGTCAGACATCGACAGGTGCCACCGAGTCGGGAAGAGACAGCGAGGCCAGAATAGGAGTGTGGTTGTGAAGTTTGTCAGTAACTGGAACCGAAACAAAGTGATAAAGAACAAGTCCAAACTTCAAGGAAAGAGAGAGCGTATCTACATCAACGAGGACCTAACGAAATACAGGAACCACTTGTTCAAGTTAGCACGAGATCTGAAGAAGAGTGGGAAGATTTATGGACTTACGACGGCAGAGTACATGTGTGTGAACAGCGGGAAGGTGCGATGCATTTGATTATACGTGAGTTTGACTTGAACAAGTTTAAGGACCAGTAGTGTATTTCATGTGTTCTCACAAGTATGCTTGGATTGTATGTGTTCTTACAATTGGATTGTATGTGCATCGGACTTCTTAAATATGTAAGTATCTAAGATGTCATTTATTGTTAATTGTAAATAATATATTAACACATAATAACCTATCTTACTATTTGCTATGTTTGCACTTTTCTTTGTTTATATTATACTTTTTCTCACCTTTAGTTTTTTATATTCTTCAAATTGTAATACAATATAATATATATCCATTATGGAATCATTGTATATATCCTATGTTTGTTCATTTTCTTTAGAACATGTGAGAGATCCTGCATTGCCATCCTATTATGTACAATTATATTTATTGATATGTCTGCTAATAGCCCGATCTAGTGCCCGCACAAGTACTATCTATCAACATCAAGTAAATAAGCCTTATGAGTAATGACGTAATGAAACACCGTGCGGTGATCGGGTTATTCAGGCATTTCAAGTGCTCTCATAATCTTAAGAAATGTTTCAACTTCAGTATTCTATTTAGTAATAAAATTGTTTTTAGTTTTCTCAGTTATGAAGTAGGAAGTATGTGTAATTTACTATCACTAGAATTGAAAGCTTGCTGTGTATTTATGTTTCTACGTCTGCTTCAATCACAAGTTATAAATATCAATATTACCTTGATTATCTTATTGTTACTTCAGCTTGCTGGTGACGTAGAATCTAACCCAGGTCCTATTGTTCAGAATGACAGCTTGTTGTCTATCTTTCACCTGAATGCACGAAGCATCCGTAATAAGCAGTCTTATCTATCAGAGTTTTTATCTGAATATGACATAGTATGTTTTACAGAAACCCATTTAGATGCAAGTATAGATCATGAAATCTTAGTTTGGGGAAACTTTCATGTTCTGATACGTCAAGACAGAATCATTTGTTAGTACGTAGAAAAAGGCTCTGGAACGGATTAATTTCGTAAGTAGAGGGCCGACTGTATAGTACACATTTACTATTTTAGGTCTCCTCGTTCTCTGGATGGTGGTGGCACAAAAGTGCATAGATCTATTAGAAAGAGCCCGTTTAACATGACAGTATGGAGGCCTAAGCATCATATACCTGTGTATGTATCTGCTAGATTCAGGTGACATTTTATCCTAGAAGAAGAAACTTCAATTTAATACAGGTGCCTGTGGGACTGATTGCACTGGTTGTTGCAGATCCACACACTCGGAGTAATCAGATTGAAGTGATAAATACACAATACTATCTTGTGACAAGGAGGCCAAAAAAGGAGCCCATGTGTTCCAGATCTGGTAATCTGATAAGAGTGTAGAGAGCAAGCATAGTGACTTGCACAGGTTCTTTCAGTAAATACAAGGTACATTAACAATAGAAATCCCTGTCTAGTTATCTGTTGTACAATAGATTTGACCTAATAGCTTTAACCGGGAAATGACTGAGACTCTATAGCGATTCCTCTGTCCTGTGTGAATTACATTCCACTGATCATATCATCACTCACACACCCCGCTCTGATGGTACATGTGGTGGTGGAGTAGCATTTGTTCATCATGACAATATTGATGTGCAGAAAATTGCTCAAAAGTGGTACTGGATGAGTTTTGAGAACTTGGACTGTGTTGTTAATTTAAACACATAATTTTATATCTGACATTTGATACCTAATAAGCTGACATTTGATGACCTTTGTTAAGGTGAAGAACTCTCTCTGAGGTGTGGCCTCTGTTCTTGGAATCATATGCAACAAGATCAGGCACGTTTCTGCAGACAGGTGACTTGAATATTCTCCTTGATGATCAGACCAAGAGTGACACAAAGACTTTTATGGAAATTGTAAGGGCAGCTGGTATCTCATAGCATGTTAAGCAGAAAAGATACATAATGTACTGTACTCAATGCTGTTTTTGCACATGATGCAGAAAGTGATGTTTTCACTTTCCTTCATAGTGTAACTGTCTCACATCCTTGCATTCTATATAACAATGGAAATCAATACAGAGATCACTTTGCTTTGCATTTTCTGGCTGCTTTAAAGTCACATCTGAAGTTTAGGGGTGTCAGTATCTTATCACAAATTTCATGAAATTGATCCCAAGGCCTTCTGTCATGACCTGGCTGCTGCTTTTA
This sequence comes from Plotosus lineatus, assembly GCA_024760905.1. NCBI lineage: Eukaryota > Metazoa > Chordata > Actinopteri > Siluriformes > Plotosidae > Plotosus > Plotosus lineatus. Next base: position 2,664,195 of record CM045743.1, read on the forward strand.
GCAATCAACTTGATGAACATACCCCTCTTACCAAGTGCCATATTATCTCACCCCCAAATGCTCAATGTTTCTCAGCAGAAGTTGCTACTGAGAAAAAAAAGGTGAATAATTATTTTGAAAGGCATTGGCCTCAGTCAGGGCTGGACATTCATTATCAGATTTTTATCGAATAGTCCCTAAAATATAGCACACTTCTTCATCAAAGTAAGAGTCAGTATTCCTCTTCAAAAATATCAGACCATAGCTCTGATCTGAAGACTGTTTGCTGTCATCAACAGGTTTATGAAAAAAAAATCAATTCAATTCAAATTTATTTGTTTTGTGCTTCACAATTGACACTGTCACAAATCAGCTTTACACTGTAAAACATTAAATGTAGGGGCTTACAAGGTATAAACTAATTTCCTTTTACCACTACATACCCCTAAAGGGCATCGCCAATGGCAACGATGCAAGGAAAAACCCCATCATTAAATGCGAGTAAGAAACCTTGAGAGAAACCAGGTCCAAAATAGAAACCCATTATTTTTGGGGTGAAACCACAAAGATATAAACTATATACTGAAAAATTCATTACAGTCCAAAGTGTAGTCTGGCTGGTTATACAACGACTGCAATTCCTAAATAATTGTGGGGGAAATAGTTTATATCACCACCAGTGAAAAGTCATGTTCACAGTCTGTTAATGTACATCCAGATCCATATAGATCTTTATCAGCAGGAGGGAGGGGCTTCCAAGATGAGGACTCCAGTCAGTATCAGCACACCAGGACATACTACATGCTTCAGAAAGTAGAAGGATCAGGATCACTGAGAGAGAGAGGGGGGGGGGTTTACTGATTGTAGTGTAATGATAATAGAAGATTTTATTATTTTTGAGTGCAACAGGGACTCCAGCATACCGGGCTATGGCAGCAGAAGTAAAACAGAGAGAACCAGAAGGAAGACAGACATGAGGGACCCTGTGAATTTGTGGCAATCAGCCCGTCCACCGTCAAATGGTCCTGGGCATGTAGAGTAGAGAAGCGACAGCATCCCAACATCCCAGTTTACCAGAACTTTCTATGCCTGAAACCCCCAGATTTGATGCTTTACAGAGTAAAAGCCTTTTAACTAAATGCTCCACTAAACAAGTATATTTTTATCCTCGTGTTAAAAACAGAGACTGTGTCTGAGTTCCGAACATTAACTGGAAGGTTATTCCATAATTTTGGGGCTTTGTAAGAGAAGCTCCACCCCATGCAGTAGTCTTCATTATTCTAGGTATCACTAAGCATCCTGCATCTTTTGATCTAAGGGGGCATTCTGGGTCATAAATGACAAGGATTTCACTAAGATAATGTGGCATGAGATCATTAAGTGCTTCATAGGTTAAAAGTAGTATTTTATATTTGATGTAAAATGTAACGGGGAGCCAGTGGAGTGTAAATAAGGTCAGGGTGATATGGTTGTCTGCGACTCTCGCTGTTGCATTCCGGTCTAACTGGAGCTTGTTTATGCACATATTAGATATTTCAGCATGTCTTACCACTTAAGGATGTGCTAAAGAGCTTTCTAACACTTTCAGAGCTTTTTTTAAATTTTTTTTTGTTTGTTTGTTTGTTTTTCATGCAGAATATGATATTCATTGCAATATCTTTCAATCAGTGATGTAGTCTACCTCTCTCAAAGTCATGGCAATCTAGTGGAGCTTAGTTAATGGTGTCCTGTATCTGAGATGAAGGTTATTTGGTTGATCCTTCAAGCTCCACATGAGTTCAGCAGTCTTGTGTTATGACCTGTGTTTTGGGGGACTTTGACTTTGGCGGCTGTGTTCTACGCCATGGAATACCAGAGACACTGAGAACCAATAATGGTCCAGAGTTTTCAGCACAAGAATTTGCCAACTTTGTAGCTGATTATGTATATTATTTTCGGGGAAGACATGTTAGCTCCTAGGGCTTATCAAGCATATTCATGCAGTGTCAGGGATTGATCAGTATCCTGAGCTGAAAGAGACGACAGGTACGCTACCAGGCACCTACACTCTTAAAATAGATCCGAAGGTACAACCAGTTGTACATGGACCAAGATGTCAGCCTAAAGCCCTCAGCGCTAAAATAAAAGCCAAGTTGAAAGAAATGGAAGCATCAGGCCACATAACTAAAGTGACTGTATCGACAGACTGGATCAGTTTAATGGTGGTAGTGTTAAAAAAACAACAAAGTAAGGATTTGTTTGGATTCAAAGGACCTCAACTCTGCCATCAGACAAGAACATTACCCTATATCTACTGTCGAAGAAGTCATTACCTCTTTTCCACATGACAAAATATTCTCGGTTTTGGACACTAAATCAGGCTTCCTACAGATCAAACTTGATTACGAGTCCAGCCTACTCACCACATTCAACCTACCTTTTGGCAGATATAGATGGCTACGGCTTCTGTTTGGTGTGAAGTCGGCTCCAGAGATTTTACAGTGCATTATGGACACAATGTTAGAGGACGTACCTGGTGCCAGAGCGATAATGGACGACATTCTTATTGGAGGTGAAAATGAAATTCACCATGGTATAATCCTGAGAAAAGTTGTCCAGTGTGCCACAGAGTTCAACTTAAAACTCAACTTTGACAAGAGCCAAATACGCAAACCAGAAGTGAAGTATTCAGGTCATATGATAACAGAAAACGGAATCAAGGCTGACACTGACAAAGTTAGAGCACTCATCGAGATGCCTATACCATAAAGCAAAGATGATTTCAGAAGATTTCTAGGAATGATAGAGTATCTTGCAAAGTTTATTCCTAACTTGAGTGAGTACTTCACTCAGAGAAGTAATGAAGAAGAATACAGACCTCTTCTGGGAGAGAAACCTCAGCAAAAAAGCTTCGACAAGCTCAAGAAACTGTGTTCAGAGTCCCCAGTGCTTGACATATTTGATGTGTCAAAAGACGTTCCTATATACAGTGTGATGCCAGTAACTACGCACTGGGTGGAGTACTTCTTCAGAATGGAGCACCGATTGCCTACACCTCATGTGCACTCACTGAGACAGAATCAAGGTATGCACAAATAGAGAAAGAGACATTAGCTATTGTCCACTGTTGTAAGAAGTTTCACTATTACATCTTTGGAAAACATGTTGTTGTTGAAAGTCACTTCAAGCTATATTCTCCAAGCCATTACTGTCTGCTCCCATGAGTTTGCAAAACATGATGCTGAGACTACAACCATATGATCTCTCTGTCGCATACAAGCCCGGAAAAGACATTCCAATAGGTGATGCACTAAGTCATGCCAATTTGCAAAACAGTGAACCAGATATTAAGCCAATCTTGATTAACATGGTGGATTTCATTGCTGCAACTCCAGCGAGATACGAAGAGTTTCAAAGGAGGACAGCAGAAGAACTAAATGAGCTCCACTCAATTATCATCAAGGGATGGTCAGATACTCGTCAAGAGACTCCACACTCAATAAAGTCATACTGGACTCTGGGAGATGAATTATCAGTTGCAGATGGCATTGTGTACAAAGGAATGAAGATCGTGGTCCCACCTAGCATGAGACAAAACATGCTGAAACAGATACATGAGTCACACGTGGCAAGAGAGGCTTTATATTGGCCAGAAACGATGCAAGAAATTGAAGACATTGTCAATGACTGTTCACTGTGCAACTCATATCAACATAAACTACCAGATGATCCGATGAAAGCAACACTGACGCCAGATTGCCTCTGGAGTGAAGTTGCTTCTGACTTCCTACCTCTAGCACTACCTCTTGACCATCGACTACTATTCCAAGTTTATCGAAGTGGATGCACTCAAAAACACATCTAGTGGTACTGTTATTGACACACTAAAGCAGGGGTCAGCAACCCGCGGCTCCGGAGCCGCATGCGGCTCTTTCATCCTTATGCTGCGGCTCTGCATGGCTCGGGAAGATAAATTGTAAGTATTCGATTTTAAGTATATTGTAGGGAGCTGAGTAGAACAATTGCTGCTTCTGTCTGCTGTGCAATGCTGTGCAATGGACAACTGACAGCTACTTTTATTGTGACATGTTCAACACAATATCTTAAAGTATTTTATTTGTGTTTGTTCGTTTGTTTAATTGTAGCTGTAAATTGTATGATTATTGTGGTCTGTAAATATTAAAATAAAATAATATATATAGATTGTATTATTTTTCGTTGCTTAAAATATGCGTCACACTCTCAGACAGCCCGCCAAAACGCCGTACATTTATCAAGACTTTCAACCCTAGGTAGGCCACGGATGGATAAATCAAAGAAAAGAAAAAATATTTGAAGAAAAGAGAGCATTTAATGATGCATGGGCAGATTCATTTGCAAAAGGCTCAAATCACCTTCAGTTTCGTTCATTACTGGATGAGGTGGAGCGCACGTACTCTGATCTGATGCATAACAGGTGGCTGTCCAGAGGAGAAGTGCTGAAACGCTTTGCTGCATGTCTGGGAGAGGTGAAGACTTTCATGAGCAGCAAAGGACTCACCTTTCCTGAGCTGGAACGGCAAGAGTGGCTGGAAAAGCTGTATTTCATGGTGGACATGACGGCGAACCTGAATGCGCTGAATACAACTCTTCAGGGGAGAGGAAGCACAGCGCTACACATGCTGGAAGAGGTGTTGGCGTTTGAGCGCAAGCTGACAGTGTTTGTGAGAGATTTAGAGAGAGGAACACTGTCTCACTTCCCCTCCTTACGGGAGTTCAAACAAGCGAACAAGGTGATAAATTCAGAGTATTTGCAGTCTGCAATCACTACAATGCAAGCATCGTTTGGGAAACGATTCAAAGAGTTCAGAGAGGAAAAAGCAACATTATCCTTCCCCGTCGCTCCCCTGACCATCGACCCATCCCTGTTAAATGTGTCTGCATTTGCAGATGTAAGTCAACCTGATCTTGAGCTGGAGCTGGCTGACACAGCTGACAGAGATATATGGGCGTCTGAGTTTGAACGCATGAGAGATATATTTATATATATGCGAACATATTCATTTCAGATGTCAAAAAGTGTTTGCGGCTCCCAGTGTTGTCTTTTCCGTGGAAACCGGGTCGAAATGGCTCTTTGAGTATTAAAGGTTGCCGACCCCTGCACTAAAGCAACAATTATGTCGCCATGGAATACCAGAGACACTGAGAACCAATAATGGATGACGATTCATACTTACACACACACCTAGTGGTGATTTGGAACAGTGAATTAACCCACTGTGCATGTTTTTGGACTGTGGAAGGAAAGCAGTGTACCCAGAGAAAACCCATGCAAGCACGGGGAGAACCTGTGTGGAAAACTCCACACAGAAACACCTGAATCGAACCCAGGACTATTTTCCTGTGAGGCAAACATGCTCACCACTTGCACCATCTCATCAAACTTATTTATGCTGATAATCTTGACCTTAGACAAATATTATGAATTTAATGCATTCTGTGCACTAACACTACATATGTTACTGGGGGGAAAATGTCCATGCAGTTGACTTCTTTAATAATTATTGACAGACCCTCAGGGCCGGACTTCTAATTCCTACATGAATTTTACGATTTTGTTTCAAACCTGATTGTTTCTTTATATGAAGCTTTAATTATTGATGATTTTAACAGCCATTTCAATAACCCAAAGGATAGCGTTCACATCTATCCTAGATTCAGTTAGGGGGTAAATCCTATTTTAATAGGATCCTCTCATAAAGCTGGCCACATTGTAGATTTACAAATTAACCTCATATTAAACTGTATAATGATTAGACATTCAGAAAATATGTGAATGAGTGATTAAGTATCATCTTACAACTTCATTATTGTAGTTTCAGTATTTTCTATAAAGTGAACAATACTGCCATGAGGAAAATCAATGTGCAATTACTTGTTTATAAATAATTGTTTTGTTGAAAGTATTCAGTTTTCTAGAACAAAAATTGAAAAAAGTCTGAGAAGTATTCAGCAAAAGATGAGAAACTAAGGTTATTTCTGAATAACTGCTTGAACACAAAGACATCTGGCATTTATTTTGGGTTTGTTGCCCACTGAAGAGTTCAAATAAACCGCTTGAGGCTTGTCGTTGTCAAGGACCTTCATTTACATATAAATTGGCAAAGTGGAGGAGCGAGTCAGCAATAGACAAACATGTTTAGTAAACTTAGAAGGCACAAGTAGAACGTTTGGAGAATACATCCTCTTATGTTTGAGGGCAGGGCAGTGTTGGCCTGGTAGTAACCAGCCAATCCCAAGGTTGGGGGCTCAAGCACCACTGTCAATGGCTGTCACCGCTGTCATCCCAGTGCAGTAAGTGGGCCAGCCTTCCTCTGACCTCCATTAGCAGATCAGAACATATTTCAATGAATATGTTATCATATCAATGGCATACAGCTACTGCAACCTGTGACATTTATGAATTTCATCACATCTGATGTGTGTAATGAAATACATTTTTCATCAAATGCAATCAAAAGTCATCAAATGTAAATGAAAGATTTAGGCAGAGTTCATGCTGTGTTGATGCCTCTATTGACTATATGGGTCAGTAGTGCATAGTCTACTGTTTATGGAATACTGTGTGTATGTACACACACACACACACACACACACACACACACACACACATATTTACATTAATACTAAGATGGTGGGCCGTGCATTGGGTACCTGGGCTTTCAATGGGACTTAAGAAATTTAATGCACCTCTTAATACCACCGCTATTACGTCACAATTCTAAAAACTATCAATAACATACAAAAATACAATGCAACAAGGTGTGGCATTGCAGAGAGAGAGAGAGAGAGAGAGAGAGAGAGAGAGAGAGAGAGAAAGGCATTTCATTCATTTCTGCTTCCCAGTCAGCACAGAGACATGTGGTCCAGCTGGGGGCCATATGGGCCAAAATATGGGGTGCAGTTGGGCTACCCATCTGGGCATCAGAAGATTTTTACCATGGGTTCTATGTGGGCCCCATCTGGGCGAGCCCATATGGGCTAAAATATGGGTCCTACACGGGCAGCAACTGGGCTAGCCCAGATGGGGCTAAAATATGGGTCCCACACGGGTGACACATAGGATTGCCCAGATGGTCTAAAATATGGGCCTCTCAAGGTGACACATGGGCTTGCCCAGAAGGGCTAAAATGATGGTCACACACGGGTGAAATATGGTCTTGCCCAGATGGGCTAATGTTGTACCCCATTACCTTGCTGCACAAGGAAAAGCTCATGCAGGACCCAGCAGTTAAACCATTTTGGGACAAGACCCATGCATTCCCATGTGTTGCCCATATGGGACCCACGTTTTAGCCCATCTTTGCAAGCCCATTTTTACCTATATGAAACCCACTAAACAGTCCATGCTTTCACCCATATGGGACCCAGCTGGCCCGGCTTTTACCCACATGGGCCCGACATGGGTGTGCTGGCTGGGTTGTACCACTGAGCCTTACATATCTTTCACCCTTGTTTAAAATAAAAAAGGGTAAACCTTACCTCTACTTCCACAACCTTCCCTTATGATGTCTATTGATATCTATGATGTCTAAATCTCTTGATTTATCAGTAATGATTTCACCAGTTGATGTTTTCAGTGGTGAGGACTTGGACTGTGTAGGGACTGTGTAGATCCAATCGCCTTCTTGATACCCTTTAACATGCCCCTTGAATTTCCAGTGTCAGCAGCTGACTGGATTTCTGCACAGAAATTCATCCAAAAGTTGTTAGCACAGATCTTATATTTCACATTCGCATGACCACTGGCGTCCCGAAGTGCTTCCAAAGAATGAGATGATGGATTTCACTGGTAGTTCTGCACGGCTCTCTTTGCTTCGATGAGCGGCTGAAGAGTCGAGATGTTTGCATTGAACCAATCTTGACTTTTGCGTACATTCTTGCCAAAGGCCTTTAACGCTGCAGCAAGGGTGATGTTCTTGATATGGCTCCAGTGGTCCTCTGTGTGAAGCTCCAGACAGTCTCAGATTTTCGAGCTCAGAATGTTGTTGAAAATAGAGACATTTTCAGGGATGGCGGTAGCAGAAGCATTAATACGAAGTGTAGCAGATTGTTTGACGCGATGGGACTTCTTTGGGCGTAACTGGATCCTCATGCAGAATAGGGAGTGATCAGAGTCACAATCAGCACTGTGGTATGCCCTTGTAGAACGAATGTTCTTAAGGTGTTCCCATCTTGAGATGATGAGGTCGAGTTGGTGCCAGTTTTTAGATCTGGGGTGCATCCACGAGGACCTATGGTGCAGATTCACGCCAAATAATGTGTTTGTAATACAGAGGTGATGATAGGTGCAAAGCTCCAAAAGGCGTTGACCATTTTTATTGTATTTGCCAACACGAAAGTGCCCAAGACAATCGGGCCAGGAGCCTTGATCGTTGCCCACTCGAGCGTTTAAATTGCCGAGGAGAATCAGCACTTCGTTGTTTGGGATACGTTTAATAGCATCATCCAATTGGCTGTAAAAGGAAGGTATCCTTGGCATCGGTACTCGAAGTCAGGGTTGGAGTGTAGACAGTAAGCAAGTTGGTAGGACCTAGATCAGTATTGAATTTTATGTGCATGATGCGCTCGGACTTAGTTGAGCCTAATTCCACCATCAGTAACTCGCTTGTTGCTAACAGCAAAACCAACTCCATGTACTCTTGGCTCAACTTCATCTCTACCCTGACAGAAAAATGTGTCGTCCTTTTCCATTAGGCTTCCGCAACCAGCTCTGTGCGTTTCTGTAGAGCAGCGATATCAACTTTGAGCCTAGCCAATTCTCTGCTGATGACAGCTGTTTTGCGTGCCCCATCAATGTCGCCTATGTCCTTGGTAAGTCCGGTCAGCATCGTTCGGACATTCCAGCTCCCAAGTGTAAGAGCTGGTCTTTTTTAATGGATCCTTGATTCTTGGGTGAATAAGTCGCAGCCCGCTTGTCAGACTGTTTCCCAGAAACACAGGCGGGCAATGGCGGAAAAGCATCTTATTGACTGGTGGCGGCCCAGTTTAAGCAAGCAGTAGCTATCCAATGGGGCTAAAAAGCCCCTCCCCCTGTCAGGAATGGCCCCTGGCGTCCGGCTCCACACCAATCAAGTAGTTACTTAAAACCAGTAACTGCCACTCCCCAGTTTGTTTCCATGCCTGGGGAAGCCGTAGGGCATGCTGGAGTTGCCTCTCCATGCCCTTGCCTGGGCGGATGATATGGAGATACTAGTTTGCCCAAGTCCCACAATCCCTCTCTCGGTCTTGCTGGCAAAGTCCGAAAGGAAAGGCCAGTACGTTCGGAATCAGGTCGACTGCAGAAGTTGCTAGTTGATGATACAACTTCAAAACTGAATTACGGCACCTAAACCCTGAATCCCAGTGTGGTTTCCGCTCTAATCGGTCGACTGTTGACATGATCTCCTTGAGACAGCTCCAGGAGAAGTGCAAAGAGCAACAACAGCCACTCTCATTGCATTCATCGACTTGACGAAGGTGTTTGACCTTGTTAGTAGAGACGGCCTTTTCAGGAATCTGCCCTTACTTGGCTGTCCTCCTAAATTCCTGAGCTTCGTCAAATCGTTCCATGATGGGTCTCGGGGTATAGTGCTGTATGACGGGAACAGGTCTGAGACATTCGGTATAAACAGCGGCATAAAACAAGGATGTGTGCTAGCCCCAACTCTCTTCAACATCTTTTTTTCAGTTCTACTGAATCATGCTTTCAAGTCCCTTGAAGAAGGCATCCTTGTTCGATTTCATTCTGATGGTAAACTTTTTAACCCTGCGCACCTTAGAGCCAAGACCAAAGTGTGCAAGGTAGCCATCCGTGATCTTCTCTTTGCTGACGATGTTGTCTTCGTTGCTCACAGCGCTTAAAAACTCCAGCTCCTCCTCAATCAGTTTTCTGACGCATGTGAGGCTTTCAGACTCACAATCAGTCTAAAGAAGACGAACGTCATGTGCCAGGCAAATGCAGCCATGTCTGCCATAAAAATCAAAGATTACACCTTGGAAGCCATCACGCAGTTTACCTATCTTGGCTCCACCACCGCCAATGACAACTGTCTTGAAGTGGAGATTGGAAAGAGAATTGGTAAGACTGCAACCTATATGGCCAAGCTGTCTGCCCATGTCTGGGAGAATAAGAAGCTAACTACCCAAACTAAAGTTGATGTGTATGGTGCCTGCATCGTGAGCACCTTATTGTTTGGTTGCAAGTCTTTGACTTCTTACGCTCGTCAGGAGAAGCGCTTGAACATCTTCCATATGAGATGTCTCCTTCGCATCCTCTCAATCCCATGGACAGATAAGGTCTCTCACAACGAGGTGCTAGAGCCAATATCCCCTCAATGTTTACCCTGCTAAGACAGCGCAGATTGAGGAGGCAGGGTCAATTGTCCCGGATGGAGGATGGGCGAATACCTAAGGATCTGCTGTATGGTGAGTTGGAATCCAGTTCGAGGCCTATTGGCAGATCTAATCTGCGTTTCAAGGACTTATGCAAGAGAGATATGCTCGCCACTGGCCTACCAATAGATAACTGGGAGCTACATGCTGCAGATCGGAGTGATTGGCGGTCTGTGTGCAGTCTGGCTCTCCAGGCGAGAGAGGAAAGGCTGAAAGCTGAGGCTGTTGATAGGAGAGCTAAGAGAAGAGCAGAAATAAACAAAGCAATGTGTGTTCCAGCGGCATGTGTCTTTACATGTGTATGTATATGTATATATATCATATGTATATGAGTGCTCAATACATTTTCGTAGAGCAAATATAAGGAAAAATAAAAGAATAAAAGGACAGGACAAAGACTTTCTAATGAAACTTAATTTTCACTCTAGATCTGTTTCGATGGGTGGTGAAACCATCCTCTCTTTTCATGTGATTACAGAAGAATTCTTCTGTTTTACGGGGGCAGTGGTGGTCTAGTGGTATAGGGCCCTGGATCACTGATCCAAGGTTGGGGGCTGGGTCCCACTCTCCACAAGGTTGTCACTGTCCCCCTAGTGCAGCGAACTGGGTTATCAAAGGCGGGCCATATCTCTCACTATCTATGGTGTGAGGCATGCAAAAGAATCATTGCTGACTTTCGTAAAGAGGAGCTGCAAAGCCGTCAGCATGTTTCTGTCCCCTGCTAAAAAGGGTTGTGACAGGAAGGGCATCCGACGTAAAAAAAATCTGCCAAATCAAACGTGCGAATCAGATGATTCGCTGTGGCGACTCCCGAGTAAAAGGGAAAAAGCCGAAAGGAAGACAGACAATTTAATCAGTAATAAGTCAGTATTCATATAATTTGTTCCTTAATCATACATTTAACAAACCTCTTGTGCATTTGTTTAGTCAGTAGTGGTTTATAATCATTCAAAAATATACCATTAAGTACACCTTCGAGAATCATCCTAAAGATCCTAGGAGCTATATTGTCGTGGGAATTATTTCCCTTGTTGGGTCACCTAAGGCAAACAGGTCCGAGGTGAAGGTCACCCCGAAGTGCGGTTCAAAGACCCCTGAGATGAAAAATCAGAAACCAGGGACACAGTTTTCCTTGCGTGGCCTTGAGCTAAGCCGAGGGGTGGGGCTTGAAGGCAAGCACCGAGTGGTCATGGTTCTGCTCGTGGAGCTCAGCCATGCACAGCCCGAAAAGGAGACATTGGTCTGCCCTCCAATTGCTCCACCACCTGTGAGAAGGGCTATAGGGGATGGGACAATGTGAGTTTGGTGGCAGCAGAAGGCATGGGTACGGTCGGACCGATTCCGGGCTATTGACTCTGACTCTTGGGACATGAATTGTCACCTCTCTGCTGGGGAAGGAACCTGAGCTGGAGAGGTGGCAAGGTCTCAACTAAATACTGTTGGAGTCACCTCAACAATTAGCCTTGGCTCTGGAACCACCCTGCTCGAGGAAGGCTGGATCTTATTCCCTTCTGGAGTTGCTCGTGGGGAGAGGCAGCAAGCTAGGGTGGGCAGCCTCATTGTGCCCGTCACAGTGCCTACATGTTGGGGTTCTCCCTGATCGATTAAAGGGTGGCTTTCCTCCACCTTCGGGTGGGGGAACGGGTCTTGACTGTTATTTTGCTTATGCACCAAAAGACGGTTCAGATTACCCTCTCTTCTGTCTTTCGGAAATGTTCTGGAAAACGCGACCAGGGGGGAGACAATCGTTCTCCTGGAAAATGATAGTGTGGCCTGGAAGGGTATGATGTTCAGTACAGGTAGGTACAGCCTCTCGAGACTGAACCAAAATGGTGTTTTGTGTTTCGACTTCTGAGCATGTCACAGTTTGTCTGTCTCAAACACCATGTTCAAACATAAGGGTGTCCATAAGTGCACTTGACACCAGGAAACCTTAGGTCACAGTTCAATTATCGACTTCGTCGTCATGCCACTGGAATTGTGGTCACATCTTCTGAATGTTTGCATGAAGATTGGGGCTGAGCTGGCACCGATAATGGGGGAGGCTGCCCTCCTGACTTGGTAGGCCTAAGCGTGTATTGAGGGTTTCCTGGGAACATTTGCCAGCGTCTCCTGTCAGAGAGGCCTTTGACTCTCAACTATGGCAGAGCTCCAACCACATCCGGAAAAAGGTGGGTGACACGGAATGTTTCATGCCTCCATTGCTGAGATGGCCAATAGCTGTGGCCAGAAGGTTGTTGGTGCTTGTCGTGGTGGTAACCCCCAAACCCGGTGGTGGTGAAATGGGCCATCCAGCTGAAAAAGGAGGTCTATCGGTATTATTGGCCTTTGGACTGCCGAGTCAGGGGTTTTTGCCGAGTCAGCAGACACTTACCGACAGGCCAATCGTGCTGCAACCGAAGCTATTGCTGATGCGAAATCTCAGGTGTGGGAGGAGTTTAGTGAGGGCCTGGAGAGCAATTAAGAGTTGGCTTCAAAAAGGTTCTCCGATGCCTCAAGAGCTCCTCAAGAGCTCAAGCAGTTCTCCACAAATACTGTTTACAGTAGAGGTGTGGAGCTGCTCACATTGACTGGGATGTCATTGGGAGATAGATGGAAGGAATACTTTGAGACCTCCTCAATCTGACCGACATGCCCTTTGTGGAGAAGGAAGACCCTGTGGGTTTGGGAAGAGATCTGTCCATCACTGGAGCTGAGGTCACTAAGGTTGTCAAAAAGCTCCTCGGTGTCCAGGCACTGGGGTGGATGAGCTCTGACGTGAAGATCTCAAAGCTCTGGATGCTGTAGGACTGGTTTTATTGACTGGTTTTATTGACATGTCTCTGCAACATTGCGTGATCATCGGGGGCCATACCTCTGCATTGGAAAACCGGGGTGGTAATTCCACTTTTTTTATAAAGGGCAACCAAAGGGTGTGTTCCAATTATTGTGGAATCACACTCCTTAGCCATGCAGTCTCTCTGGACTCTAGACTCCCAGTCCCAGTCGCCTGGACGCGGGTCATCAGGGTCTCCCTGGAACCAGGACCAGAGGAGGGGCTTGAAGGCGAGTGCCTGGTGGTCGGGCTTCTGCCCATGGAGCCTGGCCGGGCCTAGCCCGAAATAGAGACATGGTACAGCCCTCCCATGGACCCGTGGTCGATGCAGGGGTACTGGAAAGGAGGGTCCAACCGATAGTCAAACCTTGGATTCAGGAGGAACAATGTGGTTTTTGTCCTGGCCGTAGCACTCTTGACCAAATCTATACCCTCCACAGGATTTTGGAAGAGGTATGGGAGTTTGCCCAGTCTCTCCACATGTATTTTTTAGATTTGGAGAAGGCTTTTGACCATGTGCCTTGGTCTATCCTGTGGGGCCTGTTCCAGGAGTATAGGTTCCGGACCAGTTGCTATGGACCATTTGATCACTGTATCACCACAGCCAGAATATGGTCCATTTTGGGAACAACTGGTCAGATTTATTTCCGTTGAGGGTTGGAGTCCACCAAGGCTGACCTTTGTCATGGATTCTGTTCATAATTTTTATGGACAGAATTTCTCTTCACAGTCAAGATGTTGAGAAGTTCTGGTTTGGTGGTCATCGAATCTCGTCTGCTTTTTGCGGATGACATTGTCCTTTTGGATTCATTTACCCAGGGCCTCCAGCTCTCATTGGAGCATTCACAGTCGAGTGCAAAGGATCCGGGATGAGAATCAGCATCTCCAAAGCCATGGTTCTCATTTGGAAAAGTTTGGAATGCACCCTCCAGGTCAGGAATGAAGTCCTGCCCAAGTGGTAGAATTTTTAAGTTTCTTTGGGTCTTGTTCACAAGTGAGGAAAGGGTGTAGCGAGAGATTGATCGCTGCAGTCTCTGCTGTAAAGCGGAGCCTGGACCGGTCAGTCATGGTGAAGAAGGAGCTGAGCCGCAAGGCAAAACTCTCAATTTACCAATCAGTCTATGTTCCAAACCTTACCTATAGTTAAAAGCTTTGAGTAGTGACTGAAAGAAAAACATCACGGATACAAGTTGCTGAAAAGAGCTTCCTTTGCTGGGTGGTGGGGCTGTCCCTTAGAGATAAGGTGAGAAGCTTAACCATCTTGGCAGAGCTCGGCATAGAACCGTTGCCAATTTGCATTGAGAGGGGCCAGTTGAGGTGGATTGGGCATCTGGTCAGAATGCCTCCCGAACGCCTCCCTTGTGTGGTGTTTCGGGCATGCCCAATCGGAAATAAGAACACACTTGAGGCATTGTCTTTCTGGGCTGGACTGGGAACACCCTTGAGTCCCCTCAGAAGAGCAAAATGAAGTGGCTGGGGAGAGGAATGTCTGGACTTCATTGCTTAAGCTGCTGCCACCGTGCCCCGACAATGGATTGAGCAGAGGAAGACGATACCCTATAATTATATGCAGTTTAGTTTTTGGGAGAAGTTCTGCTTGTCTGGCTGAAGTCAATTCAATAGTTTTAGCAGAAAATTGCACACAAACAGACAGACAGACAAATAATCATTGGTGGTTACACATCACATTAGGAGGTGCACATGTGATGCTGGGAGCATTCAGGCGGACCCGAAGATGAAGGAGCTCAGAGGGGCAATCTTCTAGCGCTGACAGGAGGGCACCGTTAATCTTTATCGCCCGGTGGTGGCTTAGTGGAATCAAGTGGGTGCTCCGGACTCCACCCGCATGTGACAGTGATGCCCCTGTTACATATGCCTAATGATTCTATCAGACGAGCCCCCATTTGTTACAGATAGGAAAATTTACATTATTGAAATTGCTCTGTGAAACCAGCAAAGCACAACAGACTAAATACAAATTAACCAAGGATCCCATAGTCACCAAGCCCCTGCAGCAGGGTAAGTTTAGTGATGGCGCATTGTGATGGCAGGGAAAGGCTTTGCCATCCCTCGTGGGCGGTGCGTTGCCGTGGATGCTGAACTGTTCGATGAAGTCCCAAACGGTGGTTCCATGATCCGCCTTGGATGACTTCCCCTTTTGGTGATCCGCCATGATGAGTCCCCTTGGATGATCTGCCCGAAGTGCCTGGAGGAGACTGTAAGAAACTGGAAGACTGTAGCCAGTCGGCCACCTGTCCTTAATATAGATTCCCCAAACCAAGTTGAACAAGCCCAGGCAAACTCAGACAAGCCCCAACATGTCTGCATTGCTCCTCCCCTCTGTTGGAGTGCCCAACTCCAGTCCTCGATGGAAAATTACAGCCTGCCACAGCTGAGTCACACCAAGTGCCTCTCTTCCATTATGTTTACAGTATACAGTGATACCTCAGCTCATGAACATAATTGGTTCCCAGAAAGTGTGTAAGGCGAAAAGTTCGTCTTCCGAACATTTATTTCCCATAAGAAACCATTAAAATGTGAATAATCCGTTCCCAGGTCCCCATAAAACATAATTTTCTACTAAATAAGCCTTAAAACTACACAAAAATATACCTTATTTTATGTATAATAAATGTGCTATTGTATTGTAATTAAAGAAATAAACTGTACTGTATAATAAAGTCGTTTTATTTACCTTTGTGATGGTAGTTGATGGCTTGATGGAATGGAGTGGGAGGAGGAGAGAGGGAGGGACTTACTGTTTGGAAGGAGTGTTTGGAAACGCCTACTGTTTGGAAACACCCTTAGCCACACACGCACCCTTAATAGCTTCCTTGTTCTTAAGGATGGGAGCAATGGTAGACTTAGCGTACTGGTACTGGGACGCTAAGTCACACAAACGCACACCTCGTTCGTGTTTTTCAATGATCTCCGCCTGTGGTGGGGTCTTTTTCGGTCCCATAATAGCAAAAGTACACTCAATATGGTCCAAAATGTCGATCAAACACAAACCACTTCCGCACTCAAAGAAAGGGGATGACGAACTGTGACGCCATGAGCGTGCGTCAGCTTCTCGTGGCCGCCACCATGGCGCTGTTCGACCGCGTGGTTTGGTTCGTCCGCCGAAAAGTAGTTCGTCAGCAGAGACTATCTTCTTCTTCTTCTTCTTTTACTTTCGGCTGCTCCCTTCAGGGGTCGCCACAGCAAATCATCCGCCTCCACCTCACCCTGTCCTCCGCATCTTCTTTTCTGACTCCAACGACCTTCATGTCTTCCTTCACCACATCCATAAATCTCTTCTTTGGTCTTCCTCGAGGCCTTCTGCCTGGTAGTTCAAACCTCAGCATCCTACTGTCAATATACTCACTATCCCTCCTCTGTACATGTCCAAACCATCTCAATCTAGCCTCTCTGGCTTTGTCTCCAAAACATCTTATGTGGGCTGTCCCTCTGATATACTCATTTCTGATCCTATCCATCCTCGTTACTCCCAGAGAGAACCTCAACATTTTCATCTCCGCTACCTCCAGCTCTGCCTCCTGCCTTTTCCTCAGCGCCACTGTTTCTAAGCCATACAACATCGCTGGCCTCACCACCGTCTTGTACACTTTTCCTTTCATTTTTGCCGATACCCTCCTATCACACATCACACCGGACACTTTTCTCCAACCATTCCAGCCTGCCTGCACACGCTTCTTCACCTCTTTTCCACAGTCTCCATTACTCTGGATTGTTGAGCCTAAGTACTTAAAATCCTCCACCTTTCTTATCTCTGCTCCCTGTAACATCACCGTTCCTCTTGGGTCCTTCTCATTCACACACATGTATTCTGATTTTCTGAGGCTAACCTTCATTCCTCTCCTTTCCAGGGCATACCTCCACCTCTCTAGATTTTCTTGCACTTGTTCTCTGCTCTCACTACAGATCATAATGTCATCTGCAAACATCATAGTCCATGGAGATTCTTGTCTCACCTCGTCTGTCAGCCTGTCTATCACCATAGCAAACAAGAAGGGGCTCAGAGCTGACCTTTTATGCAGTCCCACCTCCACCTTGAATTTGTCGGTCACACCGACAGCACACCTCACCACTGTCTTACATCTCTCATACATGTCCTGCATCACTCTAACATACTTCTCTGCCACTCCAGACTTCCTCATGCAATACCACAGTTCTTCTCTTGGCACCCTGTCATATGCTTTTTCCAGATCCACAAAGGCACAATGTAGCTCCCTCTGACCTTCTCTGTACTTCTCTATTAACATCCTCAAAGCAAACATTGCATCTGTGGTGCTCTTTCTTGGCATGAAACCAAACTGTTGTTCACAAATGCTGACCTCTGCCCTGCTTCCACTATTCTTTCTCATAACTTCATCGTATGGCTCATCAACTTTATCCCTCTGTAGTTGCTGCAACTCTGCACGTCTCCCTTGTTCTTAAAAATGGGCACCAGCACACTTCTCCTCCACTCCTCCGGAATCTGCACACTCTCTAGTACCTTGTTGAATGTTCTTGTCAGAAAATCTACTGCTACCTCTCCTAGACACTTCCATACCTCCACAGGTATATCATCAGGACCAACTGCCTTTCCATTCTTCATCCTCTTCAATGCCCTTCTCACTTCACCCTTACTGATCTTTGCTACATCCTGCTCCTCAATGGTCACCTCTTCTACTCTTTTTTCTCTCTCATTTTCCTCATTCATCAGCTCTTCAAAGTACTCTTTCCATCTTCCCAGCACACTTCTGTCATCAGTCAATACATTTCCCTCTCTGTCCTTTATCAATCTAACTTGCTGCACGTCCTTCCCATCTCTATTTCTCTGCTGTGCCAACCTGTATAGATCATTTTCTCCCTCTTTACTATCCAACCTATCATACAAGTCATCATACGCCCTCTGTTTGGCCTTAGCCACTGCTACTTTCGCCTTACGCTGTGTCTCCCTGTACTCCTGTTTACTCTCTTCGGTCCTCTCAATGTCCCACTTCTTCTTAGCTAACCTCTTCCTTTGTATACACTCTTGCACTTCCTCATTCCACCACCAAGTCTCCTTATCTACTTTCCTTCCAGAGGACACACCAAGTACTCTCCTACCTGTGTCCCTGATCACATTTGCTGTGGTTGTCCAGTCATTTGGAAGCACTTCCTGGCCACCCAAAGCCTGTTTCAACTCCTCCTTGAAGACAACACGACACTCTTCCTTTTTCAGCATCCACCACTTTGTCTTCTACTCTACCTTTGCCTTCTTCACCTTCCTCACCATCAGCATCATCCTGCACACCACCATCCTATGCTGTTTGGCAACACTCTCACCCACTATGACTTTGCAGTCACTGACTTCCTTCAAATTACATCGTCTACACAAGATGTAGTCTACCTGTGTGCTCCTACCTCCGCTTTTATAAGTCACCCTATGCTCCTGTTTCTTCTGGAAGAAAGTATTCACCACAGCCATTTCCATCCTTTTTGCAAAATCTATCAACATCTGTCCTTCTGCGTTTCTGTCCTGGATACCAAACCTGCCCATCACTTCCTCGTCCCCTCTGTTGCCTGCACCAACATGTCCATTGAGGTCTGCACCAATGACCACTCTTTCACCTCTGGTGGTACTCTGCATCACTTCATCTAAGTCACTCCAGAATCTCTCCTTCTCTTCTAGCTCACATCCTGCCTGTGGGGCATAAGCACTAACAACATTGAGCATTACACCTTCAATTTCTAACTTGAGACTCATCACTCTGTCTGACACTCTTTTCACTTTTAGAACATTCCTGACAAACTCCTCCTTCAAGATGACTCCTGCTCCATTTCTCTTCCCATCCACACCGTGATAAAATAGCTTAAACCCTGCTCCTAAGCTTTTAGCTTTGCTACCTTTCCACCTGGTCTCCTGAACACACAGTATGTCCACCTTCCTCCTCTGCATCATGTCAGCGAGCTCTCTACCTTTTCCTGCCATAGTTCCAACATTCAAAGTCCCCACTCTCAGTCCTAGACTCATTCCTTTCCTTTTCTCTCTGCCTACGGACACGCCTCCCACCTCTCCTTCTTCGACGTCTTCGACCAACAGTAGTCCAATTTCCATCAGCACCCTGTTGATTGACAGCACTGATGGCTGTCGTTGTTAACCCGGGCCTCGACCGATCCGGTATGGGGGTAGTACTTCTGATTTGCATCATAAATGTTTGACATTGGTTTTACGTCGGATGCCCTTCCTGACACAACCCTCTGCATTTCTCTGGGCTTGGGACCGGCATGAGGGGGAGAGACACTGGTTAGTGCCCCCCCCCCCCCCTCATGGCTGCATTTTCGTCAGCAGAGACTATATGCTCGCAAATTTAATGTTCTTGAGGCGAAAAGTTCGTGAGCTTAAGTGCTCGTGAGCGGAGGTTTTACTGTATTTCCATTCCCCTCCAATAGGTACATACTCATAGGAGTCCCTCACCAGTGCTTGCAGTGCATTAAGAGAGAGAAGAGAGTTAGAAGCTGCCAAATTCAGATCCACTCCCAACACAGATGATAACATGCACAGACAATAATATGATTTAACGAGATTATTCATTATATCAGTTCAGGGGTTTTGTTGAGAGCTTATTATTCAGTCTTCCACCACCACTTTCAGAAGAATCTCACTGAAATAATTATCCTGTTCATATTAAATTGTTCTTGTCAAATTGGGTTTCGTTTATCAGTTGTGCTTAAGGTTAACTGAAAAGTTCTTGTGTGTTCATTAAAGGGCTCTATTTTTCAGATTCTGTTTTGTTCTAAATCTCTTGATTTTGGAGGGTTTGGGTGTTTTGTTATGCCATTATTATGACCATATTTATTATTGCCATTATATCTAACCCATTAATTCATTCATTCATTCATTCATTCATTCATTTTTGAACCGCTTAATCTGAAATACGGCTGCGGAGAGGTTGGTGCTCATATCAACCGAATCGGGGCGAGGGTAGAGTACATCATGGCAAATTCGTCAGGCCGTCCCAAGGCAGAAACATGCTCATGATCATGCAATAGTTCTTTTTCATGAATGTCCCACCACAGACAGTGAAAAACATGGCGGGCCTTTGATAACCCAGTTCGCTGCATTGGGGTTATATCTAGCTCGATGTCCCCTTTAAAAAAAAAGCATAAATCACATATAAAATGTATGTAGTATGTATGTGGTGAGACATTTTTCTATTCTAAATTGACAGCTCTTTTTGAAGTTGATTGCAGCAATACATGAAAAAAAGTTATGAATGGCAACAGAACGCTGGCAAAGTCGGTCGCATTCAAAATAAACATTTGGTTTTATATATATATATATATATAGACAGTTTACCCCCTACTTACGAAACCCTCTGGGTACAAAAACTCCAGAATACGAAAAACATTTTCCTAAGTTTTTATCCTCTGGAAACAAAACACCCTCCTCTTACGAAAAGCGCCAAATGCGGCATTCAAAAATTCAAACGCGCCAATCAAAATTTCACACGATGCACGAGTTGCTCTCCCATTGGCCTCCAATTGGCCAGGAGGGAGCTGACCTGTACCCATACTTCCTCTTTGTCACATGCGGACAGTTGAACAGGACTGTTCGCTTGTTTTGAGATCATTGCAGCGTGGAATGAGACCTCCGATCTCACAAGGAAGCAAGTTAATATTGAATCAGGACTTCTGATCTTTTAAACAGGTACTGTAATTCCACTTTAAATACAACATCCCATCTATTTAAAAATTTAAATACAATTGCTCTGTCAGCTGTGCGTTGCGTGTGGGCGGTGCCCACATTTGGCAAAAACACCCCAGAGAGACAGAGTTTATGTGTGTGTGTGTGTGTGTGTGTGTGTGTGTGTGTGTGTGTGTGTGTGTGTGTGTGTGTGTGAGAGAGAGAAAGAGAGAGAGTTCGTGATAGAGAGACAGAGAGAGCGAGATAGAGAGAGTCAGTGTTTGTGTGTGTGTATGTGAGAGAGAGAAATGTAGACAGAGAGACTGCGTACAGAGACAGTCAGAGACGAAAGGAGAGCACATTGCAGCTTATTTTTTTTGTTTGTTTTTCAAGTTGTTTAATTCAGTAAATATTTAATAAATGTGGCGCGCTCCATAGAATGTGCGAGTGTGAGCGAAACGCGTCTCATCCGGACTCAACGATACAAGTTAAAGTTGAGTTTGGACCTCTGACCTGTCAAGCAGGGAATGTGCTTTAATTCCTCGTCTGAAAATGCACCGGCATTCAACATGAGAGAGAGTGTGTTTGTGCGTTAATAAAAAATGTTTAATATGTTATTAAATGTTTAAATGGTTTATTAAATCATTTTCTTTTACATTTAACACATACTTTTTTCACGTACAAAATTGCTGTACTTTTATATATCTAGAAAAAAAAATCCTCAAAAAATTAGCGTATTGTGATAAAGTTTTTTGTAATGTAGTGATAAACATTAGACTTTCATATATTTTAGATTCCTTGCACACCAACTGAAATGTTTCAGGTCTTTTATTGTTTTAATACTGATGATTTGGCTCATAAAATCCCAAAATCCAAAAATATTTCATCTGACCAATCAAAAAGTGTTTTTCATACAAAAAAAGACAACCTTCAAATAATTATGTTCAGTTCTGCTCTCAATACTTGGTCGGGAAGCCTTTTGCAGAAATTACTGCTTCAATGTGGCGTGGCATGGAGGCAATCAGCCTGTGGCACTGCTGAGGTGTTATGGAGGCCCAGGATGCTTTGATAACAGCCTAAAGCTATCCACAGTGTTGGGTCTGGTGTCTCTCAACTTTCTCTTCACAATATTAGTCACAATATAAGTATTTGGGAGGACTGCTCCAGTTCTTTCCTACCAACCTGATAGACCTTGTTCTAGGTGGAGTTGGGTTTAATGTATGTCAAGTATAAAATCTTCCCCCAATGGAAAACTCAAGGCCTAAAACAGGATATATATATATATATATATATATATATATATATATATATATATATATATATATATATATATATATATATATATATATATATATATATATATAACATATATTCAAAGCTGTCCAGGTAATCCTGATAAACTGAGGCATGGGACTATGGAACAGGGACATGCAGGGAACTTTGAGATAAAACAAATGAACAACAAGCGTGCAAGTGTATGGTAATGAAATAAATCAAGGGCAAAGATGCATGGGTCGTTGTGGGACACAAATAAAGAGAATTGGCTTTTTGTTGAACTAATGTGATGGAATGGCATGTACGGATAGGGGTGTAAATTGTGTGACGCACCACTTTCTATGTCGATTGATCCAGGCTGTCAGTTCATCATCTGCTTTCTGAACCGATGCACAGCCGACAGTTTAGAATGATATGGTCTGTTGTCTCAGGAGCGCTGGTACACCGATGGCATATTAATAAATTAATAAAATATTTTATTTCGTTTTCATTTGTGCATGGTGTGGGCAGTCTTTACAAGTCTTGTTCCAAGTCTTTTGGTTACTTACCCAGTGATTGTTGAGATGAAGGGCAGTAGAAACACTTTTTAACTTGAGTATTGCTGTAATTTTTGGGATGGGGATGCCTGTGGTGATCGAGCAATGTTGGCCATGAGAAATGGAAATCAGCCAGGGCTTCTCTTGTTGCTTGTACATTTCCCTCACTGTTTCGTGAGACAAAACAAAATCTGGCATTCATTCTTTCTTCCAGCAGGCATACGAGAGGTGTTCCTTGGCTGCATATCGGGGTCGCCCAGACGACGGGGAACAGCCATCTCCTCTGAGACCATCAACGTCATCGAGAGCGTGAGACAGGCTCGACTCAACGGCAGAGTTGGTCTGGCCAGGGACCTGAAGCGCGACGCCGTCAAGGCGGTGTGAAGAGATCGGGAGGCTGCGGTCCGCGAGCTCTATGAGACTGTCAAGGGCCACTTGAATGGGCCTCCGTTTCTCTCGGTCAACATCACGATGTCAGATGGTGAAAGCTGCAGATGGTAGAGTGTCCTTCCTGAAGAATCAGAAGTGAGGACTCGTTGGCCTGAGTACTTTGAAGTCGTGCTGAACCCCCCCGCCCGGAGCCTGGCCTTTGGGGATGCTGAAACTCTTGTTGCTGACCCTCCACTAGGCTGCGACCCGCCAACTCTTGAGGAAACTCGGAGGGTGGTGTGGCGCCGGCGGATCGCAAATCTGCAGAAGTTTGTGGACATGCTGAAGGCGGGAGGTGAGGTCGTCCTCGGGTGGCTGTTCGTTCTTGTGTGCTCCGTGTGGAGCACTGGTGTTATCCCAACTGACTGGAAACGGGGCATCATTGTCCCGATCTGGAAGAGGAAGGGTGATACCCGACAATGCAACAGTTCCCGGCAACTCTCCTCTCAATTACGGACAAGGTCTTCGCACGGATTCTACTGGACAGTATCCGACAGAAGCTTCTAGCGCACCAGCGCAGCGCACCAGCGCAGCGAACAGTCTGTGTTTACACCAAAGAGGTCTACCGTTGACCGCATCCTGGTGCTCCACGTCCTATCTGAGCGCTTGCGGGAGTTTTAGGGGCTTCTTTGCTGCCGATATAGATTTTCGCAAAGTGTTCGACTCAGTGGATGCCCTCTGGGGCATACTTCGTCAACGTGGGATCCCATCGGCTCTGGTCCGGCTGATATCATCGCTGTTTTCTGGGACAGAGAGTCCTGTGAGGTGTGGGGGTTCCACCGCTGACTTCTTTGCAGTCGAGACCGGCGTGAGGCAGGGGTGTGTTCTGGGCCCCACTCGATTCAGTACTTCAATAGACTGGATCATTGCAGTGTTGTTGGGTGGATCGGCCTGCGGTGTGTCGTTCGGTGAGGTTCGGATTACTAATCCGGACTTTGCCGATGACGCAGTGATCGCGGAAACGGCTGATGTCCTGATGGAGACTCTCTGTTCGTTGGGTGAGGAGGCGGAATCGCTTGGTTTGCGAGTCTCCTGGATCAAAACCAAGATCCAGGCTTTCAGCGTCCTCTTGGATGCTGCTAATGACTCGATCGCTGTGGGTCGAGAAAGAGCAGAGATCGTGGAGTCTTTCACTTACCTTGGCAGTGTGGTCCATCATTCCACTCATTGCAGGGCTGATATCAATCGTCGACTTGGTCTCGCCTGTGGGCGATGGACTCGCTGAACAGGACCGTGTGGCGGTCGAGGTATCTGAGCAGGTGGACGAAAGTCCGAGTCTTTTACTCCCTTGTGCTCCCTGTCTTGCTCGACTCAAGCGAGACATGGACGCTCGCGGTTCAGCTTGGAGGACAACTGGACTTCTTTGTTCCGACTTCCCTTTGACGCATCTTCGGATAACGCGAAGACTTTGTTACCAACCAGAAGGTGCTCGGGATGCGGGGATGGTAAGAGGAACCTGCTTGATCCGTGACCGTCAGCTGCGCTACTTTGGGCATCTGGCGCATTTCCCGCCTTCGGCCCAGCACACTGGATCGTGTCCATTCGGGATTCTCGGGGCTGGAGCAGATCACGGGGACGACCGCGTGCGATGTGGTTGTGGCAGCTGAGGGCTGCCCTGCTGTGGGGTATGGGCCCTGCGCAGACCTGGTCGATGGCCAGGAGACGGCCTGACCTGAAGCCTCGTCTTGGGCACTGGCGGTCGCGACCCATACCCTGGAATGATGCTCCCAGGTCGAACAGCTCGTGTGAGAAATGAAGGTTTTCTATCATCCTCTGGATCCAACAAAGCTCACAGTCAGTGGCGAAGTTCGCCATCCGATTCCGTCCTCGGCCATCGAAAGCGGCTGGAACGACTCCGCGCTTCAGGGGGCCTTCCTGCGGTGGCTCATTGACCGGCTGAAAGAGGTGCTTGCGGCCCGAGACGAATTAATCACTTTGTCCACCAGACTGGACAACCGGCTGAAAGAGAGGAATAGATCTTGGAAGGGGGTCCCCACCTCAAACTCACTCGCCATTGTCCCCTCTGAGGGAGGATGACGGCCAAGAACCATGCAGGGAAACCACACCAGACTGACGGCTGAAGACGGCTGGCCGACATTCTCTGAATCTACTGCGTCGAGAAGGGAGATTACCTTGCCCAGTGCCCCACGCGACAAGATCCGACAGCAACAAGAGAATCTTCCATGACACCCGGAAAGCACCTGCGAGTTCAAGGTACGCTACACTCCGCGCAACACTCTCATCGTGGAGACATATTTATTGACTCAGATACGGAAGCCCACTTTTATTGATCCAGGGATGATTGAGCTCCACAACCTTCCCGTGGATGAACTCGAGATCCCCAAGGAGGTAGTGGCCATTGATGGCCGACACATAGCTCACGTCACGTACGAGACCAAGCCAGTGAAGCTTACTTTTTCAGGTAACCACCAAGAATATTGGGAACTGTTCTCCCTGCCTCTCTCTCCCCTAGTGTTGGGGTGGCCATGGTTGCAGACTCACAATCCCCACATTGACCCGCACACCCTCACCATATGCGACTGAAGCGACGACTGTCTACAACACTGCCTAATGGCGGCCGTGTCCTCCCAAGCTTCACGAAGCCCAGTCGACCTTGAGGATCTGGACTGAGCCGGCGTGCCCGAAGAATATCACGACCTGCAGAAGGATTTCAGCAAGGACTGGGCTCACTCCTGACCGTACGACCGTACGACTGCGCCATTGACCTCCTCCCAGGTTCGATGCTTCCTTCCCAGCGACTATACAATCTCTCTTAGCCGGAGAAAAACGCCATGGAGGCATACATCAACGAGTCACTGGCTTCAGGTCTCATTCGGCCCTCATCTTCCCCGGGAGGTGCGGGATTCTTCTTTGGCGAAAAGAAAGACAAGAACCTGAGACCTTTGCATCGATTACATGGGCCTGAACCAGATCACCATTGAAAAAAGTACCCTTAATCAATTCAGCCTCCACCCCTCTCCATGATGCTACCGTTTTTGCCAAGTTTGACCTGAGAAATGCCTCCCACTTAGTTTGAATTCGGGAGGGGAACGAGTGGAAGACGGCTTTCAACATGCCCCTTGGGCACTTCAAATACCTAGTCATGCCATTCAGACGAACCAATTTCCAGTCTCTGGTCAACGATGTGCTTGGAAACATGCTGAACAGCTTTGTATCTGGATACCTTGACGACATTCTGACCTTCTCTAGAGACCAAGACGAATATCTCCCCTATGTGAGAATGGTACTAAAGAGGCTGCTGGAGAACAGATTGTTCATTCAGGCAGACAAATGCGAGTTCCATGTCCCCTGTCTGATTCCTGGGGTTCGTCGTGGAGAAGGGGCAGATCAGACCAGATCTGGTGAAGGTCAAGGCAGTCGTGGAGTCGCCGACTCCAGGGACGCGGAAACTTCAGAGGTTCCTGGGGTTTGCGAGCCTCTGTCGCCGTTTCGTGCAGGACTACAGCCGCCTATCAGCCCCCCTCACACAGTTGACATCATCCAAGACCCATTCCAGTGGTGCCCAAGTGGCGTTTGAGAGGCTGAAGGCTAAATTCGTCAATGCGCCCGAACTGATCCAACCGGACCTCTCGCTGCAGTTTTTGGTGGAAGTCAACGTCCTGGACTCAGGGGTGGGGGCGGTCCTCTCCCAACGGTCTCTCACAGACCAGAAGCTCCACTCATGCATCTTCTTCTCCTGTCGCTTGTCCTCGGTGGAACAACAAAATTATGATGTCGGAAATTGCGAGCTGCTGGCGGTGGTCCTGGCATTCCAGGAGTGGAGGCACTGGCTGGGGGGCAGCCCACCCCTTCATGGTCTGGACCGACCATAAAGATGGTCGATAAAGATTGTACCTTTGTACAACCAAGAGGTTGAACTCCCATTACGCATGATGGTCACTCGACTTGGGGAGGTTCAACTTCACACGACATACCAACCTGGCTTCCGGAATACAGAGCCAGATACTCTCTCCAGGCAGTTCTCCTTGGGTGAAGACTCGACCTTGGAGACAATCCTGCCCGCCTCCTGTATACTCGAAGCAGCCCAATGCGAGGTAGAACGACTAGTTCGGGATGCCCATCAGGCCAGAACCCAAGCACTCCAGTGGGCTCACTCTTCAAAGTGAGCCTGCCACCCCGGAGCCCACCGAACTCTGTTCCTGCTCCGACAATGCTTCTGGTGGCCAACAATGGCAGCTGACACCAGGGAGTTTGTGGGAATTTGTGCCACCTGTGCTCGGAGCAAGTCCTCCCATCGTGCACCCACTGGTTTCCTCCAACCATTCCCCATCATCCCTGGTGGATTTCGTCACAGGTTTACCCCATCTGAGGGCAACACTGTCACCCTAACAAGGCGGTCCATTTTATTGCCCGACCCAAACTCCCCTCGGCAATGGAAACAGCGGGTCTCCTAATCCAAAATGTCTTTCGCCTCCATGGCATCCCCCAGAACGTCGTTTCAGACCGGGGCCCCCAGTTTGAAACCAGAGTTTGGAAGGCATTCTGCGCCCCCTTGGGAGTCTCCAGCAGCTTGACCTCTGGCAACCACCCTCAGTCAAACGGGCAGGCAGAACGTGTGAATCAAAGCTTCGGATCATCCCTGCGCTGCGTTATCTCCGACCTCTCAGCCTTCTGGCTCACACCACCTCCCACGGGTCGAATACGCAAACAATTCTCTGATCTACACCGCCACCTGGATGTCTCCCTTCATGGTTATTAATGGGTTCCAGCCCCCCCTTTGTTTCCAGCCAGGAGTTCGAGGTGGCCATCCCATCGGTCCAGTCACAGTTTCACAGAGCATGCCAGAACTGAAAAGAGGTATGGGCTGCCCTGGAACAAACAGTGGCCCGAAACTGGCATGGGTTCTGTCGGACTGATCCTCGGCTGCTTACTCTGACCTTCGGGACATGGAATGTCACCTCTCTGGCGGGAAAGGAGCCTGATTTGGTGCGTGAGGTGGAGAGATACTGACTAGATATAGTCGGGCTCACCTCAACGCATAGCTTGGGCTCTGGAACCATCCATCTCGAAAGAGGCTGGACCTTCTTCTATTCTGGAGTTGCTCATGGGGAGAGGCGGCGAGCCGGTGTGGGTATCCTTGTTGCCCCCCGTCTCGGTGCCCAAATGTTGGGGTTCTCCCCGGTTGACGAAAGGGTAGCTTCCCTCCGTCTTCGGGTGGGGGGACGGGTCCTGACTGTTATTTGTGCTTATGCACCAAATGACAGTTCAGAGTACCCACCCTTTTTGGAGTCTTTGGGGGGTGTTGGAGAACGCTCCCTCGGGAGACTCGCTCGTTGTCTTGGGAGACTTCAACGCCCATGTGAGCAACGATAGTGTGACCTGGAAGGGTGTGATCGGTAGGTACGGCCTCTCCAGTCTGAATCCGAATGGTGTGTCATTGTTGGACTTCTGTGCTCGTCATAGTTTGTCTATCACGAACACCATGTTCGAACATAAGGGTGTCCATAAGTGCACTTGGCACCAGGACACCCTAGGTCGCAGTTCGATGATTGACTTTGTAGTCATGTCATCGGACTTGCGACCATATGTTCTGGACACTCGGGTGAAGAGAGGAGCTGAGCTGTCTACCGATCACTACCTGGTGGTGAGTTGGCTTCGGTGGTGTGGGAGGTTGCCTTCCAGACCTGGCAGGCCCAAGCGTGTAATCAGGGTCTGCTGGGAACGTTTGGCGGAGCCCCCTGTCCGAGAGGCCTTTAACTCCCACCTCCGGCAGAGCTACGACCACGTTCCGGAGGAGGCGGGGGACATGGAATCTGAATGGGCCATGTTTCGTGCCTCCATTGCTGAGGCGGCAGCCCATAGCTGTGGCCGTAAGGTCGTCGGTGCTTGTCGTGGCGGTAATCCCCGAACCCGGTGGTGGACACCTGCGGTGAAGGGGGCCGTCCAGCTGAAGAAGGAGGCCTATCGGGTTTTATTAGCCTGTGGGACTCCTGAGGCAGCAAACGGGTACCGGCAGGCCAAACGTGCTGCAGCCGAGGCTTTCGCAGATGCAAAATCTCGGGCGTGGGAGGAGAGGAAGACCCTGGGGGTTCGGGTGAGGGTCCGCCCATCACTGGAGTGGAGGTCACTGAGGTTGTCAAAAAGCTCCTCGGTGGTCGAGCTCCGGGGTTGGACGAGATCCGCCCGGAATATCTCAGGACTCTGGATGTTGTAGGACTGTCTTGGTTGACACGTCTCTGCAACATCGCGTGGTCATCGGGGGCTGTACCTCTGGATTGGCAAACTGGGGTGGTGGTCCCAATTTTTAAGAAGGGGACCGGAGGGTGTGTTCGAATTATCGGGTAATTACACTGCCCAGCCTACCTGGGAAAGTCTATGCAGGGGTACTAGAGAGGAGGATCCGACCGATAGTGGAACCGGGGATTCAGGAGGAACAATGTGGGTTTCGTCCTGGCCGCAGCACTCTTGACGAGCTGTATACGCTCCACAGGATTCTGGAGGGCATGGGAGTTTGCCCAATCTGTCCACATGTGTTTTGTGGATTTGGAGAAGGCTTTCGACCGTGTCCCTCGAAAGATCTTGTGGGGCGTGCTCGAGAGTACGGCGTTCGGATCCGTTGTTACGAGCTATTCGGTCGCTGTATCACCGGAGCCAGAGTTTGGTCCGTATTGGTAACAGCAGCTCGGATTCGTTTCGGTGGGAGTTGGAGTCCGCCAAGGCTGTCCTTTGTCACCGATTCTGTTCATAATTTTTATGGACAGAATTTCTAAGCGCAGTCGAGGCGATGAGGGGTTCTGGTTCGGTGGCCATCGGATATCATCTCTGCTTTTTGCGGATGATGTTGTCCTTTGGCTTCATCAAGTCGGGCCCTCCAGCTCTCATTGGAGCGATTCGCAGCTGAGTGCGAAGCAGCCGGGATGAAGATCAGTACCTCCAAGTCCGAGGCCATGGTTCTCAGTCGGACAATGGTGGAATGCACCCTCTGGGTCGGGGATGAGGTCCTGCCCCAAGTGGAGGAGTTTAAGTATCTTGGGGTCTTGTTTACGAGTGAGGGAAGGATGGAGCGAGAGATCGACAGACGGATTGCTGCAGCCTCTGCTGTTAAGCGGTGCCTGTACCGGTCCGTCGTGGTGAAAAAGGAGCTGAGCCGCAAGGCGAAGCTCTCAATTTACCATTCAATCTACGTTCCAACCCTCACCTATGGTCACGAGCTTTGGGTAATGACCGAAAGAACAAGATCACGGATACAAGCGGCTGAAATGAGCTTTCTTCGTCGGGTGGCGGGGTTCTCCCTTAGAGATAGGGTGAGAAGCTCCGCCATCCGGGGAGAGCTCGGAGTAGATCCGCTGCTCCTCCGCATTGAGAGGGGCCAGTTGAGATGGCTCGGGCATCTGGTTAGAATGCCCCCCCGGACGCCTCCCTGGTGTGGTGTTTCGGGCATGTCCAACCGGGAAGAGACCCCGGGGTTGACCTAGAACACGCTGGAGGGACTATGTCTCTCGGCTTGTCTGGGACCGCCTCGGTGTCCCCCCGGGAGAGTTGGAGGAAGTGGCTCGGGAGAGGGATGTCTGGACCTCTTTGCTAAGGTTGCTGCCCCCGCGACCCGACCCCGGACTCAGCGGAAGAAGATGAGATACATTGGACCCGATGGAATTGAGAAAATTATAAACCCCAGCGCCGTCTTAGTGAGACTCCCACCCTCACTCAAGGTACACCCAGTATTTCATGTTTCCCGAATTCAGCCCATGGTAGAAAAACTCCTCCTCCCGGACTGATTGATGGACATCCCGCATACACAGTCAACCGTTTCCTTGATGTGTGCTGGCGGGGTTTCAGTGTATAGTGGACTGGGAGGGGCATGGTCCCGAAGAGAGTTCATGGATTCCCTGCTCCCGAATCGTTGACTCGTGTGACAAATTCTATCGCCAGTTCTCGGTGACGCCCTGTAAGGTTGAGGGGGTACTGTGGGTCTGTGCTGGCTGGCGGATTTCAGGTGATGTCATCTTTTGAAAATACTTGCTCTGCACAATATACACCCTGCAGTTTGGGAATACACAGGCCATGTAATTGGAGTGTTCTTACCAGGGCCAATTACTGACCCACAATATACATCTTTTTTTAGGTAAGGATCATCCTTGTGCACCATTTTTTTTTTAACCTAAACAAGTGAATCAAAGTGAACGGTAACAATATAAAAGAAATAAAATAAAATGTACAGATACAGAACGGAGTGATGCACACTGTGGCAGTGGGAAATCAGTGCTCTTAAAATACAGTATATTCATTCATGACTAGACCCAAACCAAACGTATTTTCAGGAAGGCCAGTCCTGTTGTGAACAGAAGCACACTTGAGGTCAAATTTCCTTGTTTTACTCAAATGTAGAATCAAAACCTTTGAGAATGGTTCAAATGGGTCAAATTGTTGAAAGTTGTTACACTATTGTGTAATATTTAATAATTGTGTAATATTTCATAATTTAATAATTAACATAATTGGTGAAAGTTGTTACACTACTGTCGGGATTGCTGGTACACTGGTGGAGGGATTGTTGGGATACTGCTGTAGGGATTGCTGGTCCACTGGTGTCGGGATTGTTTATACAGTGGAGTCAGGATTGTTGGTACACTGCTGTCGGGATTGCTGGTACACTGGTGTCGGGATTGTTTGTACACTGATGTGTGAATTGTTGGTCCACTAGTGTAGGGATTGCTGGTACACTAATGTAAGGATTGTTGGGACACTGCTGTGTGGATTGTTGGTCCACTAATGTAGGGATTGGTGGTACACTGCTGTCGGGATTGGTGATACACTGGTGTAGGGCTTTCTGGGACAATGGTGTAGGGATTGCTGAAACACTGGTGTATGGATTGTTGGTCCACGAGTGTAGGGATTGGTGGTACACTGCTGTCGGGATTGCTGGTACACTGGTGTCGGGCTTGCTGGGACACTGGTGTAGAGATTGCTGGTACACTGGTGAAGGGATAAGTACACTGTAGTAGGGATTGTTGGTACACTGGTGTAGGGATTTCTGGTACACTGGTGTAGGGCTTGCTGGGACACTGGAGTAGAGATTGCTGGTACACTGGTGAAGGGATTGAGACACTGAAGTAGGGATTGTTGGTACACTGGTGTAGAGATTGCTGGTACACTGCTGTCGGGATTGCTGGTACACTAATGGAGGGATTGCTGGTACACTGGTGTAGGGATTGCTGGTCCACTAGTGTAGGGATTGCTGGTACACTGGTGTGGGGATTGTTGGTCCACTAGTGTAGGGATTGCTGGTACACTAGTGTAGGGATTGCTGTGACACTAGTCGGGATTGTTGGTACACTGGTGTGGAGATTGTTTGTGCACTGCTGTAGGGATTGCTGGTCCACTGGTGTCGGGATTGTTGGGACACTGGTGTAAGGATTGTTGGTACACTAGTGTAGGGCTTTCTGGGACAATGGTGTCGGGATTGTTGGTACACTGCTGTATGGATTGTTGGTACACTGCTGTATGGATTGTTTGTCCACGAGTGGAGGGATTGCTGGTACACTGGTGTCGGGCTTGCTGGGACACTGGTGTAGGGATTGTTGGTCCACTTCTGTCGGGAATGCTGGTACACTGTAGAAGGGATTGCTGGGACACTGGTGTAGGGATTGATACACTGCTGTAGTGATTGTTGGGACACTGCTGTAGGGATTGCTGGTACACTGCTGTCGGGATTGGTGATCACTGGTTTAGGCCTTTCTGGGACAATGGTGTAGGGATTGCTGAAACACTGGTGTATGGATTGTTGGTACACTGGTGTAGGGATTGCTGGTACACTAATGTAAGGATTGTTGGGACACTGTTGTAGGGATTGGTCCACTGCTGTAGGGATTGATGGTACACTGGTGGAGGTATTGCTGGTACACTGGTGTTGGGATTGCTGGTACACTGGTGTAGGTATGGCTGGTACACTGGTGTGGGGATTGTTGGTCCACTAGTGTAGGGATTGCTGGTACACTGGTGTAGGGTTTGCTTGGACACTGGTGGAGGGATTGATGTGACACTAGTGTCGGGATTGTTGGTACACTGGTGTGGAGATTGTTTGTGCACTGCTGTAGGGATTGCTGGTCCACTGGTGTCGGGACACTGGTGTAAGGATTGTTGGTACACTCGTGTAGGGATTGGTGGTACACTGGTGGAGGGCTTTCTGGGACAATGGTGTCAGGATTGTTGGTCCACTAGTGTAGGGATTGTTGGTACACTGCTGTATGGATTGTTGGTCCACGAGTGTTGGGATTGCTGATACACTGGTGTAGGGCTTGCTGGGACACTGGTGAAGGGATTGTTGGTCCACGATTGTTGGGATTGCTGATACACTGGTGTAGGGCTTGCTGGGACACTGGTGTAGGGATTGGTTCAGTGCTGTAGGGATTGTTGGTACACTGCTGTGTGGATTGTTGGTCCACTAGTGTAGGGATTGGTGGTACACTGGTGTAGGGCTTTCTGGGACAATGGTGTAGGGATTGATGAAACACTGGTGTAGGGATTGTTGGGACACTGCTGTATGGATTGTTTGTCCACGAGTGGAGGTGGTACACTGCTGTCGGGATTGCTGGTACACTGGTGTAGGGCTTGCTGGTACACTGGTGGAGGGCTTGCTGGGACACTGGTGTAGGGATTGGTACACTGCTTTAGGGATTTCTGGTACGCTCCTTTCGGGATTGCTGGTACACTGGTGTAGGGCTTTCTGGGACAATGGTGTCGGGATTGATGGTCCACTAGTGTAGGGATTGTTGGTACACTGCTGTATGGATTGTTGGTCCACGAATGTTGGGATTGCTGATACACTGGTGTAGGGTTTGCTGGGACACTGGTGTAGGGATTGTTGGTCCACTTCTGTCGGGAATGCTGGTACACTGTAGTAGGGTTTGCTGGGACACTGCTGTAGGGATTGCTGGTACACTGCTGTCGGGATTGGTTATCACTGGTGTCGGGCTTTCTGGGACAATGGTGTAGGGAGTGCTGAAACACTGGTGTAGGGATTGTTGGTACACTGCTGTATGGATCGTTGGTCCATGAGTGTAAGGATTGTTGATACGCTCCTTTCGGGATTGCTGGTACACTCGTGTAGGGATTGCTGGGACACTCTTCTTTTCCTTTCTGCTTTTCCCTTCAGGGGTCGCCACAGCGAATCATCTGCCTCCATCTCACCCTATCCTTTGCATCTTCTTCTCTTACACCAACGACCTTCATGTCCTCCTTCACCACATCCATGAATCGTCTCTTTGGTCTTCCTCTAGGCCTTTTGCCTGGTAGTTCCAGCCTCAGCATCCTATTACCAATATACTCACTATGCCTCCTCTGTACATGTCCAAACCATCTCAATCTAGCCTCTCTGACTTTGTCTCCAAAACGTCTTACATGTGCTGTCCCTCTGACGTGCTCATTCCTAATCCTATCCATCCTCGTTACTCCCAAAGAGAACCTCAACATTTTCATCTCTGCTACCTCCAACTCTGCCTCCTGTCTTTTCCCCAGGGCCACTGTTTCTAGCCCATACAGCATCGTTGGCCTCAACACCGTCTTGTACACTTTTCCTTTCATTTTTGCCGATACCCTCCTATCACACATCACACCGGACACTTTTCTCCAACCATTCCAACCTGCCTGCACACGCTTCTTCACCTCTTTTCCACACTCTCCATTGCTCTGGATTGTTGGGACACTAATGTAGGGATTGTTGGTACACTGCTGTGTGGATTGTTGGTCCACTAGTGGAGGAATTGGTGGTACACTGGTGTAGGGTTTTCTGGGACAATGGTGTAAGGATTGCTGAAACACTGGTGTAGGGATTGTTGGTCCACTTCTGTCGGGAATGCTGGTACACTGTAGTCGGGATTGTTGGTCCACTAGTGTAGGGATTGCTGGTACACTGGTGTAGGGCTTGCTGGGACACTGGAGTAGAGATTGCTGATACACTGGTGAAGGGATTGAGACACTGAAGTAGGGATTGTTGGTACACTGGTGTAGGGATTGCTGGTTGGTACACTGGTGTAGGGATTGCTGGTACACAAATGTAAAGATTGTTGGGACACTGGTGTAGGGATTGGTCCACTGCTGTCGGGATTGCTAGTACACTGCTGTCGGAATTGGTGATCACTGGTTTTGGGCTTTCTGGGACAATGGTGTAAGGATTGCTGAAACACTGGTGTAGGGATTGTTGGTCCACTTCTGTCGGGAATGCTGGTACACTGTAGTCGGGATTGTTGGTCCATTAGTGTAGGGATTGCTGGTACACTGGTGTAGGGCTTGCTGGGACACTGGTGTAGAGATTGCTGGTACACTGGTGTCGGTATTTCTGGTACACTGGTGTAGGGATTGTTGGTACACTACTGTAGGGATTGCTGGTCCACTGCTGTCGGGATTGTTGGGACACTGGTAAAGGGATTGGTGGTACACTGCTGTATGCATCGTTCGTCCACGAGTGTTGGGATTTGTGGTACACTGCTGTCGGGTTTGCTGGTACACTGGAGTAGGGCTTGCTGGGACACTGGTGTAGGGATTGTTGGTCCATTTCTGTCGGGAAGGCTGGTACACTGTAGTAGGGATTGTTGGTCCACTGCAGTAGGGATTGCTGGTACACTCGTGGGGGGTTGCTGGTACACTGGTGTAGGGTTTGCTGGGACACTGGTGTAGGGATTGCTGTGACACTAGTGTCGGGATTGTAGGGACACTGGTGTAGAGATTGTTTGTGCACTGCTGTAGGGATTGCTGGTCCACTGGTGTCGGGATTGTTGGGACACTGATGTAGAGATTGCTGGTACACTGGTGTAGGGTATGCTGGGACACTGGTGTCGGGATTGCTGTGACACTAGTGTCGGGATTGTAGGGACACTGGTGTGGAGATTGTTTGTGCACTGCTGTCGGGATTGCTGGTCCACTGCTGTCGGGATTGCTGGTCCACTGGTGTCGGGATTGTTGGGACACTGGTGTAGAGATATCTGGTACACTGGTGTCGGGTATGCTGGGACACTGGTGTCGGGATTGCTGTGTCGGGATTATAGGGACACTGGTGTGGAGATTGTTTGTGCACTGCTGTAGGGATTGCTGGTCCACTGGTGTCGGGATTGTTGGGACACTGGTGTAGAGATTGCTGGTACACTGGTGTAGGGTATGCTGGGACACTAGTGTCGGGATTGTAGGGACACTGGTGTGGAGATTGTTTGTGCACTGCTGTCGGGATTGCTGGTCCACTGGTGTCGGGATTATTGGGACACTGGTGTAGAGATTGTTGGGACACTGGTGTAGAGATTGCTGGTACACTGGTGTAGGGTATGCTGGGACACTGGTGTCGTGATTGCTGTGACACGAGTGTCGGGATTGTAGGGACACTGGTGTGGAGATTGTTTGTGCACTGCTGTCGGGATTGCTGGTCCACTGGTGTCGGGATTGTTGGGACACTGGTGTCGGGATTGTTGGTACACTGGTGTAGAGATTGCTGGTACACTGGTGTAGGGATTGCTGGTCCACTGGTGTCGGGATTGTTGGGACACTGGTGTAGAGATATCTGGTACACTGGTGTCGGGTATGCTGGGACACTGGTGTCGGGATTGCTGTGTCGGGATTATAGGGACACTGGTGTGGAGATTGTTTGTGCACTGCTGTAGGGATTGCTGGTCCACTGGTGTCGGGATTGTTGGGACACTGGTGTAGAGATTGCTGGTACACTGGTGTAGGGTATGCTGGGACACTGGTGTCGGGATTGCTGTGACACTAGTGTCGGGATTGTAGGGACACTGGTGTGGAGATTGTTTGTGCACTGCTGTCGGGATTGCTGGTCCACTGCTGTCGGGATTGCTGGTCCACTGGTGTAGGGTATGCTGGGTCACTGGTGTCGGGATTGCTGTGACACTTGTGTCGGGATTGTAGGGACACTGGAGTAGAGATTGCTGGTACACTGGTGAAGAGATTGAGACACTGAAGTAGGGATTGTTGGTACACTGGTGTAGAGATTGCTGGTACACTGGTGTAGGGATTGCTGGGACACTGGAGTAGAGATTGCTGGTACACTGGTTTAGGGATTGCTGGTCCACTGGTGTCGGGATTGTTGGGACACTGGTGTAGAGATTGTTGGGACACTGGTGTAGAGATTGCTGGTACACTGGTGTAGGGTATGCTGGGACACTGGTGTCGGGATTGCTGTGACACTAGTGTCGGGATTGTAGGGACACTGGTGTGGAGATTGTTTGTGCACTGCTGTCGGGATTGCTGGTCCACTGCTGTCGGGATTGCTGGTCCACTGGTGTCGGGATTGTTGGGACACTGGTGTAGAGATTGCTGCTACACTGGTGTAGGGATTGCTGGTCCACTGGTGTCGGGATTGTTGGTACACTGGTGTAGAGATTGCTGGTACACTGGTGTAGGGATTGCTGGTCCACTGGTGTCGGGATTGTTGGGACACTGGTGTACAGATATCTGGTACACTGGTGTCGGGTATGCTGGGACACTGGTGTCGGGATTGCTGTGTCGGGATTATAGGGACACTGGTGTGGAGATTGTTTGTGCACTGCTGTAGGGATTGCTGGTCCACTGGTGTCGGGATTGTTGGGACACTGGTGTAGAGATTGCTGGTACACTGGTGTAG
The DNA here is from genome assembly GCA_024760905.1 of Plotosus lineatus. Classification (NCBI taxonomy): domain Eukaryota; kingdom Metazoa; phylum Chordata; class Actinopteri; order Siluriformes; family Plotosidae; genus Plotosus; species Plotosus lineatus. The sequence goes on from CM045743.1 coordinate 2,701,856, forward strand.
GGTATGCTGGGACACTGGTGTCGGGATTGCTGTGACACTAGTGTCGGGATTGTAGGGACACTGGTGTGGAGATTGTTTGTGCACTGCTGTCGGGATTGCTGGTCCACTGCTGTCGGGATTGCTGGTACACTGGTGTCGTGATTGTTGGGACACTGGTGTAGAGATTGCTGGTACACTGGTGTAGGGCTTGCTGGGACACTGGTGTAGGGATTGTTGGTACACTACTGTAGGGATTGCTGGTCCACTGCAGTAGGGATTGCTGGTACACTCGTGGGGGGGGTTGCTCGTACACTGGTGTAGGGTATGCTGGGACACTGGTGTCGGGTATGCTGGGACACTGGTGTCGGGATTGCTGTGTCGGGATTGTAGGGACACTGGTGTGGAGATTGTTTGTACACTGCTGTAGGGATTGCTGGTCCACTGGTGTAGGGCTTGCTGGGACACTGGTGTAGAGATTGCTGGTACACTGGTGTCGGTATTTCTGGTACACTGGTGTAGGGATTGTTGGTACACTACTGTAGGGATTGCTGGTCCACTGCTGTCGGGATTGTTGGGACACTGGTAAAGGGATTGGTGGTACACTGCTGTATGCATCGTTCGTCCACGAGTGTTGGGATTTGTGGTACACTGCTGTCGGGTTTGCTGGTACACTGGAGTAGGGCTTGCTGGGACACTGGTGTAGGGATTGTTGGTCCATTTCTGTCGGGAAGGCTGGTACACTGTAGTAGGGATTGTTGGTCCACTGCAGTAGGGATTGCTGGTACACTCGTGGGGGGTTGCTGGTACACTGGTGTAGGGTTTGCTGGGACACTGGTGTAGGGATTGCTGTGACACTAGTGTCGGGATTGTAGGGACACTGGTGTAGAGATTGTTTGTGCACTGCTGTAGGGATTGCTGGTCCACTGGTGTCGGGATTGTTGGGACACTGATGTAGAGATTGCTGGTACACTGGTGTAGGGTATGCTGGGACACTGGTGTCGGGATTGCTGTGACACTAGTGTCGGGATTGTAGGGACACTGGTGTGGAGATTGTTTGTGCACTGCTGTCGGGATTGCTGGTCCACTGGTGTCGGGATTGTTGGGACACTGGTGTAGAGATTGCTGGTACACTGGTGTAGGGCTTGCTGGGACACTGGTGTAGAGATTGCTGGTACACTGGTGTAGAGATTGCTGGGACACTGGTGTCGGGATTGCTGTGACACTAGTGTCGGGATTGTAGGGACACTGGTGTGGAGATTGTTTGTGCACTGCTGTCGGGATTGCTGGTCCACTGGTGTCGGGATTGTTGGGACACTGGTGTAGAGATTGTTGGGACACTGGTGTAGAGATTGCTGGTACACTGGTGTAGGGTATGCTGGGACACTGGTGTCGGGATTGCTGTGACACTAGTGTCGGGATTGTAGGGACACTGGTGTGGAGATTGTTTGTGCACTGCTGTAGGGATTGCTGGTCCACTGGTGTCGGGATTGTTGGGACACTGGTGTAGAGATTGTTGGGACACTGGTGTAGAGATTGCTGGTACACTGGTGTAGGGTATGCTGGGACACTGGTGTCGTGGATTGCTGTGACACGAGTGTCGGGATTGTTGGGACACTGGTGTGGAGATTGTTTGTGCACTGCTGTCGGGATTGCTGGTCCACTGGTGTCGGGATTGTTGGGACACTGGTGTAGAGATTGTTGGGACACTGGTGTAGAGATTGCTGGTACACTGGTGTAGGGATTGCTGGTCCACTGGTGTCGGGATTGTTGGGACACTGGTGTAGAGATTGCTGGTACACTGGTGTAGGGTATGCTGGGACACTGGTGTCGGGATTGCTGTGACACTAGTGTCGGGATTGTAGGGACACTGGTGTGGAGATTGTTTGTGCACTGCTGTAGGGATTGCTGGTCCACTGGTGTCGGGATTGTTGGGACACTGGTGTAGAGATTGCTGGTACACTGGTGTAGGGTATGCTGGGACACTGGTGTCGGGATTGCTGTGACACTAGTGTCCGGATTGTAGGGACACTGGTGTGAAGATTGTTTGTGCACTGCTGTAGGGATTGCTGGTCCACTGGTGTCGGGATTGTTGGGACACTTGTGTAGAGATTGCTGGTACACTGGTGTAGGGTATGCTGGGACACTGGTGTAGAGATTGCTGGTACACTGGTGTAGAGATTGCTGGTACACTGGTGTAGAGATTGCTGGTACACTGGTGTAGAGATTGCTGGTACACTGCTGTGTGGATTGTTGGTCCACTTGTGTAGGAATTGGTGGTACTCTAGTTGTAGGGCTTTCTGGGACAATGGTGTAAGGATTGCTGAAACACTGGTGTAGGGATTGTTGGTACACTGCTGTCTGGATTGTTGGTCCACTGGTGTAGGGCTTGCTGGGACACTGGTGCAGAGATTGCTGGTACACTGGTGAGGGGATATGGACACTGTAGTAGGGATTGTTGGTACACTGGTGAGGGGATATGTACACTGTAGTAGGGATTGTTGGTACACTGGTGTAGGGATTTCTGGTACACTGGTGTAGGGCTTGCTGGGACACTGGAGTAGAGATTGCTGGTACACTGGTTTAGGGATTGCTGGTACACGAATGTAAGGATTGTTGGGACACTGGTGTAGGGATTGGTCCAGTGCTGTCGGGATTGCTGGTACACTAATGGAGGGATTGCTGGTACACTGGTGTAGGGCTTTCTGGGACAATGGTGTACGGATTGCTGAAACACTGGTGTAGGGATTGTTGGTACACTGCTGTCTGGATTGCTGGTCCACTGGTGTCGGGCTTGCTGGGACACTGGTGGAGGGATTGTTGGTACACTGCTGTAGAGATTACAGGGACACTGGTGTCGGGCTGGCTGGTACACTGGTTTCAGGATTGTTGGTATGACTGTTGAAGGGATTGCTGGTCCACTGCTGCCTACAGTCGTGGAGTTATTGCTGGTACACTGGTGTAGGGTATGCTGGGACACTGGTGTCGGGATTGCTGTGACACTAGTGTCGGGATTGTAGGGACACTGGTGTGGAGATTGTTTGTGCACTGCTGTCGGGATTGCTGGTCCACTGCTGTCGGGATTGCTGGTCCACTGGTGTCGGGATTGTTGGGACACTGGTGTAGAGATTGCTGGTACACTGGTGTAGGGATTGCTGGTCCACTGGTGTCGGGATTGTTGGTACACTGGTGTAGAGATTGCTGGTACACTGGTGTAGGGATTGCTGGTCCACTGGTGTCGGGATTGTTGGGACACTGGTGTAGAGATATCTGGTACACTGGTGTCGGGTATGCTGGGACACTGGTGTCGGGATTGCTGTGTCGGGATTATAGGGACACTGGTGTGGAGATTGTTTGTGCACTGCTGTAGGGATTGCTGGTCCACTGGTGTCGGGATTGTTGGGACACTGGTGTAGAGATTGCTGGTACACTGGTGTAGGGTATGCTGGGACACTGGTGTCGGGATTGCTGTGACACTAGTGTCGGGATTGTAGGGACACTGGTGTGGAGATTGTTTGTGCACTGCTGTCGGGATTGCTGGTCCACTGGTGTCGGGATTGTTGGGACACTGGTGTAGAGATTGTTGGGACACTGGTGTAGAGATTGCTGGTACACTGGTGTAGGGTATGCTGGGACACTGGTGTCGTGATTGCTGTGACACGAGTGTCGGGATTGTAGGGACACTGGTGTGGAGATTGTTTGTGCACTGCTGTAGGGATTGCTGGTCCACTGGTGTCGGGATTGTTGGGACACTGGTGTAGAGATTGCTGGTACACTGGTGTAGGGTATGCTGGGACACTGGTGTCGGGATTGCTGTGACACTAGTGTCGGGATTGTAGGGACACTGGTGTGGAGATTGTTTGTGCACTGCTGTAGGGATTGCTGGTCCACTGGTGTCGGGATTGTTGGGACACTGGTGTAGAGATTGCTGGTACACTGGTGTAGGGCTTGCTGGGACACTGGTGTAGAGATTGCTGGTACACTGGTGTAGAGATTGCTGGGACACTGGTGTCGGGATTGCTGTGACACTAGTGTCGGGATTGTAGGGACACTGGTGTGGAGATTGTTTGTGCACTGCTGTAGGGATTGCTGGTCCACTGGTGTCGGGATTGTTGGGACACTGGTGTAGAGATTGTTGGGACACTGGTGTAGAGATTGCTGGTACACTGGTGTAGGGTATGCTGGGACACTGGTGTCGGGATTGCTGTGACACTAGTGTCGGGATTGTAGGGACACTGGTGTGGAGATTGTTTGTGCACTGCTGTCGGGATTGCTGGTCCACTGCTGTCGGGATTGCTGGTCCACTGGTGTCGGGATTGTTGGGACACTGGTGTAGAGATTGCTGGTACACTGGTGTAGGGATTGTTGGTACACTACTGTAGGGATTGCTGGTCCACTGCAGTAGGGATTGCTGGTACACTCGTGGGGGGGTTGCTCGTACACTGGTGTAGGGTATGCTGGGACACTGGTGTAGGGATTGCTGTGACACTAGTGTCGGGATTGTAGGGACACTGGTGTAGGGTATGCTGGGACACTGGTGTCGGGTATGCTGGGACACTGGTGTCGGGATTGCTGTGTCGGGATTGTAGGGACACTGGTGTGGAGATTGTTTGTACACTGCTGTAGGGATTGCTGGTCCACTGGTGTAGGGCTTGCTGGGACACTGGTGTAGAGATTGCTGGTACACTGGTGTCGGTATTTCTGGTACACTGGTGTAGGGATTGTTGGTACACTACTGTAGGGATTGCTGGTCCACTGCTGTCGGGATTGTTGGGACACTGGTAAAGGGATTGGTGGTACACTGCTGTATGCATCGTTCGTCCACGAGTGTTGGGATTTGTGGTACACTGCTGTCGGGTTTGCTGGTACACTGGAGTAGGGCTTGCTGGGACACTGGTGTAGGGATTGTTGGTCCATTTCTGTCGGGAAGGCTGGTACACTGTAGTAGGGATTGTTGGTCCACTGCAGTAGGGATTGCTGGTACACTCGTGGGGGGTTGCTGGTACACTGGTGTAGGGTTTGCTGGGACACTGGTGTAGGGATTGCTGTGACACTAGTGTCGGGATTGTAGGGACACTGGTGTAGAGATTGTTTGTGCACTGCTGTAGGGATTGCTGGTCCACTGGTGTCGGGATTGTTGGGACACTGATGTAGAGATTGCTGGTACACTGGTGTAGGGTATGCTGGGACACTGGTGTCGGGATTGCTGTGACACTAGTGTCGGGATTGTAGGGACACTGGTGTGGAGATTGTTTGTGCACTGCTGTCGGGATTGCTGGTCCACTGCTGTCGGGATTGCTGGTCCACTGGTGTCGGGATTGTTGGGACACTGGTGTAGAGATATCTGGTACACTGGTGTCGGGTATGCTGGGACACTGGTGTCGGGATTGCTGTGTCGGGATTATAGGGACACTGGTGTGGAGATTGTTTGTGCACTGCTGTAGGGATTGCTGGTCCACTGGTGTCGGGATTGTTGGGACACTGGTGTAGAGATTGCTGGTACACTGGTGTAGGGTATGCTGGGACACTGGTGTCGGGATTGCTGTGACACTAGTGTCGGGATTGTAGGGACACTGGTGTGGAGATTGTTTGTGCACTGCTGTCGGGATTGCTGGTCCACTGGTGTCGGGATTATTGGGACACTGGTGTAGAGATTGTTGGGACACTGGTGTAGAGATTGCTGGTACACTGGTGTAGGGTATGCTGGGACACTGGTGTCGTGATTGCTGTGACACGAGTGTCGGGATTGTAGGGACACTGGTGTGGAGATTGTTTGTGCACTGCTGTCGGGATTGCTGGTCCACTGGTGTCGGGATTGTTGGGACACTGGTGTCGGGATTGTTGGTACACTGGTGTAGAGATTGCTGGTACACTGGTGTAGGGATTGCTGGTCCACTGGTGTCGGGATTGTTGGGACACTGGTGTAGAGATATCTGGTACACTGGTGTCGGGTATGCTGGGACACTGGTGTCGGGATTGCTGTGTCGGGATTATAGGGACACTGGTGTGGAGATTGTTTGTGCACTGCTGTAGGGATTGCTGGTCCACTGGTGTCGGGATTGTTGGGACACTGGTGTAGAGATTGCTGGTACACTGGTGTAGGGTATGCTGGGACACTGGTGTCGGGATTGCTGTGACACTAGTGTCGGGATTGTAGGGACACTGGTGTGGAGATTGTTTGTGCACTGCTGTCGGGATTGCTGGTCCACTGGTGTCGGGATTGTTGGGACACTGGTGTAGAGATTGTTGGGACACTGGTGTAGAGATTGCTGGTACACTGGTGTAGGGTATGCTGGGACACTGGTGTCGTGATTGCTGTGACACGAGTGTCGGGATTGTAGGGACACTGGTGTGGAGATTGTTTGTGCACTGCTGTCGGGATTGCTGGTCCACTGGTGTCGGGATTGTTGGGACACTGGTGTCGGGATTGTTGGTACACTGGTGTAGAGATTGCTGGTACACTGGTGTAGGGATTGCTGGTCCACTGGTGTCGGGATTGTTGGGACACTGGTGTAGAGATATCTGGTACACTGGTGTCGGGTATGCTGGGACACTGGTGTCGGGATTGCTGTGTCGGGATTATAGGGACACTGGTGTGGAGATTGTTTGTGCACTGCTGAAGGGATTGCTGGTCCACTGGTGTCGGGATTGTTGGGACACTGGTGTAGAGATTGCTGGTACACTGGTGTAGGGTATGCTGGGACACTGGTGTCGGGATTGCTGTGACACTAGTGTCGGGATTGTAGGGACACTGGTGTGGAGATTGTTTGTGCACTGCTGTCGGGATTGCTGGTCCACTGGTGTCGGGATTGTTGGGACACTGGTGTAGAGATTGTTGGGACACTGGTGTAGAGATTGCTGGTACACTGGTGTAGGGTATGCTGGGACACTGGTGTCGTGATTGCTGTGACACGAGTGTCGGGATTGTAGGGACACTGGTGTGGAGATTGTTTGTGCACTGCTGTCGGGATTGCTGGTCCACTGGTGTCGGGATTGTTGGGACACTGGTGTCGGGATTGTTGGTACACTGGTGTAGAGATTGCTGGTACACTGGTGTAGGGATTGCTGGTCCACTGGTGTCGGGATTGTTGGGACACTGGTGTAGAGATTGCTGGTACACTGGTGTAGGGTATGCTGGGACACTGGTGTCGGGATTGCTGTGACACTCGTGTCGGGATTGTAGGGACACTGGTGTGGAGATTGTTTGTGCACTGCTGTCGGGATTGCTGGTCCACTGCTGTCGGGATTGCTGGTACACTGGTGTCGTGATTGTTGGGACACTGGTGTAGAGATTGCTGGTACACTGGTGTAGGGCTTGCTGGGACACTGGTGTAGGGATTGTTGGTACACTACTGTAGGGATTGCTGGTCCACTGCAGTAGGGATTGCTGGTACACTCGTGGGGGGGTTGCTCGTACACTGGTGTAGGGTATGCTGGGACACTGGTGTAGGGATTGCTGTGACACTAGTGTCGGGATTGTAGGGACACTGGTGTAGGGTATGCTGGGACACTGGTGTCGGGTATGCTGGGACACTGGTGTCGGGATTGCTGTGTCGGGATTGTAGGGACACTGGTGTGGAGATTGTTTGTACACTGCTGTAGGGATTGCTGGTCCACTGGTGTAGGGCTTGCTGGGACACTGGTGTAGAGATTGCTGGTACACTGGTGTCGGTATTTCTGGTACACTGGTGTAGGGATTGTTGGTACACTACTGTAGGGATTGCTGGTCCACTGCTGTCGGGATTGTTGGGACACTGGTAAAGGGATTGGTGGTACACTGCTGTATGCATCGTTCGTCCACGAGTGTTGGGATTTGTGGTACACTGCTGTCGGGTTTGCTGGTACACTGGAGTAGGGCTTGCTGGGACACTGGTGTAGGGATTGTTGGTCCATTTCTGTCGGGAAGGCTGGTACACTGTAGTAGGGATTGTTGGTCCACTGCAGTAGGGATTGCTGGTACACTCGTGGGGGGTTGCTGGTACACTGGTGTAGGGTTTGCTGGGACACTGGTGTAGGGATTGCTGTGACACTAGTGTCGGGATTGTAGGGACACTGGTGTAGAGATTGTTTGTGCACTGCTGTAGGGATTGCTGGTCCACTGGTGTCGGGATTGTTGGGACACTGATGTAGAGATTGCTGGTACACTGGTGTAGGGTATGCTGGGACACTGGTGTCGGGATTGCTGTGACACTAGTGTCGGGATTGTAGGGACACTGGTGTGGAGATTGTTTGTGCACTGCTGTCGGGATTGCTGGTCCACTGCTGTCGGGATTGCTGGTCCACTGGTGTCGGGATTGTTGGGACACTGGTGTAGAGATTGCTGGTACACTGGTGTAGGGATTGCTGGTCCACTGGTGTCGGGATTGTTGGTACACTGGTGTAGAGATTGCTGGTACACTGGTGTAGGGATTGCTGTTCCACTGGTGTCGGGATTGTTGGGACACTGGTGTAGAGATATCTGGTACACTGGTGTAGGGTATGCTGGGACACTGGTGTCGGGATTGCTGTGTCGGGATTGTAGGGACACTGGTGTGGAGATTGTTTGTACACTGCTGTAGGGATTGCTGGTCCACTGGTGTAGGGCTTGCTGGGACACTGGTGTAGAGATTGCTGGTACACTGGTGTCGGTATTTCTGGTACACTGGTGTAGGGATTGTTGGTACACTACTGTAGGGATTGCTGGTCCACTGCTGTCGGGATTGTTGGGACACTGGTAAAGGGATTGGTGGTACACTGCTGTATGCATCGTTCGTCCACGAGTGTTGGGATTTGTGGTACACTGCTGTCGGGTTTGCTGGTACACTGGAGTAGGGCTTGCTGGGACACTGGTGTAGGGATTGTTGGTCCATTTCTGTCGGGAAGGCTGGTACACTGTAGTAGGGATTGTTGGTCCACTGCAGTAGGGATTGCTGGTACACTCGTGGGGGGTTGCTGGTACACTGGTGTAGGGTTTGCTGGGACACTGGTGTAGGGATTGCTGTGACACTAGTGTCGGGATTGTAGGGACACTGGTGTAGAGATTGTTTGTGCACTGCTGTAGGGATTGCTGGTCCACTGGTGTCGGGATTGTTGGGACACTGATGTAGAGATTGCTGGTACACTGGTGTAGGGTATGCTGGGACACTGGTGTCGGGATTGCTGTGACACTAGTGTCGGGATTGTAGGGACACTGGTGTGGAGATTGTTTGTGCACTGCTGTCGGGATTGCTGGTCCACTGCTGTCGGGATTGCTGGTCCACTGGTGTCGGGATTGTTGGGACACTGGTGTAGAGATATCTGGTACACTGGTGTCGGGTATGCTGGGACACTGGTGTCGGGATTGCTGTGTCGGGATTATAGGGACACTGGTGTGGAGATTGTTTGTGCACTGCTGTAGGGATTGCTGGTCCACTGGTGTCGGGATTGTTGGGACACTGGTGTAGAGATTGCTGGTACACTGGTGTAGGGTATGCTGTGACACTAGTGTCGGGATTGTAGGGACACTGGTGTGGAGATTGTTTGTGCACTGCTGTCGGGATTGCTGGTCCACTGGTGTCGGGATTATTGGGACACTGGTGTAGAGATTGTTGGGACACTGGTGTAGAGATTGCTGGTACACTGGTGTAGGGTATGCTGGGACACTGGTGTCGTGATTGCTGTGACACGAGTGTCGGGATTGTAGGGACACTGGTGTGGAGATTGTTTGTGCACTGCTGTCGGGATTGCTGGTCCACTGGTGTCGGGATTGTTGGGACACTGGTGTCGGGATTGTTGGTACACTGGTGTAGAGATTGCTGGTACACTGGTGTAGGGATTGCTGGTCCACTGGTGTCGGGATTGTTGGGACACTGGTGTAGAGATATCTGGTACACTGGTGTCGGGTATGCTGGGACACTGGTGTCGGGATTGCTGTGTCGGGATTATAGGGACACTGGTGTGGAGATTGTTTGTGCACTGCTGTAGGGATTGCTGGTCCACTGGTGTCGGGATTGTTGGGACACTGGTGTAGAGATTGCTGGTACACTGGTGTAGGGTATGCTGGGACACTGGTGTCGGGATTGCTGTGACACTAGTGTCGGGATTGTAGGGACACTGGTGTGGAGATTGTTTGTGCACTGCTGTCGGGATTGCTGGTCCACTGGTGTCGGGATTGTTGGGACACTGGTGTAGAGATTGTTGGGACACTGGTGTAGAGATTGCTGGTACACTGGTGTAGGGTATGCTGGGACACTGGTGTCGTGATTGCTGTGACACGAGTGTCGGGATTGTAGGGACACTGGTGTGGAGATTGTTTGTGCACTGCTGTCGGGATTGCTGGTCCACTGGTGTCGGGATTGTTGGGACACTGGTGTCGGGATTGTTGGTACACTGGTGTAGAGATTGCTGGTACACTGGTGTAGGGATTGCTGGTCCACTGGTGTCGGGCTTGCTGGGACACTGGTGTAGAGATATCTGGTACACTGGTGTCGGGTATGCTGGGACACTGGTGTCGGGATTGCTGTGTCGGGATTATAGGGACACTGGTGTGGAGATTGTTTGTGCACTGCTGAAGGGATTGCTGGTCCACTGGTGTCGGGATTGTTGGGACACTGGTGTAGAGATTGCTGGTACACTGGTGTAGGGTATGCTGGGACACTGGTGTCGGGATTGCTGTGACACTAGTGTCGGGATTGTAGGGACACTGGTGTGGAGATTGTTTGTGCACTGCTGTCGGGATTGCTGGTCCACTGGTGTCGGGATTGTTGGGACACTGGTGTAGAGATTGTTGGGACACTGGTGTAGAGATTGCTGGTACACTGGTGTAGGGTATGCTGGGACACTGGTGTCGTGATTGCTGTGACACGAGTGTCGGGATTGTAGGGACACTGGTGTGGAGATTGTTTGTGCACTGCTGTCGGGATTGCTGGTCCACTGGTGTCGGGATTGTTGGGACACTGGTGTCGGGATTGTTGGTACACTGGTGTAGAGATTGCTGGTACACTGGTGTAGGGATTGCTGGTCCACTGGTGTCGGGATTGTTGGGACACTGGTGTAGAGATTGCTGGTACACTGGTGTAGGGTATGCTGGGACACTGGTGTCGGGATTGCTGTGACACTAGTGTCGGGATTGTAGGGACACTGGTGTGGAGATTGTTTGTGCACTGCTGTCGGGATTGCTGGTCCACTGCTGTCGGGATTGCTGGTCCACTGGTGCAATTGATTGTTGGGACACTGGTGTAGAGATTGCTGGTACACTGGTGTAGGGATTGCTGGTCCACTGGTGTCGGGATTGTTGGTACACTGGTGTAGAGATTGCTGGTACACTGGTGTAGGGATTGCTGGTCCACTGGTGTCGGGATTGTTGGGACACTGGTGTACAGATATCTGGTACACTGGTGTAGGGATTGCTGTGACACTAGTGTCGGGATTGTAGGGACACTGGTGTAGGGTATGCTGGGACACTGGTGTCGGGTATGCTGGGACACTGGTGTCGGGATTGCTGTGTCGGGATTGTAGGGACACTGGTGTGGAGATTGTTTGTACACTGCTGTAGGGATTGCTGGTCCACTGGTGTAGGGATTGTTGGGACACTGGTGTAGAGATTGCTGGTACACTGGTGTAGGGCTTGCTGGGACACTGGTGTAGAGATTGCTGTGACACTAGTGTCGGGATTGTAGGGACACTGGTGTGGAGATTGTTTGTGCACTGCTGTCGGGATTGCTGGTCCACTGGTGTCGGGATTGTTGGGACACTGGTGTAGAGATTGTTGGGACACTGGTGTAGAGATTGCTGGTACACTGGTGTAGGGTATGCTGGGACACTGGTGTCGGGATTGCTGTGACACTAGTGTCGGGATTGTAGGGACACTGGTGTGGAGATTGTTTGTGCACTGCTGTCGGGATTGCTGGTCCACTGCTGTCGGGATTGCTGGTCCACTGGTGTCGGGATTGTTGGGACACTGGTGTAGAGATTGCTGGTACACTGGTGTAGGGATTGCTGGTCCACTGGTGTCGGGATTGTTGGTACACTGGTGTAGAGATTGCTGGTACACTGGTGTAGGGATTGCTGGTCCACTGGTGTCGGGATTGTTGGGACACTGGTGTCGGGATTGTTGGTACACTGGTGTAGAGATTGCTGGTACACTGGTGTAGGGATTGCTGGTCCACTGGTGTCGGGATTGTTGGGACACTGGTGTAGAGATATCTGGTACACTGGTGTCGGGTATGCTGGGACACTGGTGTCGGGATTGCTGTGTCGGGATTATAGGGACACTGGTGTGGAGATTGTTTGTGCACTGCTGTAGGGATTGCTGGTCCACTGGTGTCGGGATTGTTGGGACACTGGTGTAGAGATTGCTGGTACACTGGTGTAGGGTATGCTGGGACACTGGTGTCGGGATTGCTGTGACACTAGTGTCGGGATTGTAGGGACACTGGTGTGGAGATTGTTTGTGCACTGCTGTCGGGATTGCTGGTCCACTGGTGTCGGGATTGTTGGGACACTGGTGTAGAGATTGTTGGGACACTGGTGTAGAGATTGCTGGTACACTGGTGTAGGGTATGCTGGGACACTGGTGTCGTGATTGCTGTGACACGAGTGTCGGGATTGTAGGGACACTGGTGTGGAGATTGTTTGTGCACTGCTGTCGGGATTGCTGGTCCACTGGTGTCGGGATTGTTGGGACACTGGTGTCGGGATTGTTGGTACACTGGTGTAGAGATTGCTGGTACACTGGTGTAGGGATTGCTGGTCCACTGGTGTCGGGATTGTTGGGACACTGGTGTAGAGATATCTGGTACACTGGTGTCGGGTATGCTGGGACACTGGTGTCGGGATTGCTGTGTCGGGATTATAGGGACACTGGTGTGGAGATTGTTTGTGCACTGCTGTAGGGATTGCTGGTCCACTGGTGTCGGGATTGTTGGGACACTGGTGTAGAGATTGCTGGTACACTGGTGTAGGGTATGCTGGGACACTGGTGTCGGGATTGCTGTGACACTAGTGTCGGGATTGTAGGGACACTGGTGTGGAGATTGTTTGTGCACTGCTGTCGGGATTGCTGGTCCACTGGTGTCGGGATTGTTGGGACACTGGTGTAGAGATTGCTGGTACACTGGTGTAGAGATTGCTGGGACACTGGTGTAGAGATTGCTGGTACACTGGTGTAGAGATTGCTGGGACACTGGTGTCGGGATTGCTGTGACACTAGTGTCGGGATTGTAGGGACACTGGTGTGGAGATTGTTTGTGCACTGCTGTCGGGATTGCTGGTCCACTGGTGTCGGGATTGTTGGGACACTGGTGTAGAGATTGTTGGGACACTGGTGTAGAGATTGCTGGTACACTGGTGTAGGGTATGCTGGGACACTGGTGTCGGGATTGCTGTGACACTAGTGTCGGGATTGTTGGGACACTGGTGTAGAGATATCTGGTACACTGGTGTCGGGTATGCTGGGACACTGGTGTCGGGATTGCTGTGTCGGGATTATAGGGACACTGGTGTGGAGATTGTTTGTGCACTGCTGTAGGGATTGCTGGTCCACTGGTGTCGGGATTGTTGGGACACTGGTGTAGAGATTGCTGGTACACTGGTGTAGGGTATGCTGGGACACTGGTGTCGGGATTGCTGTGACACTAGTGTCGGGATTGTAGGGACACTGGTGTGGAGATTGTTTGTGCACTGCTGTCGGGATTGCTGGTCCACTGGTGTCGGGATTGTTGGGACACTGGTGTAGAGATTGTTGGGACACTGGTGTAGAGATTGCTGGTACACTGGTGTAGGGTATGCTGGGACACTGGTGTCGGGATTGCTGTGACACGAGTGTCGGGATTGTAGGGACACTGGTGTGGAGATTGTTTGTGCACTGCTGTCGGGATTGCTGGTCCACTGGTGTCGGGATTGTTGGGACACTGGTGTCGGGATTGTTGGTACACTGGTGTAGAGATTGCTGGTACACTGGTGTAGGGATTGCTGGTCCACTGGTGTCGGGATTGTTGGGACACTGGTGTAGAGATATCTGGTACACTGGTGTCGGGTATGCTGGGACACTGGTGTCGGGATTGCTGTGTCGGGATTATAGGGACACTGGTGTGGAGATTGTTTGTGCACTGCTGTAGGGATTGCTGGTCCACTGGTGTCGGGATTGTTGGGACACTGGTGTAGAGATTGCTGGTACACTGGTGTAGGGTATGCTGGGACACTGGTGTCGGGATTGCTGTGACACTAGTGTCGGGATTGTAGGGACACTGGTGTGGAGATTGTTTGTGCACTGCTGTCGGGATTGCTGGTCCACTGGTGTCGGGATTGTTGGGACACTGGTGTAGAGATTGTTGGGACACTGGTGTAGAGATTGCTGGTACACTGGTGTAGGGTATGCTGGGACACTGGTGTCGTGATTGCTGTGACACGAGTGTCGGGATTGTAGGGACACTGGTGTGGAGATTGTTTGTGCACTGCTGTCGGGATTGCTGGTCCACTGGTGTCGGGATTGTTGGGACACTGGTGTCGGGATTGTTGGTACACTGGTGTAGAGATTGCTGGTACACTGGTGTAGGGATTGCTGGTCCACTGGTGTCGGGATTGTTGGGACACTGGTGTAGAGATATCTGGTACACTGGTGTCGGGTATGCTGGGACACTGGTGTCGGGATTGCTGTGACACTAGTGTCGGGATTATAGGGACACTGGTGTGGAGATTGTTTGTGCACTGCTGTAGGGATTGCTGGTCCACTGGTGTCGGGATTGTTGGGACACTGGTGTAGAGATTGCTGGTACACTGGTGTAGGGTATGCTGGGACACTGGTGTCGGGATTGCTGTGACACTAGTGTCGGGATTGTAGGGACACTGGTGTGGAGATTGTTTGTGCACTGCTGTCGGGATTGCTGGTCCACTGGTGTCGGGATTGTTGGGACACTGGTGTAGAGATTGTTGGGACACTGGTGTAGAGATTGCTGGTACACTGGTGTAGGGTATGCTGGGACACTGGTGTCGTGATTGCTGTGACACGAGTGTCGGGATTGTAGGGACACTGGTGTGGAGATTGTTTGTGCACTGCTGTCGGGATTGCTGGTCCACTGGTGTCGGGATTGTTGGGACACTGGTGTCGGGATTGTTGGTACACTGGTGTAGAGATTGCTGGTACACTGGTGTAGGGATTGCTGGTCCACTGGTGTCGGGATTGTTGGGACACTGGTGTAGAGATTGCTGGTACACTGGTGTAGGGTATGCTGGGACACTGGTGTCGGGATTGCTGTGACACTAGTGTCGGGATTGTAGGGACACTGGTGTGGAGATTGTTTGTGCACTGCTGTCGGGATTGCTGGTCCACTGCTGTCGGGATTGCTGGTACACTGGTGTCGTGATTGTTGGGACACTGGTGTAGAGATTGCTGGTACACTGGTGTAGGGCTTGCTGGGACACTGGTGTAGGGATTGTTGGTACACTAGTGTAGGGATTGCTGGTCCACTGCTGTAGGGATTGCTGGTCCACTGGTGTAGGGCTTGCTGGGACACTGGTGTAGAGATTGCTGGTACACTGGTGTAGGGTATGCTGGGACACTGGTGTAGGGATTGCTGTGACACTAGTGTCGGGATTGTAGGGACACTGGTGTAGGGTATGCTGGGACACTGGTGTCGGGTATGCTGGGACACTGGTGTCGGGATTGCTGTGTCGGGATTGTAGGGACACTGGTGTGGAGATTGTTTGTACACTGCTGTAGGGATTGCTGGTCCACTGGTGTAGGGATTGTTGGGACACTGGTGTAGAGATTGCTGGTACACTGGTGTCGGTATTTCTGGTACACTGGTGTAGGGATTGTTGGTACACTACTGTAGGGATTGCTGGTCCACTGCTGTCGGGATTGTTGGGACACTGGTAAAGGGATTGGTGGTACACTGCTGTATGCATCGTTCGTCCACGAGTGTTGGGATTTGTGGTACACTGCTGTCGGGTTTGCTGGTACACTGGAGTAGGGCTTGCTGGGACACTGGTGTAGGGATTGTTGGTCCATTTCTGTCGGGAAGGCTGGTACACTGTAGTAGGGATTGTTGGTCCACTGCAGTAGGGATTGCTGGTACACTCGTGGGGGGTTGCTGGGACACTGGTGTAGGGATTGCTGTGACACTAGTGTCGGGATTGTAGGGACACTGGTGTAGAGATTGTTTGTGCACTGCTGTAGGGATTGCTGGTCCACTGGTGTCGGGATTGTTGGGACACTGGTGTAGAGATTGCTGGTACACTGGTGTAGGGTATGCTGGGACACTGGTGTCGGGATTGCTGTGACACTAGTGTCGGGATTGTAGGGACACTGGTGTGGAGATTGTTTGTGCACTGCTGTCGGGATTGCTGGTCCACTGCTGTCGGGATTGCTGGTCCACTGGTGTCGGGATTGTTGGGACACTGGTGTAGAGATTGCTGGTACACTGGTGTAGGGATTGCTGGTCCACTGGTGTCGGGATTGTTGGTACACTGGTGTAGAGATTGCTGGTACACTGGTGTAGGGATTGCTGGTCCACTGGTGTCGGGATTGTTGGGACACTGGTGTAGAGATATCTGGTACACTGGTGTCGGGTATGCTGGGACACTGGTGTCGGGATTGCTGTGTCGGGATTATAGGGACACTGGTGTGGAGATTGTTTGTACACTGCTGTAGGGATTGCTGGTCCACTGGTGTAGGGCTTGCTGGGACACTGGTGTAGAGATTGCTGGTACACTGGTGTCGGTATTTCTGGTACACTGGTGTAGGGATTGTTGGTACACTACTGTAGGGATTGCTGGTCCACTGCTGTCGGGATTGTTGGGACACTGGTAAAGGGATTGGTGGTACACTGCTGTATGCATCGTTCGTCCACGAGTGTTGGGATTTGTGGTACACTGCTGTCGGGTTTGCTGGTACACTGGAGTAGGGCTTGCTGGGACACTGGTGTAGGGATTGTTGGTCCATTTCTGTCGGGAAGGCTGGTACACTGTAGTAGGGATTGTTGGTCCACTGCAGTAGGGATTGCTGGTACACTCGTGGGGGGTTGCTGGTACACTGGTGTAGGGTTTGCTGGGACACTGGTGTAGGGATTGCTGTGACACTAGTGTCGGGATTGTAGGGACACTGGTGTAGAGATTGTTTGTGCACTGCTGTAGGGATTGCTGGTCCACTGGTGTCGGGATTGTTGGGACACTGATGTAGAGATTGCTGGTACACTGGTGTAGGGTATGCTGGGACACTGGTGTCGGGATTGCTGTGACACTAGTGTCGGGATTGTAGGGACACTGGTGTGGAGATTGTTTGTGCACTGCTGTCGGGATTGCTGGTCCACTGCTGTCGGGATTGCTGGTCCACTGGTGTCGGGATTGTTGGGACACTGGTGTAGAGATATCTGGTACACTGGTGTCGGGTATGCTGGGACACTGGTGTCGGGATTGCTGTGTCGGGATTATAGGGACACTGGTGTGGAGATTGTTTGTGCACTGCTGTAGGGATTGCTGGTCCACTGGTGTCGGGATTGTTGGGACACTGGTGTAGAGATTGCTGGTACACTGGTGTAGGGTATGCTGGGACACTGGGGTAGAGATTGCTGTGACACTAGTGTCGGGATTGTAGGGACACTGGTGTGGAGATTGTTTGTGCACTGCTGTCGGGATTGCTGGTCCACTGGTGTCGGGATTATTGGGACACTGGTGTAGAGATTGTTGGGACACTGGTGTAGAGATTGCTGGTACACTGGTGTAGGGTATGCTGGGACACTGGTGTCGTGATTGCTGTGACACGAGTGTCGGGATTGTAGGGACACTGGTGTGGAGATTGTTTGTGCACTGCTGTCGGGATTGCTGGTCCACTGGTGTCGGGATTGTTGGGACACTGGTGTCGGGATTGTTGGTACACTGGTGTAGAGATTGCTGGTACACTGGTGTAGGGATTGCTGGTCCACTGGTGTCGGGATTGTTGGGACACTGGTGTAGAGATATCTGGTACACTGGTGTCGGGTATGCTGGGACACTGGTGTCGGGATTGCTGTGTCGGGATTATAGGGACACTGGTGTGGAGATTGTTTGTGCACTGCTGTAGGGATTGCTGGTCCACTGGTGTCGGGATTGTTGGGACACTGGTGTAGAGATTGCTGGTACACTGGTGTAGGGTATGCTGGGACACTGGTGTCGGGATTGCTGTGACACTAGTGTCGGGATTGTAGGGACACTGGTGTGGAGATTGTTTGTGCACTGCTGTCGGGATTGCTGGTCCACTGGTGTCGGGATTGTTGGGACACTGGTGTAGAGATTGTTGGGACACTGGTGTAGAGATTGCTGGTACACTGGTGTAGGGTATGCTGGGACACTGGTGTCGTGATTGCTGTGACACGAGTGTCGGGATTGTAGGGACACTGGTGTGGAGATTGTTTGTGCACTGCTGTCGGGATTGCTGGTCCACTGGTGTCGGGATTGTTGGGACACTGGTGTCGGGATTGTTGGTACACTGGTGTAGAGATTGCTGGTACACTGGTGTAGGGATTGCTGGTCCACTGGTGTCGGGATTGTTGGGACACTGGTGTAGAGATATCTGGTACACTGGTGTCGGGTATGCTGGGACACTGGTGTCGGGATTGCTGTGTCGGGATTATAGGGACACTGGTGTGGAGATTGTTTGTGCACTGCTGTAGGGATTGCTGGTCCACTGGTGTCGGGATTGTTGGGACACTGGTGTAGAGATTGCTGGTACACTGGTGTAGGGTATGCTGGGACACTGGTGTCGGGATTGCTGTGACACTAGTGTCGGGATTGTAGGGACACTGGTGTGGAGATTGTTTGTGCACTGCTGTCGGGATTGCTGGTCCACTGGTGTCGGGATTGTTGGGACACTGGTGTAGAGATTGTTGGGACACTGGTGTAGAGATTGCTGGTACACTGGTGTAGGGTATGCTGGGACACTGGTGTCGGGATTGCTGTGACACGAGTGTCGGGATTGTAGGGACACTGGTGTGGAGATTGTTTGTGCACTGCTGTCGGGATTGCTGGTCCACTGGTGTCGGGATTGTTGGGACACTGGTGTCGGGATTGTTGGTACACTGGTGTAGAGATTGCTGGTACACTGGTGTAGGGATTGCTGGTCCACTGGTGTCGGGATTGTTGGGACACTGGTGTAGAGATTGCTGGTACACTGGTGTAGGGTATGCTGGGACACTGGTGTCGGGATTGCTGTGACACTAGTGTCGGGATTGTAGGGACACTGGTGTGTAGATTGTTTGTGCACTGCTGTAGGGATTGCTGGTCCACTGGTGTCGGGATTGTTGGGACACTGGTGTAAAGATTGCTGGTACACTGGTGTAGGGTATGCTGGGACACTGGTGTAGAGATTGCTGGTACACTGGTGTAGAGATTGCTGGTACACTGGTGTGGAGATTGTTTGTGCACTGCTGTAGGGATTGCTGGTCCACTGGTGTCGGGATTGTTGGGACACTGGTGTAGAGATTGCTGGTACACTGGTGTAGGGCTTGCTGGGACACTGGTGTAGAGATTGCTGGTACACTGGTGTCGGGATTGTTGGGACACTGGTGTAGAGATTGCTGGTACACTGGTGTAGGGTATGCTGGGACACTGGTGTCGGGATTGCTGTGTCGGGATTATAGGGACACTGGTGTGGAGATTGTTTGTGCACTGCTGTAGGGATTGCTGGTCCACTGGTGTCGGGATTGTTGGGACACTGGTGTAGAGATTGCTGGTACACTGGTGTAGGGTATGCTGGGACACTGGTGTCGGGATTGCTGTGACACTAGTGTCGGGATTGTAGGGACACTGGTGTGGAGATTGTTTGTGCACTGCTGTCGGGATTGCTGGTCCACTGGTGTCGGGATTGTTGGGACACTGGTGTAGAGATTGTTGGGACACTGGTGTAGAGATTGCTGGTACACTGGTGTAGGGTATGCTGGGACACTGGTGTCGGGATTGCTGTGACACTAGTGTCGGGATTGTAGGGACACTGGTGTGGAGATTGTTTGTGCACTGCTGTCGGGATTGCTGGTCCACTGCTGTCGGGATTGCTGGTCCACTGGTGTCGGGATTGTTGGGACACTGGTGTAGAGATTGCTGGTACACTGGTGTAGGGATTGCTGGTCCACTGGTGTCGGGATTGTTGGTACACTGGTGTAGAGATTGCTGGTACACTGGTGTAGGGATTGCTGGTCCACTGGTGTCGGGATTGTTGGGACACTGGTGTCGGGATTGTTGGTACACTGGTGTAGAGATTGCTGGTACACTGGTGTAGGGATTGCTGGTCCACTGGTGTCGGGATTGTTGGGACACTGGTGTAGAGATATCTGGTACACTGGTGTCGGGTATGCTGGGACACTGGTGTCGGGATTGCTGTGTCGGGATTATAGGGACACTGGTGTGGAGATTGTTTGTGCACTGCTGTAGGGATTGCTGGTCCACTGGTGTCGGGATTGTTGGGACACTGGTGTAGAGATTGCTGGTACACTGGTGTAGGGTATGCTGGGACACTGGTGTCGGGATTGCTGTGACACTAGTGTCGGGATTGTAGGGACACTGGTGTGGAGATTGTTTGTGCACTGCTGTCGGGATTGCTGGTCCACTGGTGTCGGGATTGTTGGGACACTGGTGTAGAGATTGTTGGGACACTGGTGTAGAGATTGCTGGTACACTGGTGTAGGGTATGCTGGGACACTGGTGTCGTGATTGCTGTGACACGAGTGTCGGGATTGTAGGGACACTGGTGTGGAGATTGTTTGTGCACTGCTGTCGGGATTGCTGGTCCACTGGTGTCGGGATTGTTGGGACACTGGTGTCGGGATTGTTGGTACACTGGTGTAGAGATTGCTGGTACACTGGTGTAGGGATTGCTGGTCCACTGGTGTCGGGATTGTTGGGACACTGGTGTAGAGATATCTGGTACACTGGTGTCGGGTATGCTGGGACACTGGTGTCGGGATTGCTGTGTCGGGATTATAGGGACACTGGTGTGGAGATTGTTTGTGCACTGCTGTAGGGATTGCTGGTCCACTGGTGTCGGGATTGTTGGGACACTGGTGTAGAGATTGCTGGTACACTGGTGTAGGGTATGCTGGGACACTGGTGTCGGGATTGCTGTGACACTAGTGTCGGGATTGTAGGGACACTGGTGTGGAGATTGTTTGTGCACTGGTGTAGGGATTGCTGGTCCACTGGTGTCGGGATTGTTGGGACACTGGTGTAGAGATTGCTGGTACACTGGTGTAGGGATTGCTGGTCCACTGGTGTAGAGATTGGTGGTACACTGGTGTCGGGATTGTTAGGAGACTGGTGTCGGGATTGCTTGGGACACTGTGTCGGGATTGCTGGACACTGGTGTCGGGATTGCTGGGACACTGGTGTGCACTGCTGTCGGGATTGCTGGTCCACTGGTGTGACACTGGTGTAGGGATTGCTGGTCCACTGGTGTCGGGATTGTTGGGACACTGGTGTAGAGATTGCTGGTACACTGGTGTAGGGTATGCTGGGACACTGGTGTCGGGATTGCTGTGACACTAGTGTCGGGATTGTAGGGACACTGGTGTGGAGATTGTTTGTGCACTGGTGTAGGGATTGCTGGTCCACTGGTGTCGGGATTGTTGGGACACTGGTGTAGAGATTGCTGGTACACTGGTGTAGGGATTGCTGGTCCACTGGTGTCGGGATTGTTGGGACACTGGTGTAGAGATTTCTGGTACACTGGTGTAGGGCTTGCTGGGACACTGGAGTAGAGATTGCTGGTACACTGGTGGAGGGATTGTTGGGACACTGCTGTCTGGATTGTTGGTCCACGAGTGTAGAGATTACAGGGACACTGGTGTCGGGCTGGCTGGTACACTGGTTTCAGGATTGTTGGTATGACTGTTGAAGGGATTGCTGGTCCACTGCTGCCTACAGTCGTGGAGTTATTGCTGGTACACTGGTGTAGGGTATGCTGGGACACTGGTGTCGGGATTGCTGTGACACTAGTGTCGGGATTGTAGGGACACTGGTGTGGAGATTGTTTGTGCACTGCTGTAGGGATTGCTGGTCCACTGGTGTCGGGATTGTTGGGACACTGGTGTAGAGATTGCTGGTACACTGGTGTAGGGTATGCTGGGACACTGGTGTCGGGATTGCTGTGACACTAGTGTCGGGATTGTAGGGACACTGGTGTGGAGATTGTTTGTGCACTGCTGTCGGGATTGCTGGTCCACTGGTGTCGGGATTGTTGGGACACTGGTGTAGAGATTGTTGGGACACTGGTGTAGAGATTGCTGGTACACTGGTGTAGGGTATGCTGGGACACTGGTGTCGTGATTGCTGTGACACGAGTGTCGGGATTGTAGGGACACTGGTGTGGAGATTGTTTGTGCACTGCTGTCGGGATTGCTGGTCCACTGGTGTCGGGATTGTTGGGACACTGGTGTAGAGATTGCTGGTACACTGGTGTAGGGCTTGCTGGGACACTGGTGTAGAGATTGCTGGTACACTGGTGTAGGGATTGCTGGTCCACTGGTGTCGGGATTGTTGGGACACTGGTGTAGAGATTGCTGGTACACTGGTGTAGGGATTGCTGGTCCACTGGTGTCGGGATTGTTGGGACACTGGTGTAGAGATTTCTGGTACACTGGTGTAGGGCTTGCTGGGACACTGGAGTAGAGATTGCTGGTACACTGGTGGAGGGATTGTTGGGACACTGCTGTCTGGATTGTTGGTCCACGAGTGTAGAGATTACAGGGACACTGGTGTCGGGCTGGCTGGTACACTGGTTTCAGGATTGTTGGTATGACTGTTGAAGGGATTGCTGGTCCACTGCTGCCTACAGTCGTGGAGTTATTGCTGGTACACTGGTGTAGGGTATGCTGGGACACTGGTGTCGGGATTGCTGTGACACTAGTGTCGGGATTGTAGGGACACTGGTGTGGAGATTGTTTGTGCACTGCTGTCGGGATTGCTGGTCCAC
Organism: Plotosus lineatus; assembly: GCA_024760905.1. NCBI lineage: Eukaryota > Metazoa > Chordata > Actinopteri > Siluriformes > Plotosidae > Plotosus > Plotosus lineatus. Next base: position 2,724,726 of record CM045743.1, read on the forward strand.
TGCTGTCGGGATTGCTGGTCCACTGGTGTCGGGATTGTTGGGACACTGGTGTAGAGATTGCTGGTACACTGGTGTAGGGATTGCTGGTCCACTGGTGTCGGGATTGTTGGTACACTGGTGTAGAGATTGCTGGTACACTGGTGTAGGGATTGCTGGTCCACTGGTGTCGGGATTGTTGGGACACTGGTGTAGAGATATCTGGTACACTGGTGTCGGGTATGCTGGGACACTGGTGTCGGGATTGCTGTGTCGGGATTATAGGGACACTGGTGTGGAGATTGTTTGTGCACTGCTGTAGGGATTGCTGGTCCACTGGTGTCGGGATTGTTGGGACACTGGTGTAGAGATTGCTGGTACACTGGTGTAGGGTATGCTGGGACACTGGTGTCGGGATTGCTGTGACACTAGTGTCGGGATTGTAGGGACACTGGTGTGGAGATTGTTTGTGCACTGCTGTCGGGATTGCTGGTCCACTGGTGTCGGGATTGTTGGGACACTGGTGTAGAGATTGTTGGGACACTGGTGTAGAGATTGCTGGTACACTGGTGTAGGGTATGCTGGGACACTGGTGTCGTGATTGCTGTGACACGAGTGTCGGGATTGTAGGGACACTGGTGTGGAGATTGTTTGTGCACTGCTGTCGGGATTGCTGGTCCACTGGTGTCGGGATTGTTGGGACACTGGTGTAGAGATTGCTGGTACACTGGTGTAGGGTATGCTGGGACACTGGTGTCGGGATTGCTGTGACACTAGTGTCGGGATTGTTGGGACACTGGTGTGGAGATTGTTTGTGCACTGCTGTCGGGATTGCTGGTCCACTGGTGTCGGGATTGTTGGGACACTGGTGTCGGGATTGTTGGTACACTGGTGTAGAGATTGCTGGTACACTGGTGTAGGGATTGCTGGTCCACTGGTGTCGGGATTGTTGGGACACTGGTGTAGAGATATCTGGTACACTGGTGTCGGGTATGCTGGGACACTGGTGTCGGGATTGCTGTGTCGGGATTATAGGGACACTGGTGTGGAGATTGTTTGTGCACTGCTGTAGGGATTGCTGGTCCACTGGTGTCGGGATTGTTGGGACACTGGTGTAGAGATTGCTGGTACACTGGTGTAGGGTATGCTGGGACACTGGTGTCGGGATTGCTGTGACACGAGTGTCGGGATTGTAGGGACACTGGTGTGGAGATTGTTTGTGCACTGCTGTAGGGATTGCTGGTCCACTGGTGTCGGGATTGTTGGGACACTGGTGTAGAGATATCTGGTACACTGGTGTCGGGATTGTTGGGACACTGGTGTAGAGATTGTTGGGACACTGGTGTAGAGATTGCTGGGACACTGGTGTCGTGATTGCTGTGACACTAGTGTCGGGATTGTAGGGACACTGGTGTGGAGATTGTTTGTGCACTGCTGTCGGGATTGCTGGTCCACTGGTGTCGGGATTGTTGGGACACTGGTGTAGAGATTGTTGGGACACTGGTGTAGAGATTGCTGGTACACTGGTGTAGGGTATGCTGGGACACTGGTGTCGGGATTGCTGTGACACTAGTGTCGGGATTGTAGGGACACTGGTGTGGAGATTGTTTGTGCACTGCTGTCGGGATTGCTGGTCCACTGCTGTCGGGATTGCTGGTCCACTGGTGTCGGGATTGTTGGGACACTGGTGTAGAGATTGCTGGTACACTGGTGTAGGGATTGCTGGTCCACTGGTGAAGGGATTGTTGGTACACTGGTGTAGAGATTGCTGGTACACTGGTGTAGGGATTGCTGGTCCACTGGTGTCGGGATTGTTGGGACACTGGTGTCGGGATTGTTGGTACACTGGTGTAGAGATTGCTGGTACACTGGTGTAGGGATTGCTGGTCCACTGGTGTCGGGATTGTTGGGACACTGGTGTAGAGATATCTGGTACACTGGTGTCGGGTATGCTGGGACACTGGTGTCGGGATTGCTGTGTCGGGATTATAGGGACACTGGTGTGGAGATTGTTTGTGCACTGCTGTAGGGATTGCTGGTCCACTGGTGTCGGGATTGTTGGGACACTGGTGTAGAGATTGCTGGTACACTGGTGTAGGGTATGCTGGGACACTGGTGTCGGGATTGCTGTGACACTAGTGTCGGGATTGTAGGGACACTGGTGTGGAGATTGTTTGTGCACTGCTGTCGGGATTGCTGGTCCACTGGTGTCGGGATTGTTGGGACACTGGTGTAGAGATTGTTGGGACACTGGTGTAGAGATTGCTGGTACACTGGTGTAGGGTATGCTGGGACACTGGTGTCGTGATTGCTGTGACACGAGTGTCGGGATTGTAGGGACACTGGTGTGGAGATTGTTTGTGCACTGCTGTCGGGATTGCTGGTCCACTGGTGTCGGGATTGTTGGGACACTGGTGTCGGGATTGTTGGTACACTGGTGTAGAGATTGCTGGTACACTGGTGTAGGGATTGCTGGTCCACTGGTGTCGGGATTGTTGGGACACTGGTGTAGAGATATCTGGTACACTGGTGTCGGGTATGCTGGGACACTGGTGTCGGGATTGCTGTGTCGGGATTATAGGGACACTGGTGTGGAGATTGTTTGTGCACTGCTGTAGGGATTGCTGGTCCACTGGTGTCGGGATTGTTGGGACACTGGTGTAGAGATTGCTGGTACACTGGTGTAGGGTATGCTGGGACACTGGTGTCGGGATTGCTGTGACACGAGTGTCGGGATTGTAGGGACACTGGTGTGGAGATTGTTTGTGCACTGCTGTAGGGATTGCTGGTCCACTGGTGTCGGGATTGTTGGGACACTGGTGTAGAGATTGCTGGTACACTGGTGTAGGGCTTGCTGGGACACTGGTGTAGAGATTGCTGGTACACTGGTGTAGAGATTGCTGGGACACTGGTGTCGGGATTGCTGTGACACTAGTGTCGGGATTGTAGGGACACTGGTGTGGAGATTGTTTGTGCACTGCTGTCGGGATTGCTGGTCCACTGGTGTCGGGATTGTTGGGACACTGGTGTAGAGATTGTTGGGACACTGGTGTAGAGATTGCTGGTACACTGGTGTAGGGTATGCTGGGACACTGGTGTCGGGATTGCTGTGACACTAGTGTCGGGATTGTAGGGACACTGGTGTGGAGATTGTTTGTGCACTGCTGTCGGGATTGCTGGTCCACTGCTGTCGGGATTGCTGGTCCACTGGTGTCGGGATTGTTGGGACACTGGTGTAGAGATTGCTGGTACACTGGTGTAGGGATTGCTGGTCCACTGGTGTCGGGATTGTTGGTACACTGGTGTAGAGATTGCTGGTACACTGGTGTAGGGATTGCTGGTCCACTGGTGTCGGGATTGTTGGGACACTGGTGTCGGGATTGCTGTGTCGGGATTATAGGGACACTGGTGTGGAGATTGTTTGTGCACTGCTGTAGGGATTGCTGGTCCACTGGTGTCGGGATTGTTGGGACACTGGTGTAGAGATTGCTGGTACACTGGTGTAGGGTATGCTGGGACACTGGTGTCGGGATTGCTGTGACACTAGTGTCGGGATTGTAGGGACACTGGTGTGGAGATTGTTTGTGCACTGCTGTCGGGATTGCTGGTCCACTGGTGTCGGGATTGTTGGGACACTGGTGTAGAGATTGCTGGTACACTGGTGTAGAGATTGCTGGTACACTGGTGTAGAGATTGCTGGTACACTGGTGTCGGGATTGTTATGACACTGGTGTCGGGATTGCAGGGACACTGCCGTGCAGATTGCTTGTGCACTGCTGTCGGGATTGCTGGTCCACTGGTGTCGGGATTGTTGGGACACTGGTGTCGGGATTGTTGGTACACTGGTGTAGAGATTGCTGGTACACTGGTGTAGGGATTGCTGGTCCACTGGTGTCGGGATTGTTGGGACACTGGTGTAGAGATATCTGGTACACTGGTGTCGGGTATGCTGGGACACTGGTGTCGGGATTGCTGTGTCGGGATTATAGGGACACTGGTGTGGAGATTGTTTGTGCACTGCTGTAGGGATTGCTGGTCCACTGGTGTCGGGATTGTTGGGACACTGGTGTAGAGATTGCTGGTACACTGGTGTAGGGTATGCTGGGACACTGGTGTCGGGATTGCTGTGACACTAGTGTCGGGATTGTAGGGACACTGGTGTGGAGATTGTTTGTGCACTGCTGTAGGGATTGCTGGTCCACTGGTGTCGGGATTGTTGGGACACTGGTGTAGAGATTGCTGGTACACTGGTGTAGGGTATGCTGGGACACTGGTGTCGGGATTGCTGTGACACTAGTGTCGGGATTGTAGGGACACTGGTGTGGAGATTGTTTGTGCACTGCTGTCGGGATTGCTGGTCCACTGGTGTCGGGATTGTTGGGACACTGGTGTAGAGATTCTGGGACACTGGTGTAGAGATTGCTGGTACACTGGTGTAGGGTGTGCTGGGACACTGGTGTAGAGATTGCTGGTACACTGGTGTCGGGATTGTTGGGACACTGGTGTAGAGATTGCTGGTCCACTGGTGTAGGGTATGCTGGGTCACTGGTGTCGGGATTGCTGTGACACTTGTGTCGGGATTGTAGGGACACTGGAGTAGAGATTGCTGGTACACTGGTGTAGGGATTGCTGGTCCACTGGTGTCGGGATTGTTGGGACACTGGTGTAGAGATTGCTGGTACACTGGTGTAGGGATTGCTGGTCCACTGGTGTCGGGATTGTTGGGACACTGGTGTAGAGATTTCTGGTACACTGGTGTAGGGCTTGCTGGGACACTGGGGTAGAGATTGCTGGTACACTGGTGGAGGGATTGTTGGGACACTGCTGTCTGGATTGTTGGTCCACGAGTGTAGAGATTACAGGGACACTGGTGTCGGGCTGGCTGGTACACTGGTTTCAGGATTGTTGGTATGACTGTTGAAGGGATTGCTGGTCCACTGCTGCCTACAGTCGTGGAGTTATTGCTGGTACACTGGTGTAGGGTATGCTGGGACACTGGTGTCGGGATTGCTGTGACACTAGTGTCGGGATTGTAGGGACACTGGTGTGGAGATTGTTTGTGCACTGCTGTAGGGATTGCTGGTCCACTGGTGTCGGGATTGTTGGGACACTGGTGTAGAGATTGCTGGTACACTGGTGTAGGGTATGCTGGGACACTGGTGTCGGGATTGCTGTGACACTAGTGTCGGGATTGTAGGGACACTGGTGTGGAGATTGTTTGTGCACTGCTGTCGGGATTGCTGGTCCACTGGTGTCGGGATTGTTGGGACACTGGTGTAGAGATTGTTGGGACACTGGTGTAGAGATTGCTGGTACACTGGTGTAGGGTATGCTGGGACACTGGTGTCGGGATTGCTGTGACACTAGTGTCGGGATTGTAGGGACACTGGTGTGGAGATTGTTTGTGCACTGCTGTCGGGATTGCTGGTCCACTGGTGTCGGGATTATTGGGACACTGGTGTAGAGATATCTGGTACACTGGTGTAGAGATTGCTGGTACACTGGTGTAGGGTATGCTGGGACACTGGTGTCGTGATTGCTGTGACACGAGTGTCGGGATTGTAGGGACACTGGTGTGGAGATTGTTTGTGCACTGCTGTAGGGATTGCTGGGCCACTGGTGTTGGGATTGTTGGGACACTGGGGTAGATGTTGCTGGTACACTGGTGTAGGGGTTGCTGGGACACGGGGGTAGGGATTGCTGGTACACTGGTGGAGGGATTGTTGGGACACTGCTGTCTGGATTGTTGGTCCACGAGTGTAGAGATTACAGGGACACTGGTGTCGGGCTGGCTGGTACACTGGTTTCAGGATTGTTGGTATGACTGTTGAAGGGATTGCTGGTCCACTGCTGCCTACAGTCGTGGAGTTATTGCTGGTACACTGGTGTAGGGTATGCTGGGACACTGGTGTCGGGATTGCTGTGACACTAGTGTCGGGATTGTAGGGACACTGGTGTGGAGATTGTTTGTGCACTGCTGTCGGGATTGCTGGTCCACTGGTGTCGGGATTGTTGGGACACTGGTGTAGAGACTGCTGGTACACTGGTGTAGGGATTGCTGGTCCACTGGTGTCGGGATTGTTGGTACACTGGTGTAGAGATTGCTGGTACACTGGTGTAGGGATTGCTGGTCCACTGGTGTCGGGATTGTTGGGACACTGGTGTAGAGATATCTGGTACACTGGTGTCGGGTATGCTGGGACACTGGTGTCGGGATTGCTGTGTCGGGATTATAGGGACACTGGTGTGGAGATTGTTTGTGCACTGCTGTAGGGATTGCTGGTCCACTGGTGTCGGGATTGTTGGGACACTGGTGTAGAGATTGCTGGTACACTGGTGTAGGGTATGCTGGGACACTGGTGTCGGGATTGCTGTGACACTAGTGTCGGGATTGTAGGGACACTGGTGTGGAGATTGTTTGTGCACTGCTGTCGGGATTGCTGGTCCACTGGTGTCGGGATTGTTGGGACACTGGTGTAGAGATTGTTGGGACACTGGTGTAGAGATTGCTGGTACACTGGTGTAGGGTATGCTGGGACACTGGTGTCGTGATTGCTGTGACACGAGTGTCGGGATTGTAGGGACACTGGTGTGGAGATTGTTTGTGCACTGCTGTCGGGATTGCTGGTCCACTGGTGTCGGGATTGTTGGGACACTGGTGTAGAGATTGTTGGGACACTGGTGTAGAGATTGCTGGTACACTGGTGTAGGGATTGCTGGTCCACTGGTGTCGGGATTGTTGGGACACTGGTGTAGAGATATCTGGTACACTGGTGTCGGGATTGTTGGGACACTGGTGTAGAGATTGTTGGGACACTGGTGTAGAGATTGCTGGTACACTGGTGTAGGGATTGCTGGTCCACTGGTGTCGGGATTGTTGGGACACTGGTGTAGAGATATCTGGTACACTGGTGTCGGGTATGCTGGGACACTGGTGTCGGGATTGCTGTGTCGGGATTATAGGGACACTGGTGTGGAGATTGTTTGTGCACTGCTGTAGGGATTGCTGGTCCACTGGTGTCGGGATTGTTGGGACACTGGTGTAGAGATTGCTGGTACACTGGTGTAGGGTATGCTGGGACACTGGTGTAGGGTATGCTGGGACACTGGTGTCGGGATTGCTGTGACACGAGTGTCGGGATTGTAGGGACACTGGTGTGGAGATTGTTTGTGCACTGCTGTCGGGATTGCTGGTCCACTGGTGTCGGGATTGTTGGGACACTGGTGTCGGGATTGTTGGTACACTGGTGTAGAGATTGCTGGTACACTGGTGTAGGGATTGCTGGTCCACTGGTGTCGGGATTGTTGGGACACTGGTGTAGAGATTGCTGGTACACTGGTGTAGAGATTGCTGGGACACTGGTGTCGGGATTGCTGTGACACTAGTGTCGGGATTGTAGGGACACTGGTGTGGAGATTGTTTGTGCACTGCTGTCGGGATTGCTGGTCCACTGGTGTCGGGATTGTTGGGACACTGGTGTAGAGATTGTTGGGACACTGGTGTAGAGATTGCTGGTACACTGGTGTAGGGTATGCTGGGACACTGGTGTCGGGATTGCTGTGACACTAGTGTCGGGATTGTAGGGACACTGGTGTGGAGATTGTTTGTGCACTGCTGTCGGGATTGCTGGTCCACTGCTGTCGGGATTGCTGGTCCACTGGTGTCGGGATTGTTGGGACACTGGTGTAGAGATTGCTGGTACACTGGTGTAGGGATTGCTGGTCCACTGGTGTCGGGATTGTTGGTACACTGGTGTAGAGATTGCTGGTACACTGGTGTAGGGATTGCTGGTCCACTGGTGTCGGGATTGTTGGGACACTGGTGTCGGGATTGTTGGTACACTGGTGTAGAGATTGCTGGTACACTGGTGTAGGGATTGCTGGTCCACTGGTGTCGGGATTGTTGGGACACTGGTGTAGAGATATCTGGTACACTGGTGTCGGGTATGCTGGGACACTGGTGTCGGGATTGCTGTGTCGGGATTATAGGGACACTGGTGTGGAGATTGTTTGTGCACTGCTGTAGGGATTGCTGGTCCACTGGTGTCGGGATTGTTGGGACACTGGTGTAGAGATTGCTGGTACACTGGTGTAGGGTATGCTGGGACACTGGTGTCGGGATTGCTGTGACACTAGTGTCGGGATTGTAGGGACACTGGTGTGGAGATTGTTTGTGCACTGCTGTCGGGATTGCTGGTCCACTGGTGTCGGGATTGTTGGGACACTGGTGTAGAGATTGTTGGGACACTGGTGTAGAGATTGCTGGTACACTGGTGTAGGGTATGCTGGGACACTGGTGTCGTGATTGCTGTGACACGAGTGTCGGGATTGTAGGGACACTGGTGTGGAGATTGTTTGTGCACTGCTGTCGGGATTGCTGGTCCACTGGTGTCGGGATTGTTGGGACACTGGTGTCGGGATTGTTGGTACACTGGTGTAGAGATTGCTGGTACACTGGTGTAGGGATTGCTGGTCCACTGGTGTCGGGATTGTTGGGACACTGGTGTAGAGATATCTGGTACACTGGTGTCGGGTATGCTGGGACACTGGTGTCGGGATTGCTGTGTCGGGATTATAGGGACACTGGTGTGGAGATTGTTTGTGCACTGCTGTAGGGATTGCTGGTCCACTGGTGTCGGGATTGTTGGGACACTGGTGTAGAGATATCTGGTACACTGGTGTAGGGTATGCTGGGACACTGGTGTCGGGATTGCTGTGACACGAGTGTCGGGATTGTAGGGACACTGGTGTGGAGATTGTTTGTGCACTGCTGTAGGGATTGCTGGTCCACTGGTGTCGGGATTGTTGGGACACTGGTGTAGAGATTGCTGGTACACTGGTGTAGGGTATGCTGGGACACTGGTGTCGGGATTGCTGTGACACTAGTGTCGGGATTGCTGTGACACTAGTGTCGGGATTGTAGGGACACTGGTGTGGAGATTGTTTGTGCACTGCTGTCGGGATTGCTGGTCCACTGGTGTCGGGATTGTTGGGACACTGGTGTAGAGATTGTTGGGACACTGGTGTAGAGATTGCTGGTACACTGGTGTAGGGTATGCTGGGACACTGGTGTCGGGATTGCTGTGACACTAGTGTCGGGATTGTAGGGACACTGGTGTGGAGATTGTTTGTGCACTGCTGTCGGGATTGCTGGTCCACTGCTGTCGGGATTGCTGGTCCACTGGTGTCGGGATTGTTGGGACACTGGTGTAGAGATTGCTGGTACACTGGTGTAGGGTATGCTGGGACACTGGTGTCGGGATTGCTGTGACACTAGTGTCGGGATTGTAGGGACACTGGTGTGGAGATTGTTTGTGCACTGCTGTCGGGATTGCTGGTCCACTGGTGTCGGGATTGTTGGGACACTGGTGTCGCGCTTGTTGGTACACTGGTGTACAGATTGCTGGTACACTGCTGTTGGGATTGCTGGTCCAATGGTGTCGGGATTGTTGGGACACTGGTGTAGAGATATCTGGTACACTGGTGTAGGGTATGCTGGGACACTGGTGTCGGGATTGCTGTGACACTAGTGTCGGGATTGTAGGGAAACTGGTGTAGAGATTGTTTGTGCACTGCTGTAGGGATTGCTGGTCCACTGGTGTCGGGATTGTTGGGACACTGATGTAGAGATTGCTGGTACACTGGTGTAGGGTATGCTGGGACACTGGTGTCGGGATTGCTGTGACACTAGTGTCGGGATTGTAGGGACACTGGTGTAGAGATTGTTTGTGCACTGCTGTAGGGATTGCTGGTCCACTGGTGTCGGGTATGCTGGGACACTGGTGGAGAGATTGTTGGGACACTGGTGTAGAGATTGCTGGTACACTGGTGTAGGGTATGCTGGGACACTGGTGTCGGGATTGCTGTGACACGAGTGTCGGGATTGTAGGGACACTGGTGTGGAGATTGTTTGTGCACTGCTGTAGGGATTGCTGGTCCACTGGTGTCGGGATTGTTGGGACACTGGTGTCGGGATTGTTGGTACACTGGTGTAGAGATTGCTGGGACACTGGTGTCGGGATTGCTGTGACACTGGTGTCGGGATTGTTGGGACACTGGTGTGGAGATTGTTTGTACACTGCTGTAGGGATTGCTGGTCCACTGGTGTCGGGATTGTTGGGACACTGGTGTAGATTGTTGGGACACTGGTGTAGAGATTGCTGGTACACTGGTGTAGGGTATGCTGGGACACTGGTGTCGGGATTGCTGTGACACTAGTGTCGGGATTGTAGGGACACTGGTGTGGAGATTGTTTGTGCACTGCTGTCGGGATTGCTGGTCCACTGGTGTCGGGATTGTTGGGACACTGGTGTAGAGATTGTTGGGACACTGGTGTAGAGATTGCTGGTACACTGGTGTAGGGTATGCTGGGACACTGGTGTCGGGATTGCTGTGACACGAGTGTCGGGATTGTAGGGACACTGGTGTGGAGATTGTTTGTGCACTGCTGTCGGGATTGCTGGTCCACTGGTGTTGGGATTGTTGGGACACTGGTGTAGAGATATCTGGTACACTGGTGCCGGGTATGCTGGGACACTGGTGTCGGGATTGTTATGACACTGGTGTAGAGATATCTGGTACACTGGTGTCGGGTATGCTGGGACACTGGTGTCGGGATTGCTGTGTCGGGATTATAGGGACACTGGTGTGGAGATTGTTTGTGCACTGCTGTAGGGATTGCTGGTCCACTGGTGTCGGGATTGTTGGGACACTGGTGTAGAGATTGCTGGTACACTGGTGTAGGGTATGCTGGGACACTGGTGTCGGGATTGCTGTGACACTAGTGTCGGGATTGTAGGGACACTGGTGTGGAGATTGTTGGTCCACGAGTGTAGAGATTACAGGGACACTGGTGTCGGGCTGGCTGGTACACTGGTTTCAGGATTGTTGGTATGACTGTTGAAGGGATTGCTGGTCCACTGCTGCCTACAGTCGTGGAGTTATTGCTGGTACACTGGTGTAGGGTATGCTGGGACACTGGTGTCGGGATTGCTGTGACACTAGTGTCGGGATTGTAGGGACACTGGTGTGGAGATTGTTTGTGCACTGCTGTCGGGATTGCTGGTCCACTGCTGTCGGGATTGCTGGTACACTGGTGTCGTGATTGTTGGGACACTGGTGTAGAGATTGCTGGTACACTGGTGTAGGGCTTGCTGGGACACTGGTGTCGGGATTGTTATGACACTGGTGTAGAGATATCTGGTACACTGGTGTCGGGTATGCTGGGACACTGGTGTCGGGATTGCTGTGTCGGGATTATAGGGACACTGGTGTGGAGATTGTTTGTGCACTGCTGTAGGGATTGCTGGTCCACTGGTGTCGGGATTGTTGGGACACTGGTGTAGAGATTGCTGGTACACTGGTGTAGGGTATGCTGTGACACTAGTGTCGGGATTGTAGGGACACTGGTGTGGAGATTGTTTGTGCACTGCTGTCGGGATTGCTGGTCCACTGGTGTCGGGATTGTTGGGACACTGGTGTAGAGATTGTTGGGACACTGGTGTAGAGATTGCTGGTACACTGATGTAGGGTATGCTGGGACACTGGTGTCGTGATTGCTGTGACACGAGTGTCGGGATTGTAGGGACACTGGTGTGGAGATTGTTTGTGCACTGCTGTCGGGATTGCTGGTCCACTGGTGTCGGGATTGTTGGGACACTGGTGTCGGGATTGTTGGTACACTGGTGTAGAGATTGCTGGTACACTGGTGTAGGGATTGCTGGTCCACTGGTGTCGGGATTGTTGGGACACTGGTGTGGAGATTGTTTGTGCACTGCTGTCGGGATTGCTGGTCCACTGGTGTCGGGATTATTGGGACACTGGTGTAGAGATTGTTGGGACACTGGTGTAGAGATTGCTGGTACACTGGTGTAGGGTATGCTGGGACACTGGTGTCGTGATTGCTGTGACACGAGTGTCGGGATTGTAGGGACACTGGTGTGGAGATTGTTTGTGCACTGCTGTCGGGATTGCTGGTCCACTGGTGTCGGGATTGTTGGGACACTGGTGTCGGGATTGTTGGTACACTGGTGTAGAGATTGCTGGTACACTGGTGTTGGGATTGCTGGTCCACTGGTGTCGGGATTGTTGGGACACTGGTGTAGAGATATCTGGTACACTGGTGTCGGGTATGCTGGGACACTGGTGTCGGGATTGCTGTGTCGGGATTATAGGAACACTGGTGTGGAGATTGTTTGTGCACTGCTGTAGGGATTGCTGGTCCACTGGTGTCGGGATTGTTGGGACACTGGTGTAGAGATTGCTGGTACACTGGTGTAGGGTATGCTGGGACACTGGTGTCGGGATTGCTGTGACACTAGTGTCGGGATTGTAGGGACACTGGTGTGGAGATTGTTTGTGCACTGCTGTCGGGATTGCTGGTCCACTGGTGTCGGGATTGTTGGGACACTGGTGTAGAGATTGTTGGGACACTGGTGTAGAGATTGCTGGTACACTGGTGTAGGGTATGCTGGGACACTGGTGTCGTGATTGCTGTGACACGAGTGTCGGGATTGTAGGGACACTGGTGTGGAGATTGTTTGTGCACTGCTGTCGGGATTGCTGGTCCACTGGTGTCGGGATTGTTGGGACACTGGTGTCGGGATTGTTGGTACACTGGTGTAGAGATTGCTGGTACACTGGTGTAGGGATTGCTGGTCCACTGGTGTCGGGATTGTTGGGACACTGGTGTAGAGATATCTGGTACACTGGTGTCGGGTATGCTGGGACACTGGTGTCGGGATTGCTGTGTCGGGATTATAGGGACACTGGTGTGGAGATTGTTTGTGCACTGCTGTAGGGATTGCTGGTCCACTGGTGTCGGGATTGTTGGGACACTGGTGTAGAGATTGCTGGTACACTGGTGTAGGGTATGCTGGGACACTGGTGTCGGGATTGCTGTGACACGAGTGTCGGGATTGTAGGGACACTGGTGTGGAGATTGTTTGTGCACTGCTGTAGGGATTGCTGGTCCACTGGTGTCGGGATTGTTGGGACACTGGTGTAGAGATTGTTGGGACACTGGTGTAGAGATTGCTGGTACACTGGTGTAGGGTATGCTGGGACACTGGTGTCGGGATTGCTGTGACACTAGTGTCGGGATTGTAGGGACACTGGTGTGGAGATTGTTTGTGCACTGCTGTCGGGATTGCTGGTCCACTGGTGTAGGGTATGCTGGGACACTGGTGTCGGGATTGTTGGTACACTGGTGTAGAGATTGCTGGTACACTGGTGTAGGGATTGCTGGTCCACTGGTGTCGGGATTGTTGGGACACTGATGTAGAGATTGCTGGTACACTGGTGTAGGGTATGCTGGGACACTGGTGTCGGGATTGCTGTGTCGGGATTATAGGGACACTGGTGTGGAGATTGTTTGTGCACTGCTGTCGGGATTGCTGGTCCACTGGTGTCGGGATTGTTGGGACACTGGTGTAGAGATTGTTGGGACACTGGTGTAGAGATTGCTGTGACACGAGTGTCGGGATTGTAGGGACACTGGTGTGGAGATTGTTTGTGCACTGCTGTAGGGATTGCTGGTCCACTGGTGTCGGGATTGTTGGGACACTGGTGTAGAGATTGTTGGGACACTGGTGTAGAGATTGCTGGTACACTGGTGTAGGGTATGCTGGGACACTGGTGTCGGGATTGCTGTGACACTAGTGTCGGGATTGTAGGGACACTGGTGTGGAGATTGTTTGTGCACTGCTGTCGGGATTGCTGGTCCACTGGTGTCGGGATTGTTGGGACACTGGTGTAGAGATTGTTGGGACACTGGTGTAGAGATTGCTGGTACACTGGTGTAGGGTATGCTGGGACACTGGTGTCGGGATTGCTGTGACACTAGTGTCGGGATTGTAGGGACACTGGTGTGGAGATTGTTTGTGCACTGCTGTAGGGATTGCTGGTCCACTGGTGTCGGGATTGTTGGGACACTGGTGTAGAGATTGCTGGTACACTGGTGTAGGGTATGCTGGGACACTGGTGTCGGGATTGCTGTGACACTAGTGTCGGGATTGTAGGGACACTGGTGTGGAGATTGTTTGTGCACTGCTGTCGGGATTGCTGTGACACGAGTGTCGGGATTGTAGGGACACTGGTGTGGAGATTGTTTGTGCACTGCTGTAGGGATTGCTGGTCCACTGGTGTCGGGATTGTTGGGACACTGGTGTAGAGATATCTGGTACACTGGTGTAGGGTATGCTGGGACACTGGTGTCGGGATTGCTGTGTCGGGATTGTAGGGACACTGGTGTGGAGATTGTTTGTACACTGCTGTAGGGATTGCTGGTCCACTGGTGTAGGGCTTGCTGGGACACTGGTGTAGAGATTGCTGGTACACTGGTGTCGGTATTTCTGGTACACTGGTGTAGGGATTGTTGGTACACTACTGTAGGGATTGCTGGTCCACTGCTGTCGGGATTGTTGGGACACTGGTAAAGGGATTGGTGGTACACTGCTGTATGCATCGTTCGTCCACGAGTGTTGGGATTTGTGGGACACTGCTGTCGGGTTTGCTGGTACACTGGAGTAGGGATTGTTGGTCCATTTCTGTCGGGAAGGCTGGTACACTGTAGTAGGGATTGTTGGTCCACTGCAGTAGGGATTGCTGGTACACTCGTGGGGGGTTGCTGGTACACTGGTGTAGGGTTTGCTGGGACACTGGTGTAGGGATTGCTGTGACACTAGTGTCGGGATTGTAGGGACACTGGTGTAGAGATTGTTTGTGCACTGCTGTAGGGATTGCTGGTCCACTGGTGTCGGGATTGTTGGGACACTGGTGTAGAGATTGCTGGTACACTGGTGTAGGGTATGCTGGGACACTGGTGTCGGGATTGCTGTGACACTAGTGTCGGGATTGTAGGGACACTGGTGTGGAGATTGTTTGTGCACTGCTGTCGGGATTGCTGGTCCACTGCTGTCGGGATTGCTGGTCCACTGGTGTCGGGATTGTTGGGACACTGGTGTAGAGATATCTGGTACACTGGTGTCGGGTATGCTGGGACACTGGTGTCGGGATTGCTGTGTCGGGATTATAGGGACACTGGTGTGGAGATTGTTTGTGCACTGCTGTAGGGATTGCTGGTCCACTGGTGTCGGGATTGTTGGGACACTGGTGTAGAGATTGCTGGTACACTGGTGTAGGGTATGCTGGGACACTGGTGTCGGGATTGCTGTGACACTAGTGTCGGGATTGTAGGGACACTGGTGTGGAGATTGTTTGTGCACTGCTGTCGGGATTGCTGGTCCACTGGTGTCGGGATTGTTGGGACACTGGTGTAGAGATTGTTGGGACACTGGTGTAGAGATTGCTGGTACACTGGTGTAGGGTATGCTGGGACACTGGTGTCGTGATTGCTGTGACACGAGTGTCGGGATTGTAGGGACACTGGTGTGGAGATTGTTTGTGCACTGCTGTCGGGATTGCTGGTCCACTGGTGTCGGGATTGTTGGGACACTGGTGTCGGGATTGTTGGTACACTGGTGTAGAGATTGCTGGTACACTGGTGTAGGGATTGCTGGTCCACTGGTGTCGGGATTGTTGGGACACTGGTGTAGAGATATCTGGTACACTGGTGTCGGGTATGCTGGGACACTGGTGTCGGGATTGCTGTGTCGGGATTATAGGGACACTGGTGTGGAGATTGTTTGTGCACTGCTGTAGGGATTGCTGGTCCACTGGTGTCGGGATTGTTGGGACACTGGTGTAGAGATTGCTGGTACACTGGTGTAGGGTATGCTGGGACACTGGTGTCGGGATTGCTGTGACACTAGTGTCGGGATTGTAGGGACACTGGTGTGGAGATTGTTTGTGCACTGCTGTCGGGATTGCTGGTCCACTGGTGTCGGGATTGTTGGGACACTGGTGTAGAGATTGTTGGGACACTGGTGTAGAGATTGCTGGTACACTGGTGTAGGGTATGCTGGGACACTGGTGTCGTGATTGCTGTGACACTAGTGTCGGGATTGTAGGGACACTGGTGTGGAGATTGTTTGTGCACTGCTGTCGGGATTGCTGGTCCACTGGTGTCGGGATTGTTGGGACACTGGTGTAGAGATTGCTGGTACACTGGTGTAGGGATTGCTGGTCCACTGGTGTCGGGATTGTTGGGACACTGGTGTCGGGATTGTTGGTACACTGGTGTAGAGATTGCTGGTACACTGGTGTAGGGATTGCTGGTCCACTGGTGTCGGGATTGTTGGGACACTGGTGTAGAGATTGCTGGTACACTGGTGTAGGGTATGCTGGGACACTGGTGTCGGGATTGCTGTGACACTAGTGTCGGGATTATAGGGACACTGGTTTGGAGATTGTTTGTGCACTGCTGTAGGGATTGCTGGTCCACTGGTGTCGGGATTGTTGGGACACTGGTGTAGAGATTGCTGGTACACTGGTGTAGGGTATGCTGGGACACTGGTGTCGGGATTGCTGTGACACTAGTGTCGGGATTGTAGGGACACTGGTGTGGAGATTGTTTGTGCACTGCTGTCGGAATTGCTGGTCCACTGGTGTCGGGATTGTTGGGACACTGGTGTAGAGATTGCTGGTACACTGGTGTAGGGCTTGCTGGGACACTGGTGTAGAGATTGCTGGTACACTGGTGTCGGGATTGTTGGGACACTGGTGTAGAGATTGCTGGTACACTGGTGTAGGGTATGCTGGGACACTGGTGTCGGGATTGCTGTGACACTAGTGTCGGGATTGTAGGGACACTGGTGTGGAGATTGTTTGTGCACTGCTGTCGGGATTGCTGGTCCACTGGTGTCGGGATTGTTGGGACACTGGTGTAGAGATTGCTGGTACACTGGTGTAGAGATTGCTGGGACACTGGTGTCGGGATTGCTGTGACACTAGTGTCGGGATTGTAGGGACACTGGTGTGGAGATTGCTGGTCCACTGCTGTCGGGATTGCTGGGACACTGGTGTCGGGATTGCTGTGACACTAGTGTCGGGATTGTTGGGACACTGGTGTAGAGATTGCTGGTACACTGGTGTAGGGATTGCTGGTCCACTGGTGTCGGGATTGTTGGGACACTGGTGTAGAGATTGCTGGTACACTGGTGTAGGGTATGCTGGGACACTGGTGTCGGGATTGCTGTGACACTAGTGTCGGGATTGTAGGGACACTGGTGTGGAGATTGTTTGTGCACTGCTGTCGGGATTGCTGGTCCACTGGTGTCGGGATTGTTGGGACACTGGTGTAGAGATTGTTGGGACACTGGTGTAGAGATTGCTGGTACACTGGTGTAGGGTATGCTGGGACACTGGTGTCGGGATTGCTGTGACACTAGTGTCGGGATTGTAGGGACACTGGTGTGGACATTGTTTGTGCACTGCTGTCGGGATTGCTGGTCCACTGCTGTCGGGATTGCTGGGACACTGGTGTAGAGATTGCTGGTACACTGGTGTCGGGATTGTTGGGACACTGGTGTAGAGATTGCTGGTACACTGGTGTAGGGATTGCTGGTCCACTGGTGTCGGGATTGTTGGGACACTGGTGTAGAGATTGCTGGTACACTGCTGTAGGGATTGCTGGTCCACTGGTGTCGGGATTGTTGGGACACTTGTTGGGACGCTGGTACACGAATGTAAGGATTGTTGGGACACTGGTGTAGGGATTGCTGGTACACTGGTGTAGGATTGCTGGGACACTGGTGTAGGGATTGCTGGTCCACTGGTGTCGGGATTACAGGGACACTGGTGTCGGGATTGCTGGGACACTGGTGTCAGGATTGTTGGTACACTGTTGTAGGGATTGCTGGGACACTGGTGTAGAGATTGCTGGTACACTGGTGTAGGGTATGCTGGGACACTGGTGTCGGGATTGCTGTGACACTAGTGTCGGGATTGTAGGGACACTGGTGTGGAGATTGTTTGTGCACTGCTGTCGGGATTGCTGGTCCACTGGTGTCGGGATTGTTGGGACACTGGTGTAGAGATTGTTGGGACACTGGTGTAGAGATTGCTGGTACACTGGTGTAGAGATTGTTTGTGCACTGCTGTAGGGATTGCTGGTCCACTGGTGTCGGGATTGTTGGGACACTGGTGTAGAGATATCTGGTACACTGGTGTCGGGTATGCTGGGACACTGGTGTCGGGATTGCTGTGTCGGGATTATAGGGACACTGGTGTGGAGATTGTTTGTGCACTGCTGTAGGGATTGCTGGTCCACTGGTGTCGGGATTGTTGGGACACTGGTGTAGAGATTGCTGGTACACTGGTGTAGGGTATGCTGGGACACTGGTGTCGGGATTGCTGTGACACTAGTGTCGGGATTGTAGGGACACTGGTGTGGAGATTGTTTGTGCACTGCTGTCGGGATTGCTGGTCCACTGGTGTCGGGATTGTTGGGACACTGGTGTAGAGATTGTTGGGACACTGGTGTAGAGAGATTGCTGGTACACTGGTGTAGGGTATGCTGGGACACTGGTGTCGTGATTGCTGTGACACGAGTGTCGGGATTGTAGGGACACTGGTGTGGAGATTGTTTGTGCACTGCTGTCGGGATTGCTGGTCCACTGGTGTCGGGATTGTTGGGACACTGGTGTCGGGATTGTTGGTACACTGGTGTAGAGATTGCTGGTACACTGGTGTAGGGATTGCTGGTCCACTGGTGTCGGGATTGTTGGGACACTGGTGTAGAGATATTGCTGGTACACTGGTGTCGGGTATGCTGGGACACTGGTGTAGAGATTGCTGGTACACTGGTGGAGGGTTTGCTGGGACACTGGTGTAGGGATTGCTGTGACACTAGTGTCGGGATTATAGGGACACTGGTGTGGAGATTGTTTGTGCACTGCTGTAGGGATTGCTGGTCCACTGGTGTCGGGATTGTTGGGACACTGGTGTAGAGATTGCTGGTACACTGGTGTAGGGTATGCTGGGACACTGGTGTCGGGATTGCTGTGACACTAGTGTCGGGATTGTAGGGACACTGGTGTGGAGATTGTTTGTGCACTGCTGTAGGGATTGCTGGTCCACTGGTGTCGGGATTGTTGGGACACTGGTGTAGAGATTGTTGGGACACTGGTGTAGAGATTGCTGGTACACTGGTGTAGGGATTGCTGGTCCACTGGTGTCGGGATTGCTGGTACACTGGTGTCGGGATTGCTGGGACACTGGTGTAGGGATTATGGGACAC